>JAKOGI010000746.1:0-426110 GCA_029747015.1 Carnegiea gigantea
TGTGCGTGAAAATGTTGTGATTGGATTTTCGCCAAATTCATTTGCTAATTGTAAATAATTAAGTGAAGGACTGAAAGGTTAAACTTGCTATTTGATCAACAAGATAGGACTTCGCTTAGCAATACTTGAAAGAGATTCGCTTATTAAGAGGACCCTTTAGCAATCACAGATCTGTAACTTAGATTAAACAAGGACATTTGAAAGAATGACAGGTTAGTTTAAGCATTTTAGTTTACTTCGAAAAAAGATTGAATTCCAAATGCAATCGCACCTCATTTAATCCCCCATAATACATCGAGGACATGATATATTGTATCGATCCACATCTTTACAAGGTGAAACAAATCCCTAGAAGTTTTTAATTGATTGAATTCTCTAATTAGGTTATGGTGTCCTTCAATCTCTTAGTTGAAATTTCTTGCTTAGCACTTTTGAAGGACAAAACTCAATAGATTACAATTGGTCTTTGTAGGAACAATATCTTTAATAAACTACAACACCCGTGCGCTTGCGGGCTAGGTCATGGTTGAAGTTCATCATGATCGGTAATCTTATTAACTTCATTTTACTTTATGATTTTATATCTATTTATTGTTATATGTTTTAATTTTTGTTGTTTTTAGTGGTTTGTGCCTTTTCTTTTTCCAGTGAGCTATTATTTCCTAATGCAAATTTCAACATTACTAGATCGATAATTAGGCCTCTTGGTTACAAAGATCAATTGCTTCCTAGTGTTGTTGACCTATGTAGGAGGTAAACATTTGCTAAAAAATGATATGATGCCACGTGTAAGATGGACCTCGGTGGATCCATTAAATTGAATTTAAATGAAATTAAATTTCAGCCACTTAGAAACTACCATTTATCATTGATGATGTAGAAAATAGTAATTATATCTCTTTTAAAATTAAGAAAATAATTACTAAAATATGTGTATAGCCCTAAAGGCCAACTCAAAACTCTAGTCTAGGACCCTATAAAAAGGGGTCCTGCCTGTTCATAAATAGAAGGGCTTAGCATTTAGCATCGTACAAGCTCTAGAGCTCATACTATAGATGACCTCTAGCTACCGAGTGATAAGGATCAAGGTCAGCTAGCTCCATAACTTCTACACCCTCAAATTGAAGTCTACTTCAAAGTTCTTCATTCAATTTGTCAATCGAGATCTCGTCCTCGCATCGATTAATTTGGCCAATTACATTCAACACTTAGCATTTGTAGAATTTTGAGGCTCAGGTTGTAGGCAACATCCAGCTATCAAGCGAAAGGGATCAGAAACGTGCAAGCTTCAGAAATAGCAATAAACCATTTACAGATTCACATTAAGAACAATCTCAGAGTTCTTCAGCCGATTTGCATCAATCAAGATCAACTGCTTACACCCTCAAATTACTCAAGTCACTAGGCCATTGAATCAGAGGAGCACTTTAGTTCCATTTAATTCAAAGGTTGTACCTACACATACTACATCAATGTAAAATTAACTTTTGTTTCTCTCTCATTTATTTTAAGCTCGAAATTTGTTTTTACAACCTTTTGGCATGCTCGGTGGTACTTCTTTGCCTCTCATCTCTTTCTCTAAGCAAACAAGTTCTACACTCCATTGAAGAAGAAATGGCTTCCAAAGTTACCATCGTTCAATCTTCAAAGAAGGAGACCATTGGATCTACATATAAAGGATCCGCAAAGGATAGTATTACATTTGGCAATTGAAACACTACAGTGAAAACTAGGAGCATAATTAAAGCTGTTGCCTTTATCACCCTAAAGCAACAAGTCATGGCTCTAACTTTTCAGTCACGCCAAAAACAAAACTTTGGCTTTAACTTACATCTTGATGGAGATATAGGCTCTTGACTTGATTTATGGGCTTGTGATTAACATTGTTTCGAGGAACTTAGGTTCAGATATAGGTTCTTGACTTCCCTTAGCCACTCAATGTCTCTAGTTTCTTAGGGGAAAAGGGGAAAAAATCTTTCGGCCCCTGTTGGGACAAGTACGAGGCTCAAAAGTTTTAGACCTAGTTGAGCTGGTTCAAAATTCCAAGATCCAACTCCAACCGGGTTAAATTTCACTCCTTAAAAATCAAGTCGGATACCGGGCGCCGCTCACCCCTACGTAGCATGCCTCCCTAATGTGTATGACAACCTATCACATACAGGATAAGATATACACATTTGAAGTTATCTTGAGTGGGCTAGGATGGCTATTGGATGGATTGTCCTATGTTGTATTTGAGGAATGGCTTATTCAAGGGGTAGGTTGTGTATGCAAGAGGAACTAGTGAAGGTGTCCACATGACAGACCATGGACTATAGGTATCTGACCCCGGTTGTGGTTAACGCATGGAGTAAGAAAGTGCTGGATATACTAATGAGTTTGTCTTATGTAAACTATGATAGGTGCATGATGGGCTAAAATTATCGCACAACATGAATACAAGATGGATAATCATATACAAATGATCATAGAATATGGGCTAACATATAAATGGTAGATCACCTTAGGTACACTCATGGACTATGGTGGACCATGCTTAATATGTTTTTTCTATCATTTTTTTAATTGGCTTAAATAGGCATTAGAAATTTCCAATTGGGAGTCAAGAATATGGCTTAATATACTCATAACTTTGTCTTATGTAATCTATGATAGGAGCATGATAGGCTAAAATTATTACACATTATGAATGCAAGATGGACAATCATATACGAATGATCATGTAATATGGACTAACATACAAATGGTAGATCACCTTAGATACACTCATGGATTATGGTGGACCGTGCTTAATATGTTTTTTCTATCCTTTTTTTTAAATGGCCTGAAATAGGCATTAGGAATTTCCAATTGGCAGTCAAGAATGTGGCCATAACAGTGGAGCTAAAGCCGGATAACAAAATAGAGATTCTAGGTTAAGATTTCTAACTAAGATATAAAGGGATCCCTGGCTAATTTGAGAATATAAATTAGGCCAAGGTTAGTGACTTGGGTTATGAGACTAGATTTGTGGAAACCTAGGGCGACGAACATAGTTAAAGGCTAGGAAGTGGATGGAGACTTAGGTGCAATAATGGATAGAAGGGTTTAAGATTAGCATAAAGGAGAAATGGAGTAGGTGACATTAAGGTCTTAGCCATGGTAAGTTTGAGGGCTATGTATGGAGACGGTGGTGCTAGGAGTTAGGTGATGATAACATAGGTTTCGCCAAAGGCAAAGTCTGGTCAAGTAAGAGTATAGGTTAAAGTTTTCATGTAGGGCATAGTTGTTCTAGGTTAGCTATTAGAAGTTTAGGTACAGAAGGCTTGCAACTCATTATGATGCCATGATGAGGTCAGCTTGACTCTAGGTTAGGGATGCAGGTGTAGTAGATTGACACTAGGTTGGACTATGGTTAATAGGCCTCCCTAATGTGTATGAAGACTTGTCCTATATAGGATCAGATGTATGTATTTGGAGCTATGATGAATAAGCTTGGATGGATAAGGTCCAATGTTGGGCCAACACTTTTTGTGGAATGACTAATTAAATGGGCGATGTAGTTTATACAAGAGGAATTACTGAATGTGTATGCAAGATAGACCATAGACCATAGATATATGACCCCACACGCCTATAAATGCATAGAGCAAGACGGACATAAACTCTTGAATTTATCCTAGATGAACTATGATAGGTGCATGATGGACTAAAATAGCGGCACAATATACATGTACAATGGACAATCTTAGATGAATGATCGTGTAATATGGACTAACATATGAGTGGTGGACTACGGAGGGTTATGCGTAATATGTTTTTCTCTTAGTTTTTTTTTTTAACTTTGGCTAAAGTAGGCATTAGAAATTTTCAATTGGGAGTCAAGAATGTGGGTATGAAAATGGGGTTGAGGCTGTGCAAGACAATGGATTTTAGTTTAAGATTACGGGCTTGGGTACAAAAAGGTCCCTGATTGCATCAAGCATATGGATTAGGCCAATGTTGGCGATTTGGTTTAAGTGATTAGACTAGTGGAAACTTAGGGTAACTGACCTATGTCAAAGGCTAGTGAGATGATGGAGATATAAGTTTAGTAATCGATAAGAGTGGTTAAGGTTTGGGCTAAAGGAGGAATGGTGTAGGTAAGGAGGAGGCTTAGTCCAGGGTAAGGATAAGGGTTAAGGATAGAGATGGTGGGCTAGAAGAAAGGTTATGATTACCTCGGTTTTAGCTAAATGCAAAGATTAGATGGGTAAGAGGATGGTCTAAAGTTTGTATATGAGGCAAGGTTATCCTTGGCTAAGGATTGGGACTTTGGGTACAAAAGGCTTAGAATTGACTATGGTGGCATGATGAGTTTGGCTTAACTCTATGTTGGACAATGCTAAATGGGCTTTCGTAATGTGTAAGAGAACTTATCACATGTAGATTAAGATGTATAGATTGGCAGTTATCCAAAGTAGGCTAGGATAGATATGTGCCTTTTAGGGATGAAGAATTGTCCTACGTTCGGCTAACACTTTTGTCAAACAGCTTATTCAATAGGGTAGGTAGTGGATGCAAGAGGAAGTAGTGAAGATGTATGTGTGATGGACCATAGACTATAGATATGTGACCACATGCGATCCATGCATGGAGTAAAATGCATACGCATGTGTTTGTCATAGGTGAACTATGATAGTTTCATGATGGGCTAAAATACCTGCACATTATGCATGTATGATGGACAATCTTCTATAGATGATGGCGTAATGTGGACTAAAATATTAATGGTGGATTAACTTAATTGCATGAGTGGACTATGGTAGGACATGCATGATATGTTTTTGTCTCCCTTCTTTTATTTTTTATTTTTATTGTGTATGGTCTAAAGTGGGCATTAGGAATTTCTGATGTGGAGTTAAAAAATGAGAAATGTGTGTAGGAAACCAACCTTGTGGCATCTCTTAGGTCTCTATAGTAGATAGCGTAATGTGAGCGGGCACCTAATAATTTACTACTTGGAGTACTTTCCTATGTTATTATTGCACCTTTTTTTAACTTTGTGGGCTTATGTGCAAAGTGGCCTTGAGGCTATACTATGGATAGAAAGGGTTATGGATATGTGATATTAGAATCATGTACATGAATCACATAAGTAGCAAATAACAATAGGTAATAATTATTCATCATACACACTAAGGAAACACATGTGGTTTCCCAAGTATATGCTCCAGGGTTTGAAAAATGTTGAGTTCGGCTTAGGTTTTATGTCAAAAAGGGACTTGCGGTCTGAGATGTGGTCTCCCTTCTTAATGTGGTACAAATTTTTTCAATGCTATGTTCTTCAAAAGTATTGCTGAGGAAGAGTGTTATAAATGAAATAAGGGTTGAAGGAAACACGATTGAATGACTAAACTGTGCATCTAAGGTGTTCTTGAGGCTAAATGAGAAGTTCAAATCCTTTGTATATTATAGGAGAGACTAAGCCTTTTATGACTATGATCAAGACACCAGTGCAATACAAGATGCCTAACAAGATTATACTTAAATATTTAGAATTCACTATTCACTTATAACCCTTTCAAGCTTGACACCTTTGAAAAACCCCAATGGAGTAGCCAATGATTGCATCATGGCCCAGGGCCCCCGATCAGGCTCCCTTAGAGAGGTTGTCGCCGTTTTGGGTTTGTTGTAGGAATGTTTAAGCTTTGTAAAAGTAGGTGGAGTCGTCGCTATAATTTAAGAAAATACAAAATGCTTCCTCAATATGATTTTCGGGAACAATCTCCACTATCCTAGAAAGGGTTTGACTTGACCTTAAGGAACTAGACAATACAAGGTCTGGGCACAAGGTTTGACCGATGGTTGGGTCACCTTTTACCAATGGCCTTCACTTAGGTTAAATAAGAGAATAATGAAATCTAAATATCTCATGCGTAATCTCATGTTTTTAGGGATGAATTTCACACTTAAAAATAGTGCATCGTAAGTGATTTAGGAGAGATACAACGAAAATAAGAAATAAATAAGGAAGAGCGATAAAAGAAATACTACAGCTAATTCAATGACTAAAATTTTCATACATGAATAAAAGCGATATAAGACAGTGTTTAAGTGAGAGAAGACACTAAAATAAGCGAACACCCCGAAAGGCAAGACAATGATATAATTAATTCCCTAAAATTACATTATATATAAAGGAGGCCTAAATCTGGTATGGTCATGCTAAGTTCAAGACATAACCATACGAGCACTTTATCTTGCTAATTGATATTTTTTTTTTTTTTCTAAAAATCAACTTAGCATAGGCATGCGACAAGGTACATGAAGCATGTGCCAAGTTTCTACCTTCAATTTTCTGCTTTCTCTAAGTCAGCATGGTCTGCTAAGTAAGATGAGTGGTCTTACCAAGTCTGAAAGCTTCTTTTATTTTTCCTCGCCTCGTCCTTGCTGTGGCAGTGGTCTGCATATAATGCCTTGTGTTACACTTGAAATACCCTAAACTTGATGCCTATCATGTTAGGACCTAAAATCATCCAAGATCTATATACATTTCCAAAGTGAAAGCTTGTTTGGAGCTAAAATCAAGTACTAGAAGTGCCAAAATTGCATTAGTTGGGAACTGAACAAAATATCCCCGCATATTAATTTTTCTTATTTTCGAGTGAAATAAGAGGAACCATTTTGTAGGTGCAATAGTTACATTTAGTTCATGCAATGAGCCTTTTGAAGTTTATGTCCAATCTTTTTTTCTATAGAGCAAGCCCACAGTGTTTCAAATTTCCCTTTCAAGCTTAAACTGTTAGTTATTACCACAATAATCCCTACTGTCGCCTATCAAATTATCATCGACAGTATTTACAACCTCAACTAGGTGAGGAAGGATAAAGGCACCTATATTAACATATATGTCATTCAAAGCATACTAAGTAATAAGTAACTACTCCTTCTGAACACATTTTGACTATCATGACAACTAAACACCATAATTTTCATAATACATTCAAGGTACCGAATTTTAATGTCATAAATGTTATCGATTTTTGCTTGCCTATTGTCAAAAATTATAGGTCTATGCATTGATCATAGAAGACTTTTCTCTTAGCATAAATTAACAAATTGCAATCACCCTAAGTTCCTAAGCACCACACATCTTCCAACAAACCCAGAATCCTCATTTTATGCTCATGCCAATGTATAGGTTCATAAATAAGCCTAAATGACAATATGCTAAGTTTTTTCCTTCGTTCATCATTCTCAATTTATAAATCATTATAGCTAGGTGGAAGCATCCAAGGTTGGGAATTAGATTCATCTTGGCTCTCGTTGGGAGTAGGATTAGAGGAAGTTGACTCTTTGAAAGATCTCTTTTAGTTGGAAGGGTGTAGGATGGATCACCAATATGTTTCTTGCTATGGTGGTTGAAGTGGAGGAGGTGGAATGGCGGAGGCTTGCTATCGAAAATCCCCATGTAATGTTAGAAAACTCAATGAACTAGTGAACTTAGGGATAGAAGGGGTTGTTCTCTCTCTACTACCTCCAATCTCAATAACGGTAGTCAGCATCTTAGAGAGAGAAATTTTGTGGATGGGTAAAGCGATTAAGGTGAAATTGGATCAAATGTTTATGAGAAAAGGTTAGGATGAAGGATTTTGAAGAATTTACGAGAAAAATTTAAGAGATTTGGTATGGATTTTAGTGGATTATAAGTGTCAAATGTAAAGTATGGCTATGTAAGGACCACACTATAGGGTTCACCCCCAAGTGTAGCTTCTCCGCAAATGGTCAAACGTAACGTGTTTCCTATATACTCATATTCAAAAATTTTTTTTTGTTTTTTCTGGAAACGATCAGACTGCAGTAGAGTAAGTGGATTGGGCTAAAGAACTGGGCCATGGTTATGATCCAAGAACCGGTCGAGCTCCTGCGCAAAAACAAGGTGAAGGTCCCTCGTTTAGTTCCAAACAGTGTTAATAATTTGATCTAAAGAACTAAACAGGAGCCCTGATCCAGGAGCCTAGTCGGGGTCCTTAGGCCAAAACTTAGCCCAATTCATTGTCCAGATCGTGGTAATGTCATCAATCCCGAACTTATTCTGCTCCAATTCGAGACTAAAAATAAAATAGAAAAGATAAAAACTAGTAAAGTTACTTAATATAGTCGCTAATGAATTTTTAGAGAAACTTACAAACCAAATTCGATTTTTAAAGCAAACGATAACTGAAGGGGTGACTCATATGAACCATACGTACAATGGACACTGAATGGTATAATTAGCTCACTCTAAAAAGGTTTTGGAATGCCTCTGAATGATATCTACTGTTGGGACCATCTGACTCCATAAGAACGAGCCAATAACCCTGATTTAGGGTTGAAGGTGATATGTTGTGATGGAGTGCATACGAACATTGCCTATCATCACCAACAGTCTCTACTAACCGCTATGGGAAGCTAATCTAATTGCACTTAAAAGGACAAGTATGCAACATATTATGATCAATTAATTAAAATAATAGATATCAAAAATACAATCTATGTCTAAAGAAATAAGAAATATCTCAAAACATTACAGTGCGCAGAGATGAAAACTAACAAGAGATTGCATCTTTGTCGAGTCCAAGAGTAAATAGAATAAAGAGGAGTAAATTACAGAGAAATAATGACAACAAGATTTGGTTATGTCTTTAGGATGACCCAGCTAATCACTTAGAACCCAACAATAAAATGCGCCTTTAGGAAATAACCAATCTCTAACTTTGAATGCCTTTTGCGTTTTAGAATATTTTCTCTCAAATTCTCCCTCAAATTTTTCGGCCTTTCTTTCTTGTTTCTCTCTGGTTTTGCTGATTGCTCACTTGAATTTTTCATGGTGATTAACCATAGGGGATAGCCCCTTTTTATAGCACTCATAATAGACCGAATTAGCTAAGTAATTCCTAGTTCAAGTCCTTGTAGACTTAGTCCTAATAGGTGCCATATCCAAATCAAACTTTACTAAGAGGGGTTTCACTCAATTAAAAAGAGGCCAGACTCGAGGGAAACTCATGCAAAGAGGCTATTTGTGTTCCTTACAAAGAACATGACCGATTCTGGGCCGGGTCAAGCCAATTAGGCTTCGTTCTCCCTTTTTTCTTGTTCCTCACTTTTTCCTTTTCGATCGCAGATTTTTGGGTTATTTTTCTTAGCCATCAAATACGTAGGTTGAGGGATAGTTTTGGTCATTAGGCATTTTAGAAAAATCAGAGACACCATTTTTAGCTATCTACAGTTAGCCCCTATTTTCACCAGGCCTGAGTAAGGCGAAGGTTGATATAGATGACTTTATGGTTACCTATTTGGGTTATCCTTCCAAATTCAACCTTTCGCCAATCTATGGACTATTCCCTGGTCTTGCAAAACTTTTGCCAACCTAGCGGATCTTGATGCCGATCTTCACCTGCCAAATAGATTCTAATTTTCACTGGTTTAGCAGACCTTTGGCCGGTTTACCGGACTTTTCATCATTCCAGCATTTTCTGATGTAACCTTTCACCAGTTTGGCAGACTTTTTGCTTAACTAATAGAGCTTTTATCGGTCTAGCTAATTCTAATGCAACCTCCCGTCAGTTTAGTGGACATTTCACTTGTCTAACAGATGCTGATGTTAACGTTCCCCTAGTCTAGTGGATTCTAATGCAATCTTTTGCCGATCTAGCACATCTTTTGCTAGTCTAATGGATTCTGATGTAACCTTTCACTGGTCTAGTAGACCTTTTACTGGTCTAGCAAACTCCAATGTAACCTTTCACTCGTTTTGTGGACCTTTTGTTGATCTAGTAGAGCTTTTACCTGTTTACCATAGTCCTATATACCCTTTCATTGGTTTGGCAGACCTTTTATCGGTTTAACGGACCTTTTGCTAATATAGCAGATTCTTATATAACCTTTCACGAGTTTAGGACCTTTCTCTAGTATAGCGGGGCTTTCGTCGGTCTAGCGGATCTTGATATTAACTTAGCTTGCTTGTCTTGAATTGATAATATTTTTAAGATCTTTCTTGTTTTGCCTACATTTCCTTTTCACCTTTTGCATGCATCACCTAAGAAACCTAGCGGGGTTCACCTTATCTGGGCATTTCCTCTTATCTCTTGTCTTTTACTAAAGATAATGTTAGTGCATATAAAGTTTATTCACCTTAGAACATGGTTGGGGCCCCATGTCTTGCACTTTCTCTTGTTTCTTCCTGCTTTCATACCCCTTGTTTGAAGAGCTTGGACTTTACTTCATGTATTGCACGCCTTGGAGAACCAGATCAGGTCACTTCTGTTTGGCTTTGACCCTTTTGCTTTCTTGTAATTGTTTTGTGGTCTCATTCATGCCCGAGTACTATACATGCAAGTGGAGGTGGATTCCAATCATAGACCTTCTAATTTTGGCCTTCCTCCATTGATTTCTTGTTGTTTATTTTATGTCTTTATTCATGCATGAGTATAGTGCATGTAGTGGACAATCCCGGCTGAGCCCCTCTGCTTTGGTCTCTTATGCTTTTTTTGGGTTGTCTTTTACTTATAAATAGCATGTACTTAGGAGCCTATCTTCATGACATTGCCGAGCCTATTCATTTTGTCACTTGTGATTTAATACTTCCTATCTTCGTCATCTAAATCAAAAGTGCACAATTGTGCTCTAAGATGATAAGTGCGAGGAAGGTACATTCACCGTGGAAAAGCGAATAAGGAAGGCTCCCTCAAGATTCTTTCCTTGAGAGGGAATAGACATCAATTGAAGCCTGGAACGAAATAGACCTTTTGGTGGATGTAGCATAAGATGAATCTTGTCAGGCAGCTTCAAAAGCATTAAGTATTCTCGTTCCTTTTTTAGTAATTTATTTTTACCATAATCATGAGTCTAATGTTGCTTTCTTTCTTTTCTTTCAAGAAGATTTTGTCAGCTATACCATTGCCCCTAGAAAATTTATGATGGACCTCAAGACTAAAGAAATATGGGTCTGAGTGTACTAAATAATGTTAGTTTTGGGGCCTTTCATTCTATTCCAAAAGAATCTATATATTTAAATGGTGGTTTTTACTCGAGCAGTAGCTAAGAGATTTTAGGATACTACTAATAGTTTTCATCTCTCATTAGATGACATGACCATAGCCCCATCAATTTTACAATGTTAATAAGTCACCGCTTCTTCGACGACCCCATTAGTTTATCAAGAAGACTTTGATCTTCGGTGTGGCCAACTTCTCGAGCTCTTTGGTCCTAGTATGAATAGGATTCCCTATAGGAATTGCTTCTCCTAAAGCAACCTTTTTAATGTGATAACTAATGATGACCATTTGGCTGGGGATTCCACTAATTAGCAGGGCCTTAACATTTTAGCTTTTCTTCTTGCCACTACTATGTTTGTAAGCTTCATGGAGTTTAATAAAGTGAAGGACTTGAACTAGGGGGTTGTTGTATGCCACCCTTATTCGTGGAATGTGAATCGGGGTGCGAAAAAATGAGGAAACTAATAAGGAACATAATACTACTTTGCCCGTGAGCGGTTTGTGTGGGGTAATTGAGGTAATAATTTTTCTTAAAAAATCATTTCTTGTTCTTGCCTCATAGCCTTATTATTGACTCTTATTTTGCGGCTATGGTTTTATGAGTATTTTCTTAAGCTTTCATCAGGGTTGAGGAAACTGATCATTTTTCGACTATAGTCTCATGGACTAAAGAAAATCAAGTCTAGTGATAATTGCGAGTTAGAAGCCTTTAGTACCTTGAGAGAAGATAAATGCTGTAACCATGATATAATTGCTTTCAATGTCTTGTAGGAATTTGCTGGTATAAATCTTCCCTATCATTAATTCCCTCTTCTATTGCGGAAATGTTTGCCCATTGGAAATTCATATCTCAACCCTATGATATTAGTGGCTTAGTACTACACTCAGTGTGAAATCCTTATGGATGGTCCATTAAGCATTGTTTGATGCCTGGGCGAAAAAATTACCGCTTAACACGCTAATCAATGCCTCTTTTCATCCCCAAAGATCCACCTTGGTCCATGTCTTATGCGCATATTTTTTTCTCATGAGGACATCGATGAGATGAAGATAGGGCATCATTTTATTGATTTCATCGATAATGAATATAAGTATACTGCATATCTTCAACACATAATAACCCGTTTGGTAACCTATCTTTCCATTCTTTCCCTTATTTGCTATTATTTTTAAATCCCTAATCTTTAGGAGTTGTTACAGGAAATGTCTAGCATTGCTCCCCACCCAGTCTAACTATTATGTGGTAGGAGAGGGAAAGAGGTGGTACTTATCAATGTCTTGCTAGTCCTATAATCTGAATAGCCTGAGCTCCCATTTCCTCCTCCATTTTGGGAGTAAGTGTTTTGCTTACTTTGATTCCTTAGAGTGTGCATATCTTTATATGTCTCTTCTTTCTTTTTGTACAATCGAGAGAAGCCAAGCATGGTAGTGCGATATTTTCATTTAATGAAAAAGGCGTTTGCAAAGCTCGTTATTTGTCGGCACCTACAAATGGATGCGCTAATGTATCTCCTTAATTTTCTCAATGTGATTTTTGAACTTTCGTTGAACTTCCTTATTTTACAAAAAGGACCAGAAACAACTCCTCGTATATCTCGTTCGAGACCTCATGTAACTCGTTGAAGAATACATCGTTCCTGAGGGCATAAGATATTCCGGATCTTCTCATCCTACAATGAATAAGCCTCCCCTGGTTTTTCCTATTAAGGTAGAACCACTCCAAACCTGTGATCCACAGGATCCTAATGCTATCTCATCTTCTGTTAGGGAGCCTTGCATGCCCCATATTTTATATGGTTAGTCATAACTGGGGACGGTGCATAGTCACCCTCCACGTCATTCTTGTATACCAAGAGGTTCTCGTCAACCTGATGTTGGTCCCAGTCGTTAATCAATCTATTATGATTTTGTATTAAACAATGTTGAAAACCTCTTTGGTAGAAGTAGCGGTGATTCGTAGATGATCAGTAGAGACGGTCTAATAGGCTTATGTATAGTGCTTTGGTTTGGATGGAATGTTATGCCTTATGTGATGCTATTTTTATGGATGTATTATGCAAGCTTTTGATGCTAATGCAAGCAAAAAAAAAAATCATCTCTATGCTATTGTTGACACTATGAATATACAGCCCCCACTTCCCCAAGAATAAAAAGAAAAAGTAATAAAGCAACCAATAAGTATCAATAACTTTATGGTCCTGAGTAATAAAACAAAATTTTTTTCAAAATTTCCGATCCTAGTTGGGTCCACCCAACCTTAGGCAACTCATATTTGGGTTGTTATTGCTACTGAGACAGGAACCCCGATGTGTTTCTGTTGGTTTGCCAATTCGAAATCTACCTAGCTTTGCATTAGGTATTTTGTGCAGCTATAAGTTAAGGCTGCTTGATATTCAATTAAGAGCAATATGTTAAAATTCACTATGCCTTTTGGAAAGGTCTTAAGCTACTAGTTGCTCACACTTAACATAAGAGAGAAGCATGAGCTCAGAAACCTCCGTTTGAGCAACCTTCTTAGCTTTTTTCAACTCAAAAACTCTTATGATTCTGTTAGACCTCCCTCTCCCAATTAGAATTCTGAATTTCTCATCTTTTGGTTTAGGGAACGCAAATTTTCCCTTTGACTAAGAAATTTAGTGCTATACTAGGCTTTCCACTTTATTATTCTCTGTATGTGTCAGTTATTCAAGGGATATGTCCTTCGAATATCTTCATTTCTTAGGTATAAGTGAGGAGCTCTACTGTAGTTGACTGGACGAAGTGAATTTTGTTTCCCTAATTTCTGATTTTCAAAGAGAGAATGGACGGGCCCTTGAAGTACAAACAGACACAGCTTAAATTTCATATGTCTCTTGGGGACTTTCATATTTGTTAGTAGTTCTGAAAAATAAGGGACAGGCTATGCTGCAAAATATAGCACAAGGGATTCGACGTGATCAAACTCATACATGACTTGTTGTTGCTGAAGTTCTATTGTGGTGGGATCGGCTTCAATAAAATTCAATTCAGTTCTTTTCAAGGAGTCCACTGTTGCTTCAGGTAGATTTTCTCTTTTTTTGGGGCTTCATTGGTTGCCCAGTCGGCCAATAACTCGACCTAGTTGCCACTGGGGCTATCTTAGGTTCTCAGATCCATTTTTAGCTCCCTCTCATTCTTCTCCTATATATTATTTGTTTTGGACTGGGCTTCAGAATCGTGTTGTTCTCCTACTACTTCTAATCCTGGCTTTTTTCTTTTTTTATTTGTTATCGTCGGCATGTAGATTTGGTTGCTATTATATCTTCACCAGATCAAGGCTTCTAGGAAGCTATGCACATACTTAGCTGCTCACTTCTACCAAATGAAAAGGCTATTAAAGGTCAACTCATAGCGAATTAGATTATTACTTGGAGAAGAACCTGCCTCTTCATTAGTGATTTAGTGGTAGGGCATCTGGCGATTTGTGACACATGGGGGGAGTAGTGCTCATGTTCCCCCCATTAGTCCATCCATCAAAACTTACTTCTTCCCTTGATTGTTGATGAGATAATTTAGCAATACATAAACTATAGCTGTCTTAGATGGCATTCCTCCTTCGGACTATATGAATAACCCTTCTCATGTCATGTACTGGGTTGATTATTGGCTTCATCATCCCACTATTATGATATTGTCTACCCTGTGCTCTTTTTATGTCTTAATCACTATCTACATTGGATTAATGTGAGTAATGTTAAGTTAAGGATGGTTATTCAAGAAAAGCAGGATACTGTGAGATCTCTAAAGACTAAGAAGACAAGGTAAAAAAGGAAAAACATGAACTCATCTCATAGTGGAAAGAAGAGACTTAAAGATCTTACCTCTCAGAAAACAACACTCCAAGCTAATAAGAAGAAGAAGTTAAAGATATATTACGAACTACCTTTACATCTTACTTTTGAATATAGTTTTATGATTTTCATAGTAGTATGTTATTAGTAGTTTCATTATAATTTGTGTGTTTTCAGTATTTTCAGAAGTATTAAGGCTTTCTAGATAACTTATTGCTTTTATTGCAAATTTGCTAATTACTAAAATGACAAAATCACCTAGCCTGCCCAACATAACCTCAACTAATATAGGCCTGAAACTGGCTAGGTTCCTACCTGCTAGAACCTAGCCTAGTTTTCTTAAAGAACCGAGTTGGTTCTAGCTGGTAGGGCTGGGGCTTTCCCACTAGGTCGATCGAGTAGCTTCATTTTTTTGGGTTAGATTTTTTTTTTTTGTGTGTGAGATAGGTGAATGATTAATAAAGGATGACAGGGTCGGATTGTTTAAGGTTTCTACGTTTTCGTATTTGTAGAATCAGGCCTCTGTAGTTAATTACATTATTGCTCTTTTTTGGGCTTGTTGTGGGCCTTATGAACCTATTATGGGCTTGATTATATGGAAACAAATTTCACCACTTTTATTTCGAAGCTTATTAAAGGCTTTGTCCTTGATCGACTAACTAAGCTTACTAATTTTCCAGTTAATCCAGGGTTTTATGTTGAGTATATTCCTCTCCATCCATATGTATAAGTTTTATAGCTCTGCCCAGTAGGAAGGCTTTTATGATATTGATGCCTAGCTAATTGGGCTGAAGTTTTCCGCTCAGGTCTTGGAATGGAGGCCTTATTTCTTGTAAGATCCTGTCTCCTTCTTGGAGGTCTCTATGACCCATTTATGGGAAGCCCTTGAAATCTAGTATGGTATAATCGAACATTATGTAGTGCACTCAATATCCTTTCATCTGTGATGAGCAAGTCTTCATGTTGAGCTTTTGCCCACTCTGACTAAGAAAATTGACCTTCCACCATTACCCTAAGTGAGGGTATTACTATTTCAATTGAATATAATATTTTCGACCCATATACTAAGTATGGAATTGCTCCCATCTAAGTGCGAATTAGAGTTCTAGACCCCTACAGAGCGAATGGCAGTTTGTCCATTCAATCTTTGCAGTTCTGAGACATCTTTTTAAGTATCCTCCAGACGTTCGTATTAGCTGCCTCAACTACTCCATAGGTTTAAGGTGAGTATAGGGAAGAGCGATGGTGTTAGATTTTATATTTTTCAAGCAAGTATGCTACTTGTTCTCTAAAATAACCAGGTTGATCATTTATTAATTCATGTGCTACACTTTACCTACATATGATGTTGTTGACAATGAGCCTTGCTGGTTTTAAGGTGATTTTAGCATAGGAGTCTACCTCTAGCTATTCTTCAAATAGCCAGTTACTACAAGCACGTATTGCAGTGAGCTGAACCTTTTAAAGTCACTTTCCCAATTATATCAATTTCCTAACTGAAAAAGGCCATGGTGAAGTATGTTTTGATAGACAAGAGGGAGGTTGATGCTATCAATTGGCATATACTTGAAATTTATGACATTTTCTCACATGTACATGATCCTCTGCTTCCATTGTGGACCAACAATACCCTATCCTTCAAACCTTTTTGGTTATATTCTACCGTTTATGTGCAGCCTACATTAACCACCATAAACTTCCTTCATAATTTCTCGTACCTCTTTTTGTGGTACATAGAGTAATTCAAACCCATATTTGTCTTCTTATATAACCTCCCTTTATGTTCAAAATATTGCAAAGCTAAAAATCCTATGGCCCACTTGGACTTTGGGGAGGATTTTGATGGGTATTCTTTCTTCGTTAAGTACAAGTATATGCGTCATACCAAGCAGTAAAGTCAATGTTGCATGCTTCAATGGTATAACAATGAGCCGGCTAATCTCTCCTTTCAATTGATAATCACATAGAGCGGATGCCATTGGGAATGTTGGCCATTGATGCTAACTTGGCTAAAGTATCAATGGATAGGTCATCCACATGATGAAGGTAAATGTCTGTGATATAGGCAATGTTTTTAGTGTGATCCACTAAATGAGATTGGTGTGGTTCCAAGGCTTCACTTTTTATCTTTCATTTTTTGGGAATTGTTTATTATCAAATTAAAGTCCCATACACCTGTATATTCTTTCGTCCTCTTTCTATGACAGCTTGGAACTTAATAATACTAGCTTCGTATTGTGCTACATTGATAGCGACCATGAGATATGGCTTAATTGAGATAGGGGTATGTTGTCTTCTGGTGATACTAAAAGGATGACTAACCTAAGTCCTTTTTGTTAGAATCCATATCCAAGTACATTATCCAAATGTCTTCTTCTACTTAAAGGACTTCTTCATCGAAGAAATCAAAGGCTTCTTTCCTTCGATCTTCCATTGGTAAGTCTGCTAAGAAGTCTAACACGATGCCTCCTTCAATTGATTTATGTGGGATGTAGTGAAGGTTAAATTCTTATAGCATTACGGCCCACCTGACAACCTTGCTATTTATCACTAGTTGTTACAACAAATATATTACTAGGTCCATTGGTGCCACTAAAGACATTGTATGGCTTGACATGTGTTGCCTAAGATCTTTGGATGAGAAAACTATTGCCAGATAGATTTTTTTCTAAGTGGGTGTAGTAAGTTTCATATTCAAGAAACTTTTTACTTACATACTATATGGCCATTTCCTCTCCTTTTATCTCTCGAGTTAGCATGTACCCCATTATTGTTGCCTTAATCATGACATAAACAATGAGGGGAATGCCCAGCTATAGAGCTACCAACACTGGTGCGTTGGATAGGTACTCCTTTATCTTATTGAATGCCACTTGACACTCACATCTCATTTTAGTTTTACCCCTGTCTTGAATTTCATAATGATACGCTCACATCTTATGGTGCTTTCATATGAAGTGACTAATGTATTGCAGAGAATCCCCATATTTCCATCTTTGTCTTAGGTGAAGGCATTTCTAGCATAACCTAGATCTCTGAAGGATTAACCTCAATTCCCCTCAGGCTAACCACAAATCCCAACACCTTGCAAAAGGTGACTCCAAATGCACACTTCTGCTTGTTCGAGTGCATATTGTACTTTCTAAGTCTGTCCAAGAATTTTCGAGGGGTTGGAACATATCCATCCCTACCAGTAGAATTTATGATCCTATTATCTACATATACCTCTGCTTCCTTATGCATCAAGTTTGTAACAGTATTGAGCAGTCCTTTGGTAAGCGACCTTAATGTTTTTTTAACTCGAATGGCATCAAAGTGTACTAATACATTTTGTACGGGTAATGAAAGTAGTTTTTTTCCATATCTTCCTCTACCATTTTGACTTAGTTATGGCCACCATATCCATCCCTAAAAGAGAGGACATCATGCTCGAGGAATTATCGACCGAGGTATCTATGTGTGGCAAAGGGAAATCATCTTTTAGACTTGTCTTATTACAATCCCTAAAAGCTATGCACACTCTCACCCTTCTATCTATCTTTGCAACTTGCACTATATTTGCTGCATAAAGAGAGTGCTCTGCAACCCTATGAAACCCACATCCAACTATTTCTAGACTTCCTCTTTTATCTTTAAGGCCCACATTGGTTTCATCATACATTGTTTTTATTTTACTTATTCACCATCAGGATAGAGAGGGATTTTAGGATTAGCTATATCTCGGTCTATGATAGGCACATCTTTGCATGACCATAAAAAGATGCTAAAGAATTCCTGTAGGTTGAAATAAAATGTTCCTGTTGTGCCAAAGTTAGTGGTTTTGCTATTTTGAGCTCTCAGGGCTCTTTAGGAGTTGTCAACTCAAACAGAATTGTGTCCTTAATTGTGAAAGTTCCATTTTCGTGCTCTTTCATTGCTTTGATAAGACCTTTTGGAGTTATTTGTTCATTTTTAACATTATTAGAGGCAAAGCATATAAGGGAGTGGAACAAGATGAGTCAGAAGCAAAGGAGTTCATCTTATTGAAATACAAAATGAGTATATCTAATGCAAATTTTGTGAAAACAAGACCTGACTACGTGCTCTTAGAGTCTATCGTTGGCTTTCCTAAGCTTCCCCCTCCACCTATAGTAAACACCTTTTCGTCCTCTTCAGCCATCTAAGTTACTTGCTTGCATCCTTTTGTGCTAACTTCAATAATGAAGTTTGCAGGGCCAAAACCATTATTAGATATGGTAAGGGACAAAATGACAACAGAGCCTTCTTGTTTCCTATAATCCTACCTGAACACAATTTTGAAGATATTGCTTTTAGCAATGTGGGCCTAATCTTGATTCGATTGGTCCTTCTTATTAGAGTAAGCGCTTCCTTCTCTAATAGCTATCAGCCACTGACTTTGTCCAACCTAAGTGCCTAAATTACCTTCTTTTTTTATGTAGTGAGGTTTAAGGAAGCCATGCAAAGGAAAATTTTCCCTCACTAAGGAACTGCCCATTAAGAATGAGTGGCTATGGTCTTACAGTATAGTACTTCTGGTATCCCTTGCTAGCAGCAACTTTTTGAGCTTGTGCTTCCTACCTAGCTTTAGCTATTTTTTGAGGAGTAGGCTGATGCCTCGACCTAACCTTGTAATCCTCTCCTTTTAGGTTAAGGGAAATGTAGTCCAACATTGTGCGCTTCTGATCAACTAACACCGTAAGTGCACGGGTGGTCATAGTATAGATAAAAGATATTGTTCCTCAAGGATAAATGTAACTTACTGAGTCTTGCCCATCAGATTGTGCTAAGTAGAATTCTTGTTCAAGTTGATACGATTTAACAATAGCAAATAAACTTTTCTAAATCAATAAGGGAAACAACGTCTAAGAATTCTCGTAGTTGCGAAAGGAAATTAGATCAAAAACAATGAACATGTGCTTTCCTCTAATTGGTTAAATTCGAGGAATTGTAATCTTTTCAGAAATTCAGTCTATTCTTTCGAAATCAACTAAATTTGCCTAAACTAAGCAAAAGTCATTCTTTCAAACTAATTTGCCTTAATTCAAGTTCAATGTCTTCGATTACTTGCTAGCCTCCTAACATATAAATCTCTCTTTCGGGATGAAGTTATGTTAAGTCTTATCAAGCAGTCTAACAACCAAATGTAATCTTTCAGTTTTTCACTCGATTATTTCAAGTGCGTAAGTCGGGCAAAAATCAACTCACAACAATCCAAACATTTGACAAAAAATGAAGATAAGCATAGTTATATAGATTAAAACATGATCTAACAACACTTCTATAAACTACTAAATCCCTAGACTAAAGAAAACTACTCAGACATGGTAAAAGATTAACAAACTAACTAACGATTGGCGAAATTTGAGTGAGAAGGGGATTGACTGAGATGGCCTTCAACAAACAGCTTTAAAACCACCTCAAGAACAAACTCTCACATTCAACACTCACACCAATACAATAACCAAACTAAAACTACAAAATTTGAGAAAGAAACTAAAGCCCTAATCTATGTTATTCTATGCTTTTGCTTTGCTTGGAATGATTAAGAATGCTGCAAAATATCGCCTTTTATAGAGAGGATTAGTTGATCTCAGCCGATAGCTGAGGGAAAACGAAGAAGCAACAGTTATAGGCTCACCACGGGTCGACCGTGGCCTATGCTGGAGCTGGATTTTTGCTCATTCTTTGCTCTACGGGCATGGCATAACATAGATGACCGTGAGGGAGGTCAAAATACAACCATTTATGGTCAAATGCTGTGTAAAAAGACTAAAAATCCTGCAAAACACATTAAACAATTATACCCAACCATAAATCGAGAATAGTAGAGTAAATAACAACTTAAAGCACAATATTCTCCGAAAAATAACACAAAATAGCCCTAAAATGATATACATATTGAGCACTTACCAAACTCCCCCATGGTTAAACTGTTGCTTGTCCTCAAGCAATGCAAAGATTAAAAGTATGCACAGCCTCCTCAGGATAGATATAGGTAACATTCAAATGGCAAGGCTGATGCAAAGGTAGTCCAAAAAGATACAAAAAATCACTAATAAACAGAATAGGGAATGAAATTTTCGAAGACTTTTGATAGACTACAATGTCAAACTTAAAAGCAATCTCCCCCAAATCATCAAATACAGACATTCAACAAATGAAAGAAGCGAAACTAGTAACGCCGGTAGAACTTCACTACAGTTATGTGGCACTCAGCACTCATGTGTTTGAAATGTATATATTTATGAAGGTTCTCTCAAATCTCAACCTTAGATGCAAATCTACCATAAGCTTGGCAAGGGTCTCAAATTCACCATCACTAAAAATGCAAACACATTAGACAACTATGAGGACTTTAATAGGGTTGTAATAGGGCTAAGGGTAATGGTAAGAGGGCAGCAAACGTTTTTGGAAATGAGGTGCTGGAAGTCAGAGATCAAGAGCTAAACAATTCCAACACATCATACTGCATCCTTCTTAAACCATATCAATTCAGAATAGATCCCTAAATAAAGAGAGAAAGAGTCGAAAATTACAAATAACTTACATTCCCACCAAGGCTAACCGCTTTCTTTTTTTTCGTTCTTTTTTTCATTTCTTTTTTTCGCTGTCGAATTTTTTTTTCCTCTTGTCTTTTGTTGTTTTGTAAGCACTTATCATTTATTTTTTCAAAAAGGATAGTCAAGGGGGAAATCCATAATGAACTTTAAATTCCAATTCTTCTCTAAATTTTGTATAATGAAATAAAGGATTAATCAATATCTCACAACCCTGCACCAAACAACCAAATTACACCACGAGATATCATTCCATCTCACTAATGCCCTATGATGCATAAGAATGAAACACTCCTATAGTCTTGGCTTAAAGGTAAGACAAGTATTCAACCATGGGTTATAATGGAAGGTTTAAATCAAGAAAATTAGATACAGGCTTAAAGGGGCTGACAAGGGATATAATACACAACCAGGGTGGTTATTTGGCTGTAGATTTCAAATAAATCAAAGAAAAATTGCCCCAATCATATTGCCTAAATGTATATGCAAAATGTGATCGTGAATGAGAATCAAAACAAGTTCTAGAGAATTAACGTAAAGGAAGAGTCATACATGAAAGAAATATGAGACTAATTTGATAAACAGTCTCTAAAGGCTCAAAATCTGACGGGACTTCTACCAAAGACAAAGCTAGCTCACTAGTAAACACATGCCAAAATCTTGTAAAGACTCATGAAATAAATCAACTCGCATCCAACATGTGGTGAAAACATAGAATTCATTTCGAAAACGCATTTGCAAAATTTCATGCACAATTTGGGCTAATCAAAGGATCAAACTAAACCAAAGAAAGCTACCAAATCTATAGAGATCATCATCGGAGGATTTTTTTTCTTTTTCTTTTGTGTTTTTTTTTGTTTTTATTTTGTTACATTTCAATTTTTTTTTTATGCATACTTCTACAAGCAATGCAAACTAAAATGCAAAAGAAACTAAAAAAAAGGGAAATGCAACCTAGAATGCAAAGAAAACCAAATGCACTACTAAACAAAAGTAAAACAATCAAAAACTACAAAAACTACCGCTAAAAACATATACAAAGGACAAACACACCAAACAGAAATAGGCATCAGACGCCATATATAATGACTAACTCCCCTGTGCTTGAATCACACATTGCCCTCAATGTGGGTAATAATAGAAAAAGGGAAGGGGGGAAGCACATAAAATAAGATCAGAGAGGAGGTGGTGGAGGAGGATGGGGGGGTTGGCCATAAGAGATATGTGAATCCAACTAGGTCTATAGACATGCCCTATAGTCTTGGAAATATTATGTCTGGGAGGCAAGCAACCCACGAATCTCATCATGGCACTCTGGGACAAAGTCCCGAAGAGCGGCGCTCTCAGAAGTAACAAACTCTCGGAGGAAAACTTACTCCTCTTGAATAGACCTAAGGGTGTTTTGGAGGTCAGAATAGTCAAGTGGGGGTGGTTGAGAGGAAGAACTAGGTCCGGCTTGACTAGAGTGAGGGGCTGGTTGGTGGGGTGCAGGTCGAACAACTTCATCATCACTAGGTACCAAATAAAGGTTACCTCAGTGAAGAAGGGTGGTGCGATCAACATTGGGAAGCAACAAAAGCCAGTTCCCTGGGTAAATCCAATACAAACTGCTAGCCTCACCTTTACAGAAGTTCATAATCTCAAAAGCAACTTGATTAAGCTGCTTAGACCCAGAAACTCTATCCTTAAGGTTGGGCTCAACTCCCAAGAATCTAGTAACAGTAGTTATAATCCAACCAATGACTATCCTACCTTTAGTGCTAACAGCAGCACTATATAATTGTCTAGCTAAAAATGAACCTGGGTCAAGTTGGTCTCCATCAAGCATACAAGATAAAAAGTACAACTCAAAAAGTCTCAGGACATTCAGACTATCATCCCGAGTAAACATAGAACAGGCTAAAATATGCTGAGCGACTCTAATGTAGGGGTTTCTAATATGTGTACATTTTGATGAACTGGTACTATACCTAACACTCCCCGAAAGTTCACCCAAAATGCATCCGAGTTGAATTCGCGGGGGACTTGATGGTGCAAGAAGTCCATGCTAGCTAGAAAACCTCAAATACTGTTGAAGGTACCTAAGTTCAGTTTATACAATTGTCCCTGCAAATAAAATGATATATATTCGGCTTGACATTGAGGCCCTCTAGTGGCCTCGATATGGAGCTTAATAAGAAATGCTAGGCCAGGTCCCTATATATATGCTCTTTGAGTTTTAAAAATTATCCCATACCACCTCCGACAAACAACCAATGAATATCATCAAACAACCCCAATCGAGCTAACAAATGCTTATCATAATATCTAGTTGCTATAACCATACATTCATTCAAGCAATTATATCTAGCAACATGATCGGCATGCATTAAGCCAAGGTGGTGAGGAATGTTACGTCTAGCACGTGCAGTTCGGGATGCCCTTTGAGGTTGAGGTGGTGCTTGACTTGAAGAACCAACTTCCTTGGTGCTCTTTGTCTCTTGGTTGGTACCATTGTTGCAAATTATAACCTAAAAACAAAACTAAAACCTGACATTTAAAGAAATTAAGCAAAAATATGAAGAATAAGAGAGAGAAGACGATGGATCTAGTGGATGAGATGAGTTTAAAGAAAAAGAAGAAGAAAGAGAGAGAATTTATTGAGAAAGATGAAAGATTGGATGAAAGGGAATGATTTGGTGTGAAAATGATTGAAATTAATGAAGAAATAAGGGGAGATTAGAGAGATTTGGTTATGGAGAATTTAGAGAGAGAAAATGGAGGTAGAGAGAGAGTGTGTGTTGAGAGGTTGAAGAACAAAGGGGAAAAGTGAAGAGGCACCGCAGTAAAAAACCTAGACCGCAGCTCGTAGCAGATCACCACGGACCGTGAGACTTACAACAGACCGTCCATGGTGTCTGCTTAAACTTGTTTTTTCTAGTTTTTCTGGGTTGGCACCCCACAGTCGTAGTTCTAGAGGTACTGATCGTGGTGCCAACATTTTATTCATGTATTTTTTTTCATTTTTTTTGCTTTTATAGCTACAAAAATTAAATTAAAAAAACTATAAAAAGGAAAAGTAAAGGAAGCTTGGGTTGCCTCCTAAGAAGCACTCTTTTAAGCTTAAGAGCTTGACCCTGTTCTAGGTTTGGTCCGGATCTATTTTATTGCGAACCACAAAATCAAAGTTATTCAGTTGAAGGTACCATCTTAAAAGTTCTGGCTGCAAATCCTTCGTTTTCATAACTTGGTGCCATAATGCACTCTCTACATGCAAAACAAATCGCTTTTGTGGCCCATCAGATAGGCTATCATTAAGTTGCTCAACCCCTACACTAAAATTTGCATGAAACCCTTCTACAGGGGGTATAGAGAGAACAGTTTGTGCAAACCTGCAGTAATCACTCATTGAAGACTCATTAGAAACAGGAGCCTCAACCTCGGGCTTGTCAGGTGGCATAGGAGTAGCAAACTCCACCTTAACGTACCCTTGGTCGGGGTCCTCATAATACATCCATTCAGAATCAAGAGGATCTTCACAATTCCAAACATCCTCCATATCAATCTCAGGGGAAAGGGGTAATGCATCCAATATATAAGGATGAGGAGAAACCATGTCCTCCTTCCAATGACTAAACTAGCAAATCACCCTTCCACCTTAAAAGATATACGTCCCTCTCTTACATCAATGTGGCAACCACCTCTCTCCAAAATGGGTCGGCATACGATAATTTGGGCATCATTAGTTTCAGGCATGTCAACGATAATGAAGTCCTCCAATACCCAAATGTCTCCTATATTGACTAGTACATTGTCCAACTTGCCTATAGGTTGCATCACAGAACCATCAGCCAATTGTAAGGAAAAGGGTGCAGTGAGTAATGGTCCTAGGTGTAGCTTATGAAACAAAGAATAGGGCATTATACTGACACTTGCACCTAGATCGCATAGACCTCTCTCAATTTCTACCTTTCCAACAATGTAGGGGATAGAAAAACTACCTGAGTCAGGGAGCTTAGGGGGAAAAATGGTGAGGATCTCAACAACGTTGTTTTCTTTGAATGTGGCAGTCTTGCCACCATTATTGCTCTCTTTACTACTAGCTATAGTTATTTCTCTGCCCTCTTTCATTGGTACTTCCTTAGAGTTAGTTAAGTCCTCTTCTTGTCCTTTCATACGAACACAGTTACAATGCTCATCAGGGTTAGGTTCAGGTTTACTAGGAAGTCTGTCTGGGGGTGTAGATGAGAAACTAACTTTTTTGGGTAATTTAGGTTTCCAACATTCTATTATGAGTTGTAAGCACATCAAATTTGGAGGCTAATTGCTTAATATACTCATCCTTTTTTTTTTTATGCCATAAGCATATTTTCTGTCATTACCTCTAAATTAGACTTTTGGGGCATCTGCGAAGGGATTGGGGGTCTTTGAAAACTAGGGGGTACTCTAGTATTCATCGGGGGCATGTTCACATTATTTGGGTTCAACCTGTAAGAGAAATTTGATGATTCTTCCAACTCAGATTATAGGTATTAGAGTAAGGGTCGTTGGTCGGTCTTGGGTTGAAATTTTGAACATAATGAACTTCATTAGGTTCTTGGGAAAAAAGACTCCCAACTTGACAATTCAGCATTATATGCTCAATTAAACCACAAATTTCACAAGGAAAAGGGGCATTAGAGTTTACAGCATTAACATTCATTTGGTCCAGTCTATGAGTCATGGCATCTACTTTAGCAGAAAGTAATGTAATTGCATTAACTTCAAGCTTAACTCCAACCTGCTTGGTTTGGGTTCGATCTGTGGACCATTGGAAGTTGTTAAGCACCATCTCCTCCATCAGATTATAGGTTTCATCCTCAATCTTTCTTATCAAAGTTCCTCCTGCCGCCGCATCAATAGTGGACCTTATAGATTAGATCACACCATTGTAGAAGGCTTGGATTATCATCCAACACTGAAGACCATGATGGGGGCACAAACGTAGCAGATCTTTAAAATACTCCCAAGCTTCATAGAGCGTCTAGTCATCTCTCTGCAGAAAGTTGGTGATCTAATTCCTTAAGCTCGTTGTTTTGCTTGGAAGGAAGAATTTGGCGAGGAAAACTCTTGTTAGCTCATCCCAGGTGGTTATGCATCCAGACGGCAAAGAGTGTAACTAAGTCCTCGCTTTATCCCTTAATGAGAAAGGGAATAAGCGCAGCTAAATTGCATCACCAGAGACTCCATTTAATTTCAGCATATCACACACCTCTAAAAAGACTGAGAGCTGTAGGTTCAGGTCTGCCAAGGGAGTTCCACCGAGCTGCGATTATTACACCATGGAAATGAGTGCTGGTTTGAGCTTGAAGTTGTTGGCATCTACAGCAGGGTGAGTGATGCTTGAAGCGATCCCCTGGACTCCTGGGGTAACACAATCACGAAGAGTCCTTCGTTGGTCACCTCCTACCACGTTCGAGTTCCTTCTTGCCTCGGACCTTTGCTGTTCAACCCTTTGCTTTTCCTCATTATGCAAAAGGTCCTTCCAATCTCAGGATCAGGTTCATACAAGATTAGACTTTGCATAAACAGGAAAAATTCTTGCAAGCACTAACACCAACACTACCAGCGCAATTTAAACAAGCAAAGAAAGAAAAAACAAAAATAATAGCAAAAAACAATAAAATACTTAGTCACTTTTGCAAAACTAACTCAATAGTTAACAATTTAGTCCCCGACAATGGCACCAAAAACTTGATTAACTACACCACAAGCGCATGGGTAGTCGTAGTATAGATAAAAGATATCGTTCTTCAGGGACTAATGTAACTTGCTGAGTCTTACCTATCAGAATGTGCTAAGTAAAATTCTAGTTCATGTGGATTTGATTTAGTAGTAGCAAATAAACTTTTCTAAATCAATAGGGGAAAAAAACGTCTAGGAATTCTCATACTTACGAAAGGAAATTAGATCAAAATAATGAACATATGTTTTCTTCTAATTGGTTAAATTCAAGGAATTGTAATCTTTTCAGAAACTCATTCTAGTCTTTCGAAATCAACTAAATTTGCCTAAGTTAAGGAAAAATCGTTCTTTCAAACTAATTTGTCTTAATTCAAGTTCAATGTCTTCGATTACTTGCTAGCCCTCCTAACATACAAATCTCTCTTTCGAGACGAAGTTATGTTAAGTCTTATCAAGCAGTCCAACAAAAAAGTGTCACCTTTCAGTTTTTCACTCGATTGTTTCAAAAGCACAAGCAAATTTCAGCCAAAAATCAACTCATAACAATCCAAACACTTAACAAAACAAAATCAAACCAATCATGAAAATAGGCACAGTTGTATAGATCAAAACATGATCTAACAACACTTCCACAAACTACTAAATCCCTAGACTAAAGAAAACTATTCAGACATGATAAAAGATTAACAAACTAACCAACGATTGTCGAAATTTGAGTGGGAAGGGGATTGACTGAGATGGCCTTCAACCAAGCGCTTTAAAATCGCCTCAAGAAAAAACGCTTACACTCAAGACTCACACCAATACAATTATCAAAGTAAAATTACAAAATTTTAAAAAGAATCTAATGCCCTAATCTATGCTATTCTATGCTCTTGCTTTACTTGGGAATGATTGAGAACGCTGTAAAACGCCGCCTTTTATAGAGGGGCTCGGTCGATCTCAGCCACACAGCTAAGGGAAAATGAAGAGACAACAGTTACAGGCTCACCACAGACTGTGGGAGACACCACGGGCCTACTGTGGCCTTTGCTGGAATCAGAGTTTTGCTCATTCTTTGCTCTATAGGCGTGGCATAACATGGATAACCATGGGAAAGGTCAAAACACAGCCATTTATGGTCAAATACTGGGCCAAATACTGAATAAAAAGACTAAAATCCTATAAAATACAATAAACAACTGTACCCAAGCATAAATCGAGAATAGGAGAGTAAATAACAACTTGAAGCACAATATTCTTCTAAAAATGGCACAAAATAGCCCTAAAATGATATACATATTGAGCACTTATTAGCTTTTGCATACAAGTTGCCCTAGGAACGATCCCCATTATTGAGAATGACGTTCATATTTCAGTTTGAGTAAGGATCAAGGCCAAAAAGTGCTTGATCCTTCTCTAAAACCGCTATTATTTAAAAATTTAGAGTACCTTGTTATTACAAGCATGATCTTCTTCTCGCACTTGTCCCTTACTAGAGAGGGCAGTACACAAGTTGTCCCCTTCAATGGTCATACCTATCACTTTATCAGCATTTTCACTCTCTTGTGCAAGGCGGATGAGACTACTTGGTGTTCATGAAGCCATGGTCACTATAAGAGAAAGTTAAAGGTAGCTAGAATATCTATAACTTAGAATTCCATATTCCTTTTGATAAGGCCTATATCAATAGGGAGAATGATGAAGCTTGCCACCAGTGATTTTGAGTTATTATATGCTCTTGAATGAGCTGAAGGCGTTACGAGTTAACTTTCCTTGATTTTCAGCCTTTTAGTAGTTGTCGAGGGACAAACACTCAAAGCTGACCATTGTTAACCAGGGAAAGTGGTATGTTTTTTTAAAGGAATGTTGTAGTAAGGTATAAGGCATCATTATGTGCTGGACCCCACGGTAGAAGATCCTCATTGCTAAAGGTTATGTTACCTTTACCTATGGTGATTCAAGCTGACATTTCCTCAAACTTGGCTTCAGGGGACAAGTCAATCTTACTCAGCTCATTAATTAGGAGCTACTTATGCTTTTATAAAGCCATTAAGAGATGTCAAAATGTTACTTCTACTTTAAGTTTCTTTAATTATTTTAGCAAAGGATCCTCTTCTTGGATTATTGCCTCCTTTTCGTTTTCTAGGGCCTATTGTGGGCGCTCTTTTACCTGGTGTCGTCCAGCTACTTGAAGTGTTCTACCTTAGCCTGGTCTTCCTCAGCTCACAAGTTACCTTCTTTACTTTCTTTCTAGAAATCATTATCACTTGCTTTAGCAGGCTAGCAACCTCCTTGAGTTTCATATACGTCCTCTTCATCACTTTCCCATAAGCCATAGACCTCTAGATATTGTATATGTAGGAAAGCTCTTATCTTCGACTTGTAAATGTTTCGTATGTGCATGGGTTCCATTCCTTTTCTTGATCACCACTAACAGTAAAAATTCTTTTGTTATCTCTTGATGGGTTTTTATCATTGTTAGCTTCTGACTTGCTTTAGGTAAAGGAAGTAGTCCCAACCTAAAAACCTTTCTAGCTTGCTCTTGACATGCTGGTGGTTCTCGGTATCATACCCCTAAGCCCAATTATTTTGTTGAATGAATAATTTGGATGACCTAATAGCTTTATTTTCTGCCCTGACCTCAAAGAAGATCGATATTTTCCTCATGGGGTCCCTATAGGGCTCTACTTGGTACAGTAGTTTATTGCATGCAACACTTTAGAGCTACTAGCTTTCTAATCCTTGTTCTGACAGTTGTCTTTCTGTTTGCTACCAATCTTTGCAGGCGCTTCCCTAGACAGTTCCTGTTTAACAAGCATGCCTATTTTTAACTGTGTAAACTGCAGGTGCTTCTAATATATAGGCTGGAGGTTGCTAATGAATAATATGACTTGATCAGTTGTTGATGGTTGATCCACAATGTGAGCAACCTTCACCCTCCATCTAGCTAAGTAGTTGGAGAAACCCTGTTTTCTTCTCCTACTTGATCAGTTCTAAATCCCTAAGTGTGATTGAGAAGTCATCATTGTGTGAATAATGGCGCAAGAACTCTCTACATAGGTCATTCTAATTTATGACCTTTCGCGGGTTAACATCCTTACACTAGCTTATTACATTCTTATCAAAGGTCCAAGGAAATACAATGTGGAAGATGTCCTTATTAATTCTTATCAAAGTCATAGAACTAACAAAGTTTCTCATATGAGAGTGAGGGTTTTCAGTTCTATAGAATTGGATATTCAACATGGTGAATTTTGGAGGTAGCTTCCCTTTTGGGATTGAAGTGAATCCCGTATAGTCGTTAAAGCAATTGTCAAATATGGAGAATTATTTAAGCAAATCTTCTACAAAATCTACTCACTGATTGATTTAATGAGTGCTCTTTTCAACTTGTTCTCCTTCATATTGTATAGCTCTCCCTTTCCATCATCTTACCCCGCTCCATGCTGAGGCTTCTCACCGTTCTCTACTTGGGGTTCCTCGGTAAGGTTTTGGAGTGCAGTAGTCATCTTCTCCATCTTCTTTTCACTCTGCTCTATTCTAGTATGTGTCCTTTCCATCATCTTTCTAAGTTGAGCGGTTTTGTTATTTTCAGTCGTTGGAATTGGTGAAGGATTAGACCTTGATTTGGATTTCAACTTTGACTTTGACCCGATTGGTGGAGTTTTCTCAGACTCTTCTTGAGAAAAAAGTCCCCCTATTTGTGGAGTCCACTTGTATACCCTCTTGGCCTTCCATGTCCTAGTTGATTAACAAGATATTCTTAAAACTAGCTAACCATGATGCATTCCGAAACAAATTAAACACCTGCGAATGAACTATGTTGACTCATGAACTAAAGCCCATAGTGAGGGCCTGGGAAACTTACTCATTCTCATGCATGAAAAAAGAATTGGGACTGAGAAAAAGCAAATAGGGGCGGGTCTCCCTGCATACTAGATCCTAATTAGGTTCCCTGATGAGCCATAAGCTAACCACTGCCCCTCCTCTGTAGATACAGACCCATACATACAAACTCCCCAGATCTCGACTGGGCTCCCGCTGACCTAATTTCTGCCTACTCTCCTAAATGCAGTGCGGTGTGTGAACAATTTTTTTTTCCCTTTTTTTTGACAAACATGGTCAGGTTTCTCCTTTTTTTTAAAATGTTTTTTTCAAAACGAGAACGAAACCATCAATGCAGAGTCATTAGGGCTAGAGGTAATTAGGTTACAAAACATATACATCCACGCACGCAAATGAGGTCCATCATAAGGTAGAGTTTCAAGAGTTTTAGGAAAGGTTTAGAACCATGCCCTCAAGACCCAAATGTTTCGTACATTATCTATGGGGTGCTTGGCAAGATTAGAACATTTTGGTTACTTTTTCATATCATGTAGAATAGGAAAGTTTATTACGAGTGCGTGAAATAACTACATACTCAGTGAAAAGTCTAATAGACCCACTTAGTTAACCAACTGCTCTCCCAAGGAGTAATAGCAGGGCTTAACTTAGAAATACTATTAATCCAATACAGCAACACCATTAGTGCAAGAATGTCTAATGTAAGTGTCACTAAAAACAATTTCGCACATTAAAATTCAAATCTTGCCCTTTTTTCTTTTTCTTTTTTGAGTAAAAAGAAGTCCCTAGTGGAGTTAACACATTAAGAACCATGCCCCGGGATTCACTGCCCTCAGGTGGGGTTCCTTCATGAGTGGTTGGACCGCTGACTAGGTACTCGGATTCAAAAGTGACATTAAAAAATGTTCAGATAAGAATAAAACAAGTGAACTGGGCTAAAGACCTAGCAAGGGTTCTCATCTGGGATCCAAGTCAGGTTCTTGGCCCAAAAGTGCTCTTGGTCCAAAAGTATGGCAAGTTCCTTGGTTTGGTTTTAGACAGTGTCCACTGTCTAACCCAAATAATTAGACATGAGCCCTCATGCAAGAACCTAGTTAGGTTCTTGGGCTAAAACTGGGCCTAATTCCTTGTTGGAATAGTGACATTACCATTGGTCTTGAAGTTGTTTTGCTCAATCAAGAGAATAAATTTTTTAAAAAAAATAGACAAACATAGTTAAGTTAATTAATAGAGCCGCCATTCAGTTTTAGAAGAAACTTAGAAGCCAAATTCACATTTTAAAATGAGTAGTAACTAACGAGATAATATGTTCATATGAACCCCAAATTGAAAAGAGACCAGAAGGGACAACTAGCTCGCTCCAAAAAGGATTTCAAAACACCCCAATGATCCCTAGTGTGGTGACGATTTGACTCTATAAACGCGAATTAAGGATCTAAATTTAGGGGCAGAGGTACAATGTCGTGATGGAGTGCATCACAACATCATCTATCATCATCGACGAAAGGTACCAACTAATATGAGAAACCAAATTCCAAAAACACTTAAAACAACAAGCTTGCAGCATATTACTATCAATTAATTCAAATAGTAAAAATCAAAAATACAATGTGAATGTAAAGGAATGAGAAATAGCTCAAAACATTATAGTGGGTAGTGTTGAAAACTAATGAAAGATTACATCTTTATTGGACATGAAATTAAATAGAATAAATTAAAGGAAAGAGGGCCGACAGAGCAAGGGGAAGATTCGGTTATACCCTCAAGATGATCCACTACCAGGGCCACCTCGATACCCAGCAAAAGAATGTGCCTCTAGGAACAACTAGTCTCTCACTCTCAATGCCTCTTGAGTTTTGGAGTATTGTGTCACAAATTCTCACTCTAATTTTTCAGCCTCTCTTTAGTGTTCCTCTTTAACTTTCCCTATTTTCACTCAGATTTTTCATACTGATTAACCCCAAGAGGCAACCCGTTTTTATAGTGCTTTAGATAAACGAAATTAGTGAAGGAAAAAGATTTCTACTTCAAATCTTGTTAGACTTAATCCGAATAGGTGGCATATTCAGATAAAACTCTACCAAGAGGCGTAAGGTAGAATAGTTGATCCAGTTCCTAGCAGAGAACCCGACCGGGTGCTCTTTTTCCTCTTTTTCCTCTCTTTCTTTCTTCTTAACCCCCAGTTTTTGGGTTATTTTCCTTGGCCCCAAAAGCATAGGGTGAAGGATAATTTTTATCATCAGCTATTTAACAAAATCGAAGACTCCAGTTTTAGGTGACCATAAGTTGTTTGGTTAAAGAGACAAGATGAGATGGGAAATGAAGAATAAAGAGGAAGGGGCATGAGCCCCTTTTTTCATAGGAATTGAGTTCGCCAAGGGCCTGTTGCATGGCATGGTCGCACTGTGCCATGCTCTTGATATAGTTTTGGGGAAAAAAATTGGGGTTGGCTCAACCTTGCCACTCGGCATGATATGACGTTCTAATTCTTTGTCCATTACTTTTTGTTTGCCCTTGTTCTGATCAGGAGTTTGGAATAGCATGCCATCCCCTTCATATGGTCCTATAAACCTTAACATTCCTTCCAATGCTATTTTTGTCGTCTTCATTTTCTTATCATTTTTTCCCTCTTTTTTCACAAAATTTTATTTAAACTTCTTACTCACTCACTCCCTTTTTTTTTCACATTTTTCGTTCTCTCTTTTGTTGAATTTTCTTCATTTTTTTTTGTTTCTCTCTCCATCGAACACATATTCACATATATATGAGTAGGTGCACTTCTAACTTTTCATTATTGGGAAGGTTTATGGAGTAAGAGGTACTCCATATCCCCTTCACCTGATAGTTCTAAAAAGTGCTTCAACCTTTGCCCATTTACCATGAATCTTTTGTGGTTGGTGGCATCCTTTATCTGAATAATACCATATAGGAATACATTAACAACATTAAAGGGACTAGTCCATATAGGAATACATTGACAATAAAAAATGGATTGTAGAGGAGAACCTTTTGCCTAGGAGAGAACTCATTTATTGATGTAACTATCGTGAAATGCTTGGCTCTCTCCTTGCTTAAATGTATGTTACCATAGACTTTCCACTTAATTTCCTCCAAGTTATTCAAACTAAGTCTGCTGTCCTATTCGCATCACTTAAATCAAACTTTAGGGTCCTAATCCCCCACCAAATTGAATGTTCGAGCTCAACAAGCAGGTGACAAGGTCAGCGACACACCAAAGCATAAGAGGACATGTACATGGGGTTTTTGAAGGACGTCCTATAATCCTACGTGCGCTTACGGGCTCGTCTACTCAGTCTTTCCTTTTCTTGGACATAATCTTTTCTAGGATTTTCTTGATTTGTCAATTAAACACTTATATTTTTCCACTTGTTTATGCGTGATGAGAACTAATAGGCCGGTGAATCATAAAATACTTTCTAATTAAGGGATTGAACAGTCGATTATCAAAATGGGTCCCTAATCACTAACAATGCCACATGGCATCTATAGGGGGTGAACATATTCTCCTTTAGAAATCTAATGACAACCCTGGTCTCATTGATCCTCGTGGGGATTGCTCTGACTCACTAAGACATATAGTTCACACAAAGGAGGATGTACCTATTTCCGAATGAGTATAGAATTGGCCCAATGAAATCTATGCCCCAAGTGTAAAAATATCCATAAAAATTATCGGATTAAGGGAAATCACATCATATCATCCTAGTCAATATACCCCATTTGTTAGAAACAAATGCACCTCCCGTAATACTAATGGCCATCCCTAAATAAGGCCATCTAATAGAAAACACATTGCAGAATGTTCGTGGCTGTCTTTCTCTCAGGATATTGCACTATATACATGATCATGATAAAAGGATATGACACCTAGAATAGTGGTCATTAGGTAGCCACCTTCTTCTTATTTGATATTTGAAATTTTTAAACAAATAAAGGTCATCCCATATGAAAAATTTAACTAATGTAAGGAAAGGAGCACCTCTCATATTTGGCCCATTCCATTGGCTTTTCACTTGTGACTAAGTAGCTGACAATGATGGCATACCATGGCTCCACATGAGCCTTAAAATAGTTGATCATTATGAAAGTACTCAAGAATGGGAGAATAACATGTAACATGATTCACAATGCCAGAGAGATGATCGTCTATAGGTTTTCGAACCCCTTTATACCTTTAATTTCACAACCAAACTCTTAAAGTAGCATGATCCATCATATGAGTCTAGGTTTGGCGTCCATTTTACCGAAAAGATGTTTCAAAATGGTATGATCAGTCCACATAAGACCTTGCAAGAGGGGCATAACCTTTTTAAAAAGACCATCACTAAGAATTCCTTCTCAGTTATGGTGTAATTTACTTAGGATTCGTTCAATGTGTGATTACCATAATAAATTATGTAAGGATTTCAAGCAATTCCTTGTCCCAAAACTATCCCTAAAGTGTTGTTAAACACATCAAATAAGAGGATAAAAGATGGTAGTGGTAGTTAACACCTCAATAAGTTTTGTAATTGCGGCTTCACACCCCTTAAGGAAATGGAATAGCACGTCTGTAGCAAGCCATGAGAAAAAGAGCTTTGCAATCTTGCTAAGATTCCTAATAATTATCCTATAGAAACCAAGATGTCCAAGAAAGGAATGCATGTCCTTCACATAAGTGGGTAAGGGAGAGGTTTGCCATTAAATTGACTTTCACCTTATCCACCTCTATGCCCCCTTGAGAGATTATAAGACCTAAAATACTTCCTCTTTTTACCACAAAATGGCTTTTTCCCTAATTTAATGTTAAATGTTTATCCATTACCTTTTTAAAACTTCTCCTAAATTAGGCAAATAATCATCAAAGGAATGATAACAAAGTGAGAATCATCTTTGAAAATCTTTAGACATTGCTTAACTTTTGGGTGCTATGAAAGGCAATGTGTGGAACTAAATCAATCAAAGAGTCTAGAGGTGACATGTACAAAGAAGTGTAACAAAGGCTCTAATGATGCAATAAACAAATATGCTTAAAGATTATGAGCAATGCAAAAAATAAAATAGAGATAAGGCAAGAGATTTTTCCATGAGGTTTTTCTAACTCAACTTTGGGATACACCAAAGGCCCCTTACAAACCTTAGGATTCAAGCAATCCAGCATTCCTTGATAAGGATTAAGTAAGAGTTCTCTGAATCCTTGAATACCATCAGGGTTTTTGCAAGGCATTGTGATAAGCCTCAACTTCTAGAGTTCTCTATCTCTCAAAAGGATATTAGCTAATAAGAACCTCACTGCTCCTTGCCACCTATAGAGCTTTCCCTAAGCATTCTATAATAGCTCACTTGGTAAGGGCACACATGTTTGGTGCTTATAGTCTTCGTTCCTAAAGTTCTATTACTCTTATGAGGACAACAAATAGAAAACGCTACATAGTTCTATAGCTGCACATTAGTGTTTTTCAAGCTCCCTAACAAACATGATATAAGGTTTCACTAACTCTGTTACAACCATTATCCAAAGTGTTCACTCACTCTTAGATATCTAAAACCTTGAGTGTATTCATTCCTGGGCTGATAACTAACATTTTCTCTATACATGATTACAAGCAAGACCTCTTAACTCCCTTGCTTCTACACTATTACAAGAGTATCACAATGATGTGAGTGAAATACAACTCTTTGATAATCGGGATCTAAACCCCAAAGATCAGGAGTAAATAGCTATTGGGATTAAGATAAAGTTGATTTTGACTTTTGATCTTTAACTATAAGGTACTCATCGAGGACTCTTAGCATCCTTTGGCATTTGCTTTTCCTCTTTTGGATGGGCGCATTTAAACTATTTTCCATATGTGAATTTCCCAATCAATCACCTTTTGCATTTGAACTATTTTTCATACGTAAATTTCCCAATCAATCACCTTCTTACAGTTAGCCATAGGAAATCTCACTCTGGACGAAGTACAGGGCTGCCTGGGAGTCATAGTCGTAGCTGACATTTATGTGCCAAGGTTATCTGCTGCTTTTGTAATAGCTTCTTCATTTTGACTCCAAATCTTCTTAAATGTTACTATTCACTTACTAAAATCATGAAAATCTTACATTTTCGGGGTTAATCATGTTTATTACGTAGCAAGATAAATTTGAAATAAATATATCTTTTTGAACATCAGATCTGATGATTTTCATTTTCAATGACTTCATGGTCTCTTTGATGTTGTCAATGTATGACGATCTAGGATCTGATTTGACTCTGGCATCTTTAACTCTAACATGGCTCTGGCTGTTTTTATTCTCTGATGAACTTTCACTTTTGATGACTTTCAGCTCTGGTGTGACTTTGACATATATATTTAGAGTGAACTTGATTCGTCACTTTTCCCTTTAACTTCTTCGTATGGATATGTGCATGTATTCACCTTTAAGGAATGTGCCCTTCATTATCATCATGATAATTTTAATTGACCTTTGATTTATAGATATGTCATGATCTCTTTATGTCATTGTTTATAATCCCAAAATGTGGACATTAGAGTGAGATCAATTGATGGTTACACTAGGTATAGCATGAGTGTTGACTCTAAGCATCATAAGGAAAATCCTCGTTAGGGTCTCTAACCACTATCTCGAATTTTGCTACCTCACATGCTCAGTCCTATTTTGCTACCCATATGTTCTTCATTATGATCTTGTCTTGTTGGCAACATGTTCTTTAGTTGAATCAGACAACTTGCCCTTCTTCATGTCCTTAGCAACTCCAACCTTAACTACTTTCATGTTTTATAGCTCTTGATTGCCTACTTTCTTTGCTCATACCCAAATTGGTAGTAATGTGAAGAAACAACAATATACCTTTAATCATGAGCACATCAAACATATTGATAAATTTAATAACTTAGATGCTAGGGACTTATATTATAAACAAACTCATAAATCAATTCGAGTCATACAAAAATTTATCTCGTATTTAGTCTTGCTTATCTTCCTTAGCTGGTTCATGACATTAAACACTTAAGTGATTCCTTCGCCATTTAGTCAGCATGCAATCTCATAGGTATGTTAGAGTTGTACGCAGAATGTTAGTGTTAGGACTCAAACATATCATGATCATGATCAAGTCATACACATCACAATGTAAGACTAACGTATGATTACTTACGAATATAAAAGTCATGCAATATCTTCAATGAGCACAAGTTCAAAAAGCATGGCTCGACTTACATCTCATATGTCATCACCTACATTGCATGTGAATGGTATCACTTCTAATTAGTTTGTCATCATCAAAAACAATGTCTTCCTATATCTAAGATTACACCATCAGGGTTCTGACATATCACCCACTAAAGAAGTTGATGTAAAATATGATTGTTTATAAAGAATGCTACTGTAGACAATGGAACTCTCCAGGTTTAACATAAAGTATAAGCTTAAAATGAAAACAAAGGCACAAGCCATATCATATTTCTTAGTTAAATGTATCTTAAAGGACAAGGAACAAGTCCTATACTTCAAATGGTGGACAATTTACACATATGGTTCCTTAACACATAGTTGTTCTAGGGCAGGTTTCATCGTTTTATTCATAATCCTTTTTTAGGAACAGAAGTTTGAGTATGCCGTGAGGTTTGCATTCTAAGCTACTAACAATGAGGCAAACTACGAAGCCACCATAGCATGATCGCACATTTACATAGACTGCTAAGTAAAGAATGTAAGAAGATCTAGTGCCTCTCAGTGAGGTTAAGGATCAGTTGGAGCGTAAAGGAAAATAATTGGATAGATATCTAGCTTAAATCCAACAAATCTTAAGAAACGTCAAACACTTTGAAATCATTTGCATAGTAAGATTTGAAAACCAATAGAAAGATGCATCAAATAAGTTGGTTAGCTCTTCAAAGTTTGATATCCCTATGAGGGTTTACTAGAAATTCAAGAGGAATAGGAGCACAAAGATCGAGGAAGTCTATATGACCACATAAGGAAATCCCTAGACAATGAATATCCTAGAATACCTATAGAAAGCCCCATATAATTTAATAAAGGCTGAATGCCTTAAGAAAAGAGCATTCTAATATTGCCTCTTCTGTGGAGAACTCTATAGGATGAAGTTTACAAGACATCTTATAAAGTGTGTTAGCAACCAAGGATCATAACTGCGACAAGTGTCACGACTTTTATAGCCAATAATGATTAGGGATACAATAGCCTTTGATAAAAAGTGCGAAAGTGTCAAAACTTTCCCCAAGAATGCAAGTACCTACAATTGAACTAGAAAATATCATAGAGCCCACATTTATAACATCTACAATGCACACCCATTTTGTGCTAACCTATGGCTAACAATCCTCAATTGAACGAGGACAATAAGAAAACAGGAAGTAGATGCACTGCCAGACCTCTGGGATCAAGCTATTGTAACGAGATGGCTCAATATGGCTAGAATATCCATAACATACAACAAACATCATAGGTCTCTCAAGATGTGAGACTTGGTCTTAAGAAGCATGCAAGTGTGGGCATGCATCCAGATAAAATAGGATCCAACTAAGCATGTCTAGACTACATCAAGAAAGGAGTCCTTCCAGCAATTAGAAGGTTCTCGCTCTGGGGGGAGAAGCAGGTAAAGCATACTTCCCATGTTGATTACCTTAAGCATCATTATGTTTAAGATTATTTGATTGAAAAGTGTTGTCAAATTTTCTTAAGTTTTAGATTTTTACAATTTCAATAGTTACTTAAGTTCTGATGCTTAGAATGAACAGTTGTAAGACTCTAATAATTTGATTGCCTTAATAAAGCAATATCTAATTTCTAAGGTAATGCTTTGTGTGAAACCTTAAAATAGTGTTCAAGTTATGTGTCATAACCTTTGTCAAAGTGAAATCTTTGAAATTTTCCTCGTAAAGACACAAGACGTAAAAAAGTTCATGGAAATTTCATTAGTAAAGGCTACATTAAAAATTATAGACATTATCTAAAGCAAATAACTAACAAAATCAAGGAAAAAAAAAAGAGAAGAGACTATTCTTTAATTCATCTAATCTTATGTTTCTTAATTCTATATTGGCTCCTCTAGGGGCTTTCTTTAAGATCTTTAGAAGTTCAGGTCCAAGGGTCCTAGCAAAAAGAACCTCAACAGCTTTAGGTAGTGGAAGTAAGGATTCCATTTCTTTCCTTAATTCTTGCTTAAGACTTAGGGTGTTCTGTTATGCCTAGTCCAACACAACTTTAAACTCACTATTCTAGCTAAGAGAAATCTCTTGAAGATGGACTACTTTATCCTTGATCTTAAGATATGCCTAGTGTTGTATACCCAAAGCGGGTCTTAGAGACTTCCCTTCCTCACAGTTAGCACCAGCTAGATGTTGTACCTTTCTTCAAAGAATATCCACAGGCTTCTCTCTAGGGGCACAGTCTTAGCATCGACTACATTGTTATGGGGAACCTCAACTTCACTGATAACTTAAATGCTAGGCTAGGTGGTAGAAAGCTCAGTCCTAACCTGAGGATCTTTAGGGATGGAGGGAAAAGTCATTTGAGCACACTTTGCTGTCTCGTGAGTCTTCACCCCTTGATTATCTAGATCATCCTATTCCCTTAGCACGAGAAGATGCGTTAGAGCTCACTGCTGCTTTTAGAGTATCCCTTGAATGCCTATTCGTCAAGTGGTTCAGGATTATGGAAATCATAAGGCACTCTCCCCTAAATTCACCTTTTCTATAGGGGATAACTAAAGGTCTGAGGGTAGGGATTAACTTATCTAGGATGCTAGATAAAACATAGAGATTCTCATCTAGTTCAACTTCTAAAGCTACAGGTTCTTGTTCCATCATGGTTTGTTTTCTATCATAGGAACATTCTTACCACTCCCTTCAAGTGGGCAAACTTCTTACAAAAAGCAATATTTACTGAATAGCAATAAGCACGGGTTCTAGCACTTAGATCTCATTAGATTTTTTTCCTCATGACTTAAGGAAAACCTAAAATAATAGGCGCCTGACCCTTGGGAATTGATTGCTGATGTGTTGTCTCAGTAGTGATAGCAAGCAGCTCATGTATAAGAACCTTCAAGATTTGGTCACTCCTACTTAGAATAGTTATGCTTATAAAGATATCACATCCAAAAGCTTTAAAGGAGGGACCAGCTCCCTACAAGTTCTTCAAATGTAGCATATGAGCATACCACTCCTTATTCTTTAAAAGGCTCGATAGAATCTTGAATATCACAATAGGGGGAACCTAGATGGGGCACACTTCTTTATCCTTCCCTTTCTAGGAATCCTTAATATCTAAGTATGCTTACAGTAGAAATGACACAAGGTACAAATCAAAGCATAAATGAAGCCAACAAGCAAGTTAGAGAAACAAATTTTAAAAAGGTGACTTATGTAATTGGCAGGAGTGACTTAGTTAGTTGAAGATGCACTTCACCTTTAAATCGATAAGCTTAGCTTTCTAAAATTTTAACTTCCTAATCATGTACTACCTATTGAAGAGGGACACCTTCTTGAGGTTATAAATTTTCTTGAAGTCTCACCAACATGCTCAAGACCCATAAGAATTCAGGCCAAATTGTTTTTAGAGATCCATGATATAAGCTAGGAGCATTCAATTTCCCATAGTCATATGGCTTGTCATCATATGACATGATATTTGGTATAAACTTGAAACATTTAAACAAGTATATGTGGAAAACCTTAGGATGGTGAGATTGAAGAAGGGATGTATGGAAAGTGTAATAACTTGGTTGAAGAAATCAATATGAGATGCACAACGTTACTTAAACAAGTTAGTAACATTACTAATGAGCCTAAGGAGGTTACTATCCAACCTCCTAGGATCGAGATACAAAGCCATCTTGATTTGCTCCTTTGCGAGGTGAACTTAGAGCCACTTTTGATCGTGCTTATCAAGATTTTGAGTCTAGATCTCAATGAAATGTTTTTTCAGCTTTTTGAACTAAGTAGGGCCACCCACATTAGTGCATAGAACACCCACATAAAGTAAGTGGTTTCTCTTCAAGGCCTCTTTTATCTCATTCTTCTAGTTAGCCATGGAGAAAACAGTCAAATTTCTTAAGTAATAGTTGAATTTCATGAAGAGAATGGATGATGAAAAGATTTTGAGAAGTGAAAAATGTAAATTTTGTCAAATTAAGAAAACATCTGGGAAAAACTAATCACTCATAGAGAAAGGGAGAGCCCAAAGGTTATAAGCCTAAAATCCCTAAAGATGGTTCCCATGACTTTACAACTCTAGCTATAAGGTAAGGGCCAATGAATTTAAGGAGCAAGATGGACAGGGCCTTAATCCTAAAACCTGACTTGAGGAATGAACTCAAACTTCAATCCATTAAGGTAGGGCCAAGAATAACAAAAAACTAAATGTGCAAGATAAGAACAAACCCAAGGACTTAAATGAAAGAGTAATCATGGAAATAAACCCTAACAAGCCATACGTTTATACAAAAGATCCTATGGTAAGACTACCTGAAATTAAGGTTTAATACGGAATTTTGAAACTTCAATTTCAAATTTTCATTAAAAATTCTATTCTAGAAACCTACATGAGGGTTACATCATTGACTATCTTACAACAAGACATTACAGCAAAACAAAAATTATGTAATTACATGCATTTAATACATAGTTAGAATACATCTTGGAGAAATCAGGACATATGTTAGGATAAGTGTCTAGCCTCAGATCAACGACCTTCTCTTCCCCTTAGTAGAAGTTGGGATTCCACGTATGGCACCAACAAGAGGCGGAAGTTCTTGAGAATCCCTAATAACCACACACATGAACCCGTAGCATCCGTAGGACGTATTTAATGCTCTTAGAAGAGTACTTCTACCTTTTCTTCCTTTTGCTTACACTTATAATTTGGTCAATGGTAGGGTTAAAACAACATACTTCAGGCAAACTCCCTGAGAACTTTGCACCTTAGCATGAAGAGGCCTTTAACAGTAATCAAAATGGACAACTTTGTGCTTTCCCGATTTTAATTTGATATCAAGCGTGCTATGGTGCTTAAACATCAAGTCGATCTTCCTCTCCACGGCTTGAGTAAAAGGTCCTAGATTGTAAGGCGCAGGGTATCTAATCTTGGGATACTCAAGTAGGGAATTTTGCGTAAGTGGTGCTGAAACTTTTCACATATGACCTAAAAATTCAGGTTGAAATCCAGAGAGTAAGGGAGTTGTGGATAAAGGTAAGAAAGACATTGCACTCCTGAGGACCCTATCAAACTAACACAAACTACTTAAGAATTAGATATCAAAACTCCACACGAGGCAATACCTATTATAATTGATGAAACTTTAAGAAACAATGGAATCCAAAGCTGGTTCATTTTTGTCTTTTCATTTTTTTCATTTTTTTTTTTGAGTTTGCCTTTTTTATGTAGACTGTCACTCTCTATATAGAGTAAGGGATGCACTTCCTTTTGTGCAGCTATAGACTGATTTTCCTCTTTCTCTTTTTAGCTAAAATTACCTTTTTTAAAAGGAAAATTACATTGGTTATCACATAGGTAGCTAGTCATCTTTAATTTCCTCTTAAATGTTTCAGTTTTAACCTAAAAAGACCCAAAAAAAAAAAATATTCATTTGCAATGATAAATAAGTTTCATTTAGGTTGTGAACAATTCAAGAGGCAAGCCCACTTGACTTATATATTATGGTCTTTCCCTTCAAATTCTCAATGTGAGATTCTTTAATCATGTGTGATATTCCTAGAAATTTGTGATGGGTCTCATGTTGTAGTTAATCTTACCATTAGAATTTAAATTTTTGGAAAGAAGTTATTTGAGTGAAATTAGTGTAATTGTTAAATAAGAATTTCACATATAAGTTATAAATCATATCTAACAATATCATCTGATTGGAAGTATTTATGTTAGACTTTGGCAACAACATAACGTTTCTACTTTTACTAATAAAAGTTATTATGTAAAAATTAAACTTTTTATACAGGTTAATTAATAATTATTGCTATTATTATTTAATACTGATAACGTTGTTCACCTTATGATAGTGAGCCACCTTTTTTTCAAAAATTTGAGAATTTATATGTTTGCCATCTATTAAAGAGGCATAACGTTGACTTTTACTAGATTTTTAATAATTTTTTCAAAGTTTTTATTAATGCACAAGAGCTTTGGAATTCTACTTTTACTAGTTTTGCAGCCCTCTGTTTTTTATTTCACTTCCTTTGTAATCATCATTTAAATATGACATTTTCATTAAATAGAATTAGGTTGACAAGTCCCAATCTATGTGATGATTTCTTTTGTATCCACTGTTGTTGAATCGTACAAAATACATATAACTATATATATTTTGGTTAATTGACATAACTCTAGTTTAACTGGCAATTCTTAATATGTGGTATCATCTTTTAGTATCCACTACTATGACATTCTATGTAAATATATATAAACTTTTGTAAGTTTTGACGCTTTAGAAATGAAATTCAATAGAGTTGCCTATAAGTAAGTATTCAAGGATAAGCCTTGATTTACAATATTGTGTGTGCCATTGTTTTTTCCCATTGAGATGTCTTATCATTTTGATATTTTATGATAAACATATAAAGGCTCATTACATTTAAAGAGCTAGAAATGAAATTATTAATCTACTAACATAGCACCTTGGGCGTGGTTAAAAGGATTTAAAGTGACTATTCATATCACCAAATCTGGACCTTCTTTTTTGGAAAGTCCACTCTTATGAACTTCATAGTTAAGCGTGCTTGCTATCGAGAAACCTTTGAGATGAGTTACCTCCTAGGAAGTTTCACATACAGCATGTGAGCGATGATGAAGTATGACTAAAAGGCTTGTGCTGATTTACAGGACCAGTCGATGATCCTTGAAGTCATTTCTGATGGCTGTCTGCTCCTACGGAGTGATCGAGTGTTACAACTAGCATCAGAGCCCACCCATGACCATGAATTTGCTAGTGAATGAAAGAGTCATGGGTAGTCACCTAGTGATGGAACATATTGGGATGAAATGTTAATTAAGGGAACTTGTACGTCGATTGGTTTGTAAAGTACAATGAGCACGTTGCACACTTCATGTGGGGCTGATTGCAGCACCCTATATGTGGTTTAAAGTGTTGGAAGTGACTACTTATATCACCCAAAAATGCATCCTCTTTTTCAGGAAGCTCACTCTTAAGAACACCACAACCAAGCTTACTTATTATGGAGAAATTTTAGCATAGGTGACCTCCTAAGAAGTTTCCCAGGCAGTGAGTGAGCTAGCAAAGATGAAGCACGATGAAAAGGCTTATGTGATTTGTGGGGTTGGTCGAGGATCCTTGAAGTCATTCCTATTAACTGTCCATGGTCCCGGGAGGGGCTAAGCATTACAATGAATGAGCAAATAGTAGTAAGGATAAGCCTTGATTTACAGTATATATCATATACGTGTCAATATTAGAACGCAGCATGTTTCAAACTCCACCTCATCAAATGACATTTCTATTGTGTTTTTTACTTTTTGTACGTTAAAATTTTATATATATATAGGGTAATCAATCTATTATTCCAAAACTTTGGTGAGTACAATGTAAAGAAGTTGAAAATATTTTATAATAAAAGCTGTTGAATCTATTTGGCTATTCAAAAATTGAATTATTTTGAATTTAGACCAAATTTAAATTCCTGTAATGCTTGGGATACAATATTGTAAGGACTACATCTTGAGGTTCATCCCCCTAGAAGCGGTTCCTGGTCGGATTCACATTTTAGGTACTTCAGATTCAAAACTGGTTTTAATATTTTTCTTTATTTTTAAAAACAAGTCGTGATAGGATAATGGACTAGACCAGAAAACTTAGCCAAAGTCCTAATCTAGGAACTCGGCCAAATCTTGAATTAGTCTCATGGTCATATTGCATACATCACTGGTTGCCTTATCTAAAGAACTGGGCAACAACCTAATTGCCAGATTTGCACCCAACTCTAGGTCCAGATAATAGCAATATCGCAACTCCAGCCCTATTTTGCTTCATTCTAAAAATTTTAAAAACTAAAATAAAAATGAGGTAAAAGTAGTAAAACTAATTAATAGAGTTGCCAATTAGCTTTAAGAAAAACTTACAAACCACATGCGCCTTTTACAGCAAGCGATACCAAAGCGACAATAGGCTCATGTGAGCCATGAACTGAAGGAACGCTGAAGGGGACATTACGTTTGCTTCAAAAAGGTTTTTGAAAGGCCCACAAGTAATCCTAGGTGAGGGGACCATTTGACTCCATTGGTGCAAATCGATGATCCAGATTCGGGGGCGAAGGTATGATGCCATGATGGAGTACCTAACAATATCACCCGTGATCACTAACGACCTCTACTAACCAATATAATAAACTAAAATCTAATCACGCTTATAAAACCAAACATGTAGCATATTAGAACTAACTAATTCAAATGGCAGAAATCAAAATACAATACCAATATAAGGAAATCAAAAGAAGCAATTCAAAATATTATAGTGGGTGGGGTAAAAACAACTAAAAATTACAACTTTGCCCAACCTAAAATTAAATAAACCAAAACGAAAGAAAGTAGAGAGAAAGGGTGAGAAGAAAATTTAATTTTTTCTGCAAGATGACCCACCTGATTAATTTGGGAACTCAGCAAAGCCGCACACCTTGTGGATCAACCAATATTTACCTCTCAAGTGTCAGAGTCTTCTCACTCAAATTGTCTCTAAAATTTCTCAACTTGTCACAAGTATTTCTCTTTATTTTTATAATGCTTCACTTGGATATTTCCATTGTGTTTAACCAGTAACCCCTTCCTATACCACTCAAACAATGCAGAATTAGCTAAGGAAAAGGATTCTGACTTTAACCCCAAGTAAACTTAATCCGAATAATTGATTGGAATAAGGGGATACGGAACCGGAGGGCTTCCTGGGTAGAGTACATAGTCGTGTTCCTTGCAAGGAAGCCGACTAGGCTATGAGCTGAGTTAAGTTAATTGGGCCCTACACTTCCATTTTCCTTTTTCTTCTTTTTCCCTTTTTTGATTCTAAATTGGTGATTTATTTTGCAGGGCCCCTATGTGCATAGGTTTGGCCACAACTTCCATCTTCAGGCCTTTTATAAAATTAAAGATGCCAACCATTCACCGATGCAACAGTCCTTTTTACTTTTCTAACAGACCTTTCATCGATCTAGCGGACTATAATGTTAGCCTTTTGCCAGTTTAGCAGACCTTTTACCGTCTGACATATTTAAATGTTAACCTTTCACCGATTTAACCGACCTTTTGCCAATTTAATGGGCCTTTTGCTGGTATAACGGATTCTAATGTTACCAATTTACTGAACCCTTCAACAACTTACATTTTGTGAATTTTGCCCTTATATTGACCTAGCGGATGTTGCGCCAATCCATCGGACCTTTCGCTGATCTAGCGTATTATAATATTAACCTTTCATTGGTTTACTAGACCATTCGTCGGTATAACGGACTTTTCAACAATCTATAGGGTTCTGAATTTTGACCTTTCACTGTCCTAGAGGACCTTTTGACTATCTAGCAGACTTTGGAGTCATCTAATTTCCCTTTTCTAAATTGATTGAATATTTCCCCCCTGGTAAGTCGATTCTATTTCTCTTATTTGCTTGCTCCTGCTTGCTTTATGCTTGTTGCGTTCTTCTGTTTCAATTGCCAAGTCGCTATACTTTCCCTTATCTTCTTCATTTGCTTACATGATGGATTGATCAGCTTGAATTTTTCCTATTGATTTTCATGTCTAGAATCCTAACCGAGTTCTACTTCTAATTTAGTTATTTCTTTTGTCTTCTTGTCATTATTTGATGCCATTGCAACATATGTATGTGCCTCTTATAGGAGAACCCCATCGGGTTCTCCTGACACCTTTTTCTTGGTTTCTTGCCTCTTAATCTCTTGTTGTTTATTCCATGCATGTGTAGTATATGAATGTATTGCATGCTTGGGGAAGCCAACTGCTTCCCCCCTTCGTTGGCTTGGCTTACTTTCTTTTCTATTGTTTTTGCAATTGGTCCTATGCACGTGTAGTATATGCATGCACTTGTATGGGAACCTAGCTGGCGTCACCCCCTCGTTGCACTCTTTCCTTTCTTTTCTTCTTGTTTCTTTGCATTAGCTTCATGCATGTGTGTTGTCTATGTGCATTCACATGGGAACACAACCAGGTCCCCTTTTACTTTGGCCCTCGTGTTTTCTTTCTCTTGCCTTTGGTTATAAATAGCATGTACTTTGGGGCTTTTCTTCACACCTTTGCCAGGCCTGACTCCTTCGCCTTTCTTGTGTTCTTTTTTACTTCCCATCTTCATTTCTTTGATTTAGAGTGTGTAATTCGTGCTCTAAATCCACTAGTGTAAGAAAAGCATCCACCCCGAAGAACAAGATAAGAAAAATTCCCTTGGTATTTGGGAGAGTGTGGAGACCAATTGATGCTTAGAGTGGAGTAGACCTTTTGGTTGAGGTTCATGTCATGCATTTAGCCTGGCTGCTTCAAAAGTAGTAAGCATTATTCTTTCCTTTTCTGCAGTTTATTTTTTATTATGATCATGATCTTAATACTACTTGCTTTTCTATCTTTTCAAGCAGATCTTATTAGGGGTGCACGTGCCCCTAGGAAATATTTGATGGACACTAGTGGTAGAGAAGCTCAAGCCCAATTTGTGCTAAACAATGCTCATTTTGGTTCCTTCTACTCTGCTCTAAAATAGGTAGTAGATCTAACTAATCGATGTGTCAAAGCTGTTGTTAAGAGATTTTCAAATACCACTTACACTTTTCATCTCTCATTTGGGGAGAGGACCATAACCCCTCTTGATTTTGATATGCTAACAACCCTTAACTTTTTAAGGGACCCAATAGATTATCAAGAAGACTTTCACCTTCAATCCAACCAACTTTTCCAACTGTTCAGTTCCATTATGAATAGAATTCATCATGATAACTAATGATGAGCATTAGGGTAAGCATTCTGCTGATTAGCGAGCCGTATTATCTTAGCTTTTTTTCTTGGCGCGGCTATTTTTTCTTTTTAATTTTGGAAATCACTTGTACTTTCTCAAGAATGTAAATATATACTTAGCTACTTTATTTTGCCAAAGGAAAAGACTTTTCAATGATCAATCGATGTTGAATTGGATTAGCCTCTTAGGGAAGAAGTTAGGAAATGATATGCTTTTCATAGTAGCATGCTATTAACTTTGCCTTTTACATTTGAATAAAGTGCTAGGAGCATGCTATTAGGATTTTTAGAATTTTTCAATGACAATGAAAGTGTTAAGCCTTTAGATAACTCATTACTTTTATTATAAATTTGTTAGTTGCCAAACTACCCGACCTGTGTAGCCCAACTAAACCTTTTCATGTCCTGATCCCAACCCAAAATCTACCTACAAAAACTTGATTGGATTCCTACTACTGAAACCCAGCTGGTTCTCAGCGAAAGCCCAGCTCGGTTCTAGTTAGCATTGTCTAGGCTTCTTTACTGGATCGACCCAACAATGGCATTGTATTATATTTTTTATTTTCTTTTTATTTTGAGATGGGTAAATAATTAGTAAAGAGTCATGGGGTCCGAATGTTAAGGCTTCCTAAGTATTCGAATTGTGTAATCAGTTATCATAGTTTGTTACAGCATTGTCTTTTTGGGGGCCAATATGAGCCTTGTTCACTGATTGTGGGTCTAGAACATATTTTACTCCTTCCTTTCTAACCCTATTTTGGGCTTTGGCATAGATTGATCTGCTAAGCATAATACTTCTTCACTTGATGGAGATTTGAATACTGGGTAAATTCTTCTTCATCTATCTACATGAGTTTTACTACTCTGCCTGGTAAGATGCTTTTTAAAATATATAGGCCCAGCCAATTGGGCATGAATTTTCCCCTTGTATCTTTGATTGAAGCCCTTATTTCTTTTGAGACTATGTTTGCTAGCTACATTTCTAGGCTTAACTTTCTCACCGAAAGCTCTTGAAATCCAAGCTTGGTATAATTGAACGATATGAAATGCCCTCAATCTCCTCCCATCTAGCATGACCAGCCCTTTATATTAAGCTTTTGCCAACTCTGACTTCAAAATCTAACTTTCCATAAGTACCCTAAGTGAAGGTGTTATTATTTCAATTGGAAGTACTGGTTACATTTTGTGTACTAGGGATTATGGAGTCTCTCTTGTTTAAGTACAAATTGAAGTTCTGTCTCCCATATAGTGATGGTAGCTTGTCAGGCCAATCCTTATAATTCTTAGCTATTCTCTTAATTGTCCTTCGGATATTCTTATTAGTTGCTACCACTGCTTCATTTGTTTCGGGTAGGTAAGGGTTGACTTATGGTGCTGGATCTTATGCCTTTCAACTAGAGTTACTACTTCCTTTCTGAAATGGCTCCCCTAATCACTTATTAACTCATGTGGTACATCATACCTACATATGACATTATTAATAATAAATTTTGCCACATGTTTTGGAGTAATTTTTGCATAGAAGGCTGCTTCCACCCATTGTGTGAAGTAGTCAATTGGTACAAACACATATTCATAGCTGCCTATTCCATTTGTCATCACCCATCCCATTATATCAATTCCCCAAACTGAAAGGGGCCATGAGGAAGTAAGTTTGAGGGAAAAGAGGGATATTAACGCTTCAAATTAGCATATATTTAGCATTTATGACATCTTCTCACGTATGCATGACAATCTACTCCCATTGTAGACTAATAATACCCATCCTCTGAACATTTTTTACTAACATTCAATTGTTTATATGTAGCCCACACTCTCCACCATAAACATCCTTCTTGATTTCTCGCATTTCCACTTAGAAAAGAATGATGAGAATTTCAAAACTTTAAAGGTATAAGAAGACAGGAGTGAAATTAGTAAGGGGTAAAATTAGTAAATAGTATTTATAAGTTATATTAGATGCTTAACAAGCCGAATAGTGGAGGTTATGTGATTATTACTTCTTTTAGGCCAAGAAGCGACCCAATGACGCTTAGAATTATGGTTAGATTCCCTAATCCCTGTTATTTTGATGTCGCAAATGCTAACTAGTTGCTAAGTGGTAAACACAATAAAATGAAAAAGGGATGTAGGTTAGGTGATGCGAAGAAAAACGATAAAGGGAAAGAGGGAATCAAAGTAAAGAAGATAATATACACCAAAATAGCCAATAATTAACTAAAATTAAAGAAAATAAATTAATTCATAAGCATGCTGGACAATAAGGCAATAACTCTCATTTGAAAACATTGCATAAAGGCTCATATAAATTAGATTGACAATATTATAAATAAAGGATAAAATAAGTAAATCTAAATGAGTTAAATTATACCAAGTGGATGAGGTAACAAATAAATATTAGTGAGTAGAATGTGGGTGTCAAATCAAACTTATGTTTACAGGGTAACATATGTGTATGTATATGCAAAGAAGGTTATCAAATCAATAATTATATAACATTTCTAATAGCAAAGGACTTCACTTGGTTCAGAATACGAGGCCATTTTTATCTGCCTTGCATCTCACTTGGTAACCATTACACATAACAGAGGAGAGACTACAAGATATGGTACGTTTGTTGCCTGTACCCATCAAAAAATTCACATGTCTTTTATAAATACCAAAATCGTATAATATACAAGTATTTGATGAATCACTTTCAAGTACTATTTTGCGACATAATCAAATGGACCCACCAATCATTAATTATCAGGGCTTAGGCCCATTAATTCACTCAAGCTTAGCCTTACTGATCAACCGAGGAGGTGTGCACTTACTTGATGATCACATTGTACATATGGTCTCATCAATTTGGGTTCCACTATTAGATAATAACTGGCAATAGTTTTAATATGATTCCCTCTCCCCTTATTTCGAATTAAAATGATTTGGAATGCGGACACCTACTAAAACCTATTCGTAGACTTTACAGTATAGGATAAACGTATTAAGTTTCGACTCACTCTTTAAAGTTTTTTTGTTTTTCTATTTCAGGTGAATCTTTAGAAAGTTATCATCAACTCTCAGGCAACATTATTGCTCATTAGTTTCTAGCACCTAACCTTGTCCGTTTTAGGATGATCAAAGTCAATAAAAGAAAACCCAATCAAGTTCAATGACATTGTTAATATTTTTTGAGATCATATCCTTTGTTTAAGTCAATGAATCTTATTATGATATTATTGGGTTTTGTCTTTTATCAAACAGGGGGAGATTGTTGGCTTCCTTTAACTCACAATGTATTCTATGAATATCGTTTGATGAAAGACAAAAAGGGTTGTTGGCATGATTTTGCCAGTTAAATTACCCTAGAGGAAGTGAATAGGGTGATGATCAAAGTTACAAAATAATCAAAATAGAAATGCGGAAAAATAAATGTGGACAAAACATGCTATTCTTAGAGTTTCGGCCATGCCTAGTCCTTCATCCATAGGCATCCATCGCTAATAGGATTTTGAACCTTATTCTTTTATTAGATCGGTTGATTACACACGATTCAGTAATCACACAACATACGAGTTGACCTTACAACTCTAGGCGTCCCAACGTATGCGTTGCCCTTCAACTGTACTTGGGTAGTTGGCCCTTCGACTAATCAACCCAACCCAAGATAGAGATTACAATAGCCACCTTATTAATAACAGTACAACTCTCAATAGATGATAATCAAATGAATAGCTCGAGGGAGTAAGATATCGACAAGTGTATGATCCTCCAATTTGAGCTCTTGTATTTTTCTCTTTTATCATCTTCAACTGTTTGATGGAGTTGACACTTCAACTCTATAATCTCATCTAATTACAAGTTGAACAATACAAATCAAATGAAATATAAGCAAATTAAAGTGTATGCCAATAGGTGCTTGAGCAAGATGTATGCTTGTGCTTGCTTTTCTGCATTCTTCAGCCTTCAAGCAGCTTCAGTATTTATAGCATAAGCTTAAACAGTCCTTAGAAACTACCCATTAGAGTCGTCTAAAATTTTAGCTCAATTCAAGACCTTGAAAAATAGTTCAGGGTCCTTGAAAAATATACAACATTAATAAGTAAGTCCAATTTTCCTTCCAATGGGTAATTTGTTATTTTTGAGCTAATTTCCTTCCAATTGAAGACCTTGAAAAACAGTTTTAGGGTCCATACAAAATATGCAACATTAGCAAGTCCAATTTTCCTTCCAACGGCTAATTTGTTATTTTTGGGCTGATCAGAGACTTTATGAGACTAATTACAACTACCTTTCATGATTGAAGCAAGTATCAAGCACCAAATCAATCCTTGATCCTAAAATCTTATAAAGTAAATATCAAGGTAAATCAAATTCTTGCTAAGCAAATATCCCTAATAAAGTGGCATATCTTATCTCATAATATAATATTACCATAACATGATTCAAATCATACAATCAAGAATAATTAATGTAAAAAGATTATACAAACAAGATGAATTAATCAAATTTAAGATATGTCTTTCACTCAAAATTAAATCAAGGGTTTTGAGGGAGTTAACAATCTCCCCCTTTTTGATGGAAGACAATATTTTAACTTGATTATCATAAATAGTTAGAGCAAGGTATACCATGAAATCATCACCCAGTCACTAGATGAAAAAAATTACATCTTTTAGATTAGAGGAGTCAAATACATCACCATACCAAAATGAAGTCAAATCCATCACCTAATTAGCAGTACCTACCGACATCACCATACTATGCTCTATTTAACTCTAGTCCACACCAAAGTATTCTCCCCCTTTGACTTTCATCAAAAAATTCATACACCTGGGATCAAAATGATGAAAACAGAACATTTATAAACCAAAGTGGAAATTAAAGAGAACTAAAGTCTAGATAATGTGAGGATTAGAACAAGTCGATTGAATGATATAATCTGCAACATTAGTCACATAGTCCAAATCAGAGGGCTTGACACCATGGTGAACTAAACTGAGCGTAATCAATGCATAGTCAACAGTAATAGGAAAATCATGAGCTTGACACCATGGTGAACCAAACTAGTCATCCAAATCAAGTCATCTCATTTTCTGCTAAACAACCCCATTTCAGATTGCATGAGATCCACTTGATCCTCAACTTGGCATGATCCTCTCTCAAACTTTCAAGGATTCTCAGGGAGTTGGACTTTAAGAGCAGTGGCTTCTTCAGGATTAAGCTCAGACAAATGCTTCCAAGCTCTAGTGGTTGTTTTGTAGAACTGAAGGGTTTTAAGGGAGTTGGCAAAAATAACTGGTACTGGCTGCATGACACAGTCTTCTAGAACCAAAGGGACTTTAAAATAGGTGAAGATGCGAGGGAGTAGGCTACCATAGGGAAATGATGAGTGGTAACTCATATTAGCTGCTCGATATATATAACTGACCACAATCAATGCATAATCCACTGAACAACCATTATAAGTGGGTAAATGGCTTCAAGGGCAACCTCATTGTAGGTCTCTTTGGAATTGTCTTTTGGGTAAAAAAACTCGAACAAAGACATAGTGAAGCAAGCGAGGCTCTAGGAACAGGGTATGATTGCGCGGTGTTCTGTTCTGGCATTTGTAGATTTCGACTTTTTAGGGGCAAACAAAGTGGGTGAGACACAAACCTTTGGTAGCCTTTTGGGTTAACTTGGAAGGGGCCGAGTCAGTGAATTTGGGCCTAAATATGGTTTCAAGAATTGAGTGATTAAGGGTGATTTTCACAAATTTCACCAAGCTCATAAAATAGACACCGTTATCACCCATTTTTCTCTTGAAATTGACATAAAATAACCGGACCAAATGAGGATATACAACATCACCTAAATCTAGCAAACCAAAACAATTATCCTTGATCAACCTCTCAAAGAACCCAAATTTGTCTGACCCAAAGAATTGAACATCCAATTTATCACAAACAAAGATAGATCGATTATGAAAGGAATTGTAACGTTGTTGGCTAGCAAGAGTTCTAAGCCATTCACCTAGAACGGAGTCAATTGAATGAATATGGGCTTGAGGAGGTGCTGGCGTCGATGCTTGAGCAAGTTCATGGTGGGTTAGAGATGCTGTGGACTGGGTTGGCTCTGACGGGTTAATAACATAAATTCTTAGACTTGATATGGTTGGATAAGCTTGATGTTTAAGTCAAATGGATACAAAGTGAAATTAATGATATCGGTAAAATAAAATTTGATATAGGGACTAAGCCTATTTGAGGCTAATCTCGTTAAAAATTACTTGTGTCTTATCCATATTTCCTTTTTCGCATTTCCATTTGATTATTTTGTGACTTTGATCACCACCCTATTCACCCCCTCTCTAGGGTGATCTTATAGTCTTTGAATCAACAATTGGTATCAGAGTAAGACCCACTTTATCTGACTTTACCGTCTAATGGAAACGATCATGGCCACCATTGGAGAAGGCTATTATGATCAAGTTCATTCTATTATTAGACCTCCTTTGTTTAGAGGCACTAACTGATGTGGAGCGACTCCCGAGCTTGGGCCTACTCTCAATAGTGAAGGTCATGAACCCAGTTGGCCCAATATTAACCCTAGGTCAAGGACTAGGGCCTCCTAGGCCAATATTGACTTGGGGCCTTAAGAAGGTCATGTAGGGTTACAAATGGTGGTAAGGCCAATAGGAGCCCTCGATAAGGACTTAACCACTTAATCCTCCCAAAACCACCTTATTAGCTCATTTTTAGTTTCTGGGCAGACTACTTTGCTTCATTTCTAGCTCAAATTTATCCCAAAAAATGAGCATGAATTCCTTAAAATTAAACATGGATGGAAATCCTCAAATGTCTATTTTCTAACAAATCTTAAATCGCACTCAGACTCTAAGTATTGAGGAAATTATAGGCTAAATACCGAGCAAGGGTTAGTCCAAGACTGAAAAATGCACGGTTTTGATTGTAGGCTAATTTGAGGAGGTTACATATGTCATTTTGGAGATTAATCTACATGGAATAATTCCTCACACAAAAGGAAAGAGCTGAAATATGGCGCACCTCCACAGGAGGAGTAGAGCCCACTCAAGGCTCTCTAGAAGATAGAGGATGAATCTTAAAAAATACAATTCCTAGTGATTGTAATAATCTTAATCACCTTGATTTATTTTCCTAGGATATTTTATAAGCCTCCTATTGGTCCACTTGCCTCACTAATGTACAGCTAATTTCCCTTCTCATTAGGTATTTATGAACCCAATTACTTCAATGAAAAATCAGATTTAGTAAATGATATAAGAGTTTGAAGCTTGGTTTTCCTCAAAATCTCAATTTCTTTATCTCTCTTAGGAGGGTGGTGATTTGAGTCTTTCTTTTAATCTAATCCCTGGTGCTAAGGTTTTAATGGGTTAGAGGGTGGGTTGATTTATCTATTTGCTATATATTTCAAGTGTTGAATATACTCCATTAGAGGTTTTCTTTATTTGGGAATTCTCTCCCTCCATTGGTTCATCTTTGGAGAGATTGGTATTGAACATCTACTGGGCTCATCTACATGCATTTCATACCTTTATTTGGATAAATGGGATCCATCATGTATCATTTGGTATCAGATCACAAAGATGCTATCTCTTACTAAGCATCCATTCCAACCATCCTTACATTAGAATTGCTTAAAGTTTTCCCCTTTCTATGCTATTTTGTCATCAGTTCTTCCTCTTTAAAATATCTAGTCCACAAAGAACCTTAATTATAGGCCAAACACAAATCCCAACCTGAACACATCTCCAGAATTTTACAAAAAGGCCCAAAAATGAAACCAAAAATTTGGCACCGCCACCCCGTGCCACTTAGCATGCCCGTGCTAAACTCCTGCACTTTGAAAGTTTGACCCCAAGATTTGGCATGACCACCTTGTGCTGCATGGTACGTCTGTGCCCCCGTCCTGCACTCTTAAATCCTATTCTAGAGATTTGGTATGACCCCCTCGTGCCCCATCCCTTTTTAGTGTTTTCCTACCTATGCTCCTTTAGCACGCCTGTGCCTCCCCTATTTTTCCCCTCCTTTTTCCTCCTTTCACCTTTCTATCAACCATGAACAGTGAGGGCAATCCTTCTCACTTATTGAACATTTCCCTTGAGCAAGCCCATAAGATAGGTAAGGCCCTTGTAGAGCTTCAAGAGAAAATGAGGAAGCTCACTCAAGAGGTTGAACCAGCAAGGCAATCCACTCCACGAAACCCTTACTAATGAGGCTACATTACTCACCCTATTGACATCGACTACTCTTCCTCCCATAAAGACTAAGACATCAAAGGGATGACCTTCGGAATCTCAAAGACGAGGCTCTGAAATTTGATTGTAATCTTAACCAGAGAGCTATCTTGATTGGGTTCAAGCCCTTGAGAGGATCCTTAAACTAAAAGATTACAATGATGAAAAGGCCTTCAAGATGGCCATTCTTAAGATGAAGGGTACGCTTCATTATGGTACGAACATTTAAAGAAGAGTAGGGCGAGAGAAGTCAAATTCAAAATCAAGACTTGGCCCAAACTCAAGAAGCATATGGACAAGAGATTTTTACCCCCTTCTTACAAACAAAAACTCTACCTCAAGATCCCCTCTCTAAACCAAGAGAATCCAATGGTAGAAGAGAATATTAGAGAGTTTGAACAACTCCAAATGATGGTTGGCATGGATGAAGAACCCGAACTCAAGATTGCTAGATTCATTAAGGGGTTATCTCCTAACATTGCTAGCAAGGTGGAATTACAACCTTACTTATCATTTGATGATGTATGCCACTTAGCTATCAAAGTTAAAAAGTAACTTAAGGGAAGAAAATCCTTTCACACCCCTCTTACTAAAAGCTCTTCCTATTACTTCGAAGTTGAAACATCACCCCTCAAGTCAAAGCTCTTGATAAGGGTAAGGGAATCACCAGTGGACCTCCTCGGAGGTTGGAATGAAAGAAATGTTTTAAGTATCATAGTTTTGGCATTTTTAAGCTGATTGTCCCAATAGAAAATCCCTTACCATCAAGGAGGTAGAAGAGATTTAAGCCATTGAGGAACAATCAAGTGAAGAAGATGATAAAAATGAAGGTTCTACCTTGGTGACCCCTGATGTTGGAGAATTGTTGTTGATCAAGAGGTCCCTAAATGTCGCAAAGGCTCCTTATGAAGATAGCCAAAGGGAGTGAATCTTCAGCTCAAGGTGCACCATTGGAGGCAAAGTTTGTGATTTGACCACAGATGGTGGAAGTTGCACAAATGTGACGTCTAACACACTCATTGATAAGCTTCAAATTCCCACCAAGGAACATCCTACTTCATATACTCTTTAATGGTTAGGACCAAGCAATGAGGTAACTGCTTCGAGGAAAGCTCTTATTTCATTCTCTATTGGTCCCTATTATGGTGAAGTATTGTGTAACATCCTTCCTATGGATGCATGTCACTTGGTACGTAGTAGGCCTTGGTTGTTTGATCACCATATTGTCTATGATGGACATACTAATAGCTATACACTCAAACATAATGGTAAAAGCCTCATATTGCCCCCTTTACCTCCACCCGAACCTCACAAAGCTAAACCTGGGAAAAAAAGTGAGAAAAGCCCCCACAAGAGTGAAATACGGGAAGAGTGTACCACTTGTAAGAGCAAACCTCAAATCCCATTACTAATGGTGTAGTCAAACGCAAGTGAGGGAGTGAAACCTTTACCCCTTGTAGCTCGCCAAGACCATGAGGATGAAACCCCAAAAGCATCCGTCCTCAAGGTCTCAAAATGGTGTTGGGAGAAGGCCCTTATGTAAGTGATCAAGCCACAAGCGACACCTCCCTTGAGCATGATGATTTTGATTTATTTTGTGATGAGTATGTTGAAATCTTCAGAGCTTATGAGGCCTAGGAGGGCCACTCAATGCTTTGATGTTCTCCCAAGATCTTCAACAACTCTAACATATTCAAGAAGATCGGAGTCCTTAACAACTTGAGTGTTTTACAACCGAAGAATGGTAAAGGGCAGCAAGGGTGATGTTAAAGAATTTTAATCCCAAGCATTTGAGGGCAAATCCTTTTAAAGGGGGGTAGGTTGATGTGGGGCAACTCCCAAGCTTGGGTCTACTCTCACTACTAAGGGTCATGAACCAAGTTTGCCTAATATTGACTCTAGGTCAAGGAGTAGGTCCCCCGAGAGCAATATTGACTTGTGGGCCTCAAGATGGTCCAAGTAGGGTTAAAAAAGGTTGTTAGGCCAATAGTAGCCCTAAATAAAGACTTAACAACTTAATCCTCCCAAAACTACTTTATTAGCTCATTTTTAGTTTCTAAGCAGAATACTTTGTATCATTTCTAGCTGAAATTTAACTGGGAGAATGAGCTCGAATTCCTATAAATTATACATCGATAGAAAACCCCGAATGTCTATTTTCTAACAAGTCTTGAATCGCACTCAGACTCCAAGTATTGAGGAAGTTATAGGCTAAATACCTGGTAAGGATTAGTTCAGGGCTGAAAAATGCATGATTTTGATTATGGGCTTAATTAAGGTGGTTATGGCTGTAATTTTGGCGATTAATCAGCATGTGATGATTCCTCACATACAAAGAAAGGGTTGACAAGTGACGGCACCTCAATTGGAGAAGTAGAGCCTCCTCAAGGCTCTCTAGAAGATGGAGGATGAATCCTGAAAAATACAACTCCTAGTGATTGTAATTATCATAATCATCTTAATTTATTTTTCTAGGATATTTATAATACTCTTATTGGTCCACTTATCCCACTAATGCACGGCTAATTCCCTCTATCATTCAATATTTATGGACCTAATTACCTCTATGAAAAATTAGATTTGATGAACAATATGAGATCTTGAAGCTTGGTTTTCCTCAAAATCTTAAATTCTTTATCTTTCGTAGGAGGTGACGATTTGAGTGTTGCCTTTAATCGTGTCGTTGGTGCCAAGGCTTTAGAGAGTTCAAGAGTGGGTTCTATAGTTTCATATTACATGGACTGCCGAGTTCTATAATTTCAGGTCAGGACACTAGATTCCAGTCTGGATTCTAGCAGAAGCTCAGGAGGTTTTCGAGATGCTGTTACATTTCATTACAGCCTTCTACCCAGGGACAAATGGTCAAACTGAATAGACGATCCAAACGCTGGAGGACATGCTACGAGCATGCGTGCTAGATTTCAAACAAGCTTGGGATGAGCAGTTGTCACTGATCGGGTTCTCTTACAACAACAATTACCATTCTAGCATCGCGATGACCCCTTATGAAGCATTGTATGGTCCACCATGTAGAAACCCATTGTGCTGGCAGGAGATTGACAATGTGCTAACCATTAGACCTGAGCTAATTCAGGCGACTACCTAGAAAGTCGGAGTAATCCAAGAAAGAATGAAAGCAGCTCAAAGTCAACAGAAGAGCTATGCAGACCGAAGGCGTAGACCTTTGGAGTTTGAAGTGAAAGATCGAGTTTTCCTTCGAGCATCTCCAACCAAGGGTATCATGAGGTTTGGCATGACAGGCAGCTTAGCCCTAGAATGTGTTCAGGGAAGTAGCTTATCGCCTAGAGCTACTGCCAAAACTACCCAGAATGCACAATGTCTTTCATGTATCACAACTACGCAAGTATATCCCTAACCCATCTCATATCTTACACCTGATCCCGTATAGTTGCGAGAAGATTTGTCTTACGAGGACCAATTGATTTACACCTTGGATTGGAGGGGAAAAACATCTTCGTATGAAGATAGTGCATCTAGTAAAAGTTCTCTGGGCAGATCACGAGATATTGGAGGCCACATGGGAACTAAAGCAAGAAATATGATCCAAATACCTCACTTATTTAAATGAGCAGGTGCATGCAAAGTTTTGAGGACAAAACTTCCTTTAAGGGAGTAGAATCTCAAACCTCGAAAAAATTTGAATGCTTGAGCTCATATGGGTTTAATTCCTAGAAAATTTAGTAGTGTAGCCTGGAGGTTAGTCAAGCGGTCCAAGTTAGGGGAACATTAATCTCCCAATTCTCTATTCCTTCAAAAAAAAAAAAAATACAAAAGAGGAGCCAGGGGGGAAACCCTAGTATTTAAACCTTTGTTCCCTCTCTCTTCCTCTCCCCTCCTCATCTCTCTCATGGCACCCGCCTCGCCCCTCTCTCTCTCTCTCTCTCTCTCTCTCTCTCTCTCTGTGTGTGTGTGTCTCTCTCTCCCTCTCTCCCTTCCTTTGATGTGTCGCCTTGCCTACCGCCGCCATCGACCGCCTTCCTCCCACTCTCTCACTCTTGTAAGTCATGAAGCTTAATGCAAACCATAGTAAAGCATGCTAGTTTTCTAATTGAAATTCTTTGTGAAACCTCTATATTTTGGCATTGAATCTAATTATTTTTTTCATGTATCACAACTACGCAAGTATATCCCTAACCCATCTCATATCATTACACCTGATCCCGTATAGTTGCGAGAAGATTTGTCTTACGAGGACCAACTGATTTGCATCTTGGATTAGAGGGAAAAACAACTCCGTAGGAAGGCAGTGCGTCTAGTAAAAGTTCTCTAGGCAAATCACGAGATATTGGAGGCCACATGGGAACCAAAGTAAGAAATGTGATCGAAATACCTCACTTATTTGAATGATCAGGTGCTTGCAAAGTTTCGAGGACGAAACTTCCTTTAAGGGGGTAGAATCTCAAACCTCGGAAAAATTTGAATGCTTGAGCTCATATGGGTTTAATTCTTAGAAAATTTAGCAGTGTAGCTTGGAGGTTAGTCAAGCGGTCCAGGTCAGGGGAACATTAATCTCTCAATTCTCTATTCCCAAAAAAAAAATAATACAAAAGAGGAGCCAGGTGAGAAACCCTAATATTTAGACCTTTTTTTCCCTCTCTCTTCCTCTCCCCCCTTATCTCCCTCATGGCACCCGCCTCGCCTGTCTCTCTCTCTCTCTCTCTCTCTCTCTCTCTCTCTCTCTCTCTCTCTCTATGTGTGTGTCTCTCTCCCTATCTCCCTTCCTTTGATGTGCCGCCTTGCCTACTGCCGCCATCAGCCACCTTCCCCCCACTCTCTCACTCTTCTAAGTTATGAAGCTTAATGCAAACCATAGTAAGGCATGCTAGTTTTCTAATTGAAATTCTATATAAAACCTCTATATTTTGGCATTGAATCTAATTATGTTTTTTCATGCTATTCCATAAAGTTCAGTGTGGAGCACTTAGTTGGAGGGACAATGCCCCCTAAAGTCCTCTCGTTCTCTCTACGATTCATTTCGAGGCAGAAGACTCATCCATTCTATGGCTTTGATTGTTTCGACGATTAGGAATAGTAGGGTTTTGGGTGAAGACACTGTACGCATGTTGGGGAAGGGTTGAAGTCAGGACTGAATGAAACCAAGTTTAAAAAATGTGGTATAACCACCGTTCGTTACACCCAGAAGGTAGTATGAGTTCATGGATTTGTTGGTAATTATTAGACTCCAAAAATTATAAACAAGTTAGGGATGGTAGATCTACGCATCCTCTGATTGGAAAATTTTGAATGTTGCAAATTAGACCTGAAACAAGCGCATTATGGCCATTCTACGGCGACTATGCAACCCTGACAGTTGCTAGGATAGTTTACAATTTTAGTTAATTTCGAGTTAGTGAGACCCAGAATCTGCTAATGGCCATGAAAGAAACATTGTAGCTCAAACATTGGCCTTCCTAGAATGGGCTATATCTTAAAATTTTAACATCGGGAGTGAAAGTTGTGGGCATTAGAAGTTGGACTTGCAATCTCGTTGTAATTTGGAAGCGCACAATAGAGACAAATGTGTTAGAAAATAATCTAAAAGCACCCTAAAGATATAATTGAGGGCCTAAATCGATAGTTGGGTATAAAAGAAGGCCTAAAGAATTTATTAGGGCATATTTTGTCATGTGGGAAGTCGGGTTAAGGAATTAATACTAACATAAACTATTTTGGAAAATTGTATAAGCTTGAACTAGCATTCTGAGCTCAAGTTTGGGCGACGTGTCCTAACAGGTACGATCATGCCCTAACTCCCCTAAATATCCCTTGAAAACATATCTTGTGAGTGGACCAAGAAAATGTATTTGAATTGATGTTTGGGGGATTTTCCTGGATAAATAATGATGGAACTCCTGGGTTCTATTGATGTTGTTGTGAAGGTTGGAATTTGCAACTTTGATGGTTTTTATTGTGAAAGTACTTGTGACATACTTTAGGACCATGATGGGCTGGAATTGGTTATGTCCTTATTAAATACCGAACCTACTTGTAAGGGTAAGAACTAAGGAAATGGTTAGGCGAGACTAGGGAGTTTACTCCTGCTCATCTAAAGGCCATCATCCATCCCCGGGTAAAGTGCATGCATGGTTGGCGGTCACGTGTCACCTTATGGGTGGATGTAGGCCAGGTTAACAGTAACCGTCTAAATTGATGGTAGGCAACGATATGATTAAGTAGCTGCATTAAAACCAAGTGTAGGCCATGAGATCTATTGTGGTCGCTCGCCCCTTTTATCCTTAAACCTAAATGGGTGTGACTGAGATGGGTGTATGACTACTGCTGAGACCAGTAGGGTGCCTTTCATGTTATAGCGAAACTACCTATGTCTTTTCCACCCCTAAAATGGTTTGAAATGAATTTGTGTGCATGTTTTGACAGTTAGGGGTGGTTGTTATTGACTTTATCTCATCCTTTTAAAATGCTTTGTTTTGAAATGAAGTTCACGAGCATGTGGAAGGGACTTCGGTTTAGAGCAAGGACATGATGCCTAAGAATCCTAGTTGCAATGAATAAGGCTTAGATTAGCTGTGTTTTCGGATAAAGGTTGTTGAAATGTTGATAAATTTCGTGTGTTATGAATAGGATTTGAGATTGTGTTGTGAATTTGGTGTTAAGTTACTCGGTGGAGGATTTATATGATACTTAGCCTTGTATTCCTTAACAGGGAATGTGGCAGTAACACCCATCAGGCTTTTCCACTGCCACATAAGTTAATGGTAGTAAATAAAAAGCAATTAAGAAGTTTGGGGGGTTATAGATATACTAATTTAAATAATATCAGAAATTTGGCAAGGTAAGAAAAAAATTTCACAAAGATGATGAAATGTTTTGAGAGTTAGAGAAGTAAATAGGGATGAAATTCATTAGGGATCAAAAACTATGCAATTACACTTATATTCTTACATCGAAGCAAACATTATCTTTAAGATAAATTTTAATTCAGAACATTAAGTTCATAGCTCAATCATATTAAATTTAATATGATATCAAGGTCAAACATCTTAACAAGTGAAATAATGGTGGCCTGCCATAAGTGCAATTGACTATCGTCTAATGGGCATGGTAGCATTCCATGGAACAAGTATTATGCGATATTGTCGATTAGAAGTAATTAAGCATTAGAGACATATATATATATATATATATATATATATATATATATATATATATATATATATATATATATATATATATATATATGCATGATATATATATATATATATATATATATATATATATATATATATATATATATATATATATTATATATATATATTATATATATATATATATATATATATATATATATATATATATATATAATACATACATACATATACATACATATATATGTATATGTATATATATATATATATATAATATATATATATATATATATATATATATATATATATATATATATATTATATATATATATATATATATATATATATATATAGTATATATATATATAATATATATACATACATATATATATATATATATATATATTAGAAACGGTTAAAAAAATCAAAGGTCATAGATTCATTTTGAAGTCCACTTTTGCTAGAGGATAAGGCTAAGCTAGAATGGCTTATAATATATCTTTGCGGTTACATAATGCACACGGAGATCTTGGGTGCAAGGGTGATTTACGAACTATTGCAAAATTCTCATAATGGTGATAGAAACCTAAGGGCTTTAACGTGATGCGAGACAAACAACGTTAGGGTATTTTGGCCCTTGAACGTGGTGTGAGTCATAAAAGGATGAGGTTTATTAGGCTTTACAGGACTGATAAGTGCTTAATGTGTACATTATTTTAGGGCTATTTTGCTTCATTTTTAGGAAATTATGTGCTTCATGTTATCATTGATACTCTTATTCTCAATTTATGCTTGGGTATGGTTGTTTGAAATGATTTGCAGGATTTTAAGCCTTTTTACCCAACATTTGACCCTTATTAGATGTATTTTGACCTCCCCCACAGACACCCATGTGCTGCTATGCCCGTGGAGTAGGAAAAGACCAGAAAATCGGTTCCAGCACAGACGACGATTGGGCCGTGGTGTCTACCACGGACTGTGGTGAATAGAGAAACCATTGCCTCTTCTTTTAGATTTTTAGTTTGGTATTTGTATTGGTGAGTAATCTTGGTTGTGAGTGTTTGATCTTGAGGCGGTTTTGAAGCTCTTCGTTCAAGGCTATTCTCAATCAAGCCCTTTTTCTGAGATTTCACAAAACGTTGGTTAGTTGTTTAACTCTTAATCATGTGTGAGTAGTTTAATTTTTTGTCTAGGGATTTAGTAGTTTATGAAAGTGTTGTTGGATCATGTTTTAATCTAAGGAATTGTGCTTATTTTCATGATTGGTTTGATTTCATTTATCGAGTGACTTTCACGTTGTGAGTAAATTTTTGGCCAAAGTTTGCTTGCACATTTGAAACAATCAGGTGAAAAACTAAAAGGTGACATTTGATTGTTGGACTACTTGATAAAACCTTACATATCTTCATCTCGAAAGAGAGATTTGCATGTTAGGAGGACTAGAAAGTAATCCAAGATGTTTAACTTGGATTAAGACAAATTAGTTCGAAAGAACGACTTTTGCTTAGTTTAGGCAAATTAAATTTGGCTGATTTCGAAAGAATAGGCCACATTTTTTGATAGATTGCAATTCCTCGAGATTAACTGATTAGAGAAAAAGCACATGTTTGTCATTCTGATCTAATCACTTTTCATATCTGCATAAATTCCTAGACATATGTTTCCTTAATTGATTTCAGAATTAGTGAATTAAAAGTTGTTGAATCGAGCCATTTGAACTAGAACTTTACTGAGCATATTCTGATGGACAAGACTCCATAGATTACATTAGTCCCTTAGGAATGATATCTTTTATCTATACTACGACTACTTGTGCGCTTGCGGTAGTGGTCAAGGACCTATCTATATAATCGAAGAGATAATATCATTAGAGTTTGCCTTTAAGTCAATGCAACTTAGGTTCGTGAATTAGATAAGATGTTACAGTTTTGCATATGAACTATGAGTGTGGCACCTTTCCTTACCCAAGGTAAAATCATACTTCTAAGCAATGAACCTTCGCATTAACCTATAAGCCTTATAACTACACCTAACAACCCAATGTTAAACACTTTTTGTGGTATAACGTTGCAAGAATCTTATTCAATCTCTCATTGATTAAACATTTTTTTATTTTTCTTCTTGATTGGATATTTGTCAAAATACATATTTCTCATTAAGTCAACTTATTCTTGAATTCTCCTAAATGGTGATGTTCTTCCTTCTTCTCAATAGGTGATCTACTTTTGACAACCATGTTTGTCTTTCTTAATTGATATTAATGCCATTCCCCCTATAATATCATTCTATTATGACTTCTTGGGCCCTTACTGCATAAACCTAAAATGTTTCCCCTTCTCTTGCGTAATTACTTTCAAGATGATATTTGCTACTCCTTATTATCGGACTTTTACTACGTAATTTCCTTACTTGGTCACCTTTCTCTCAGTCATTTGACATCTGATTGGACTTATTATTTAGGGAACCCTTATTGAAAGATTATACTGATCTAACTTATCATTAATCAAACTTTCCTTACTATCTTACCATATTGAACCAATAACAAACACTTGACCTGACTAGCGCTTAAAACTTGTTTGTTAAAACTGTTGCTCCATAATGGTACTATTTTGCTTAATACTTCTTACGAAAATCATTCACATAAACTTTAACCTTAGAATCAATTTACCCTGTACATTTTTTAGTCCCCCTTATTTCATACCCTAGAATCTTTCAAAATCAAACCAAAAAATATGCTCACCTCTTTTCTTTTAAAAGCCTAATATATTTTTTGAATTGTGCTCGTGACTACTAGGTATGTTCCTTTTTCTACCAATGATTCTTTAGAACCAGATTATTGCTCTTCACGACCTCTTAATTTCATGAATACCTTTCTCACTCCATTAGGAAGTATCATTTTACAAGCAATTTTGCCTCCCTTCCTTCATTCAAGCCATTTCACTTTTATAACTGGTTGAGTGGCTACTGTATTTCAACTCATATTGATTTAAAAAAGCATTTGGTTGTTCTGTTCCATGATGATTAGTTCATTTGCCAAGCAAAGTTGCTAAATTTCCTGTGTTATTAGCTTTTACCCAAAGGTTGTTCTCATCGAAAATTTATTATCAAAATTATTTTTTGGCATTGAGATCCAGGGATAGAAATCTTCTAGTTAGTTATTTTAAGATGCATCAACAATTCATAAAGATAGAAATAAACCGTTTGCTTTTTATTAAGTCTGCAGCTCCTTTGTTTTAAATCTTCTCGAGAGCTTCCAATTAAAAGTACTTGAAACTCTTCATCCAATTTCTTGAACCTTATAATGCTACAAATTAGTGTCAAGAATTCTTGCGGTACCTTTCAATTTATAGCAAAATTTACCATTCGCCATCTTGTTACCTCCACTCATAAATTATGACTGTGTGATCAATTCTAAGTGATCATTTGAAGGATTTTTATGCTCCCTAATCTCTCTTGAAATCATTTGCCCTATATTTTGTTGGGATTCAACTTGGGGAGGGGACCTATACGTTACTTATCATTTAACTTTTCAATGGTGTAACTTGATGCTGACATGACTTAAGTCCTAGGCAACTATATGATTTTCTTGTTCATAGTTCGAGTTTATGTCAAGGTCATCTCATGTTCTATTCCCTTAGCACATACTATTGTCATAGTCAACTCTGGCTTCATTAGTTGGGGGAAAAACAATTCCTCATCTCATGCTATTTACCCCATGGAAAGGACATAAATGTCCCAGCTTTTCTAATTGCCTTACTACTAGCCCATCTCTATTTGTATCGCTTTTATAATCGACATTTGGGTGTATCTACTAATCAACTTTTTGTTTATTCTCAAATTTTCTTTGTGTATAAGTAGTTGAGCGATGTCATATGTCCTCAATAATCTTTCTTCCCATATATATCCTACTTTGTTATCGCTTCATGTTAATTCCTTTCCCTGTAAGCTTTTGATTGAGTTACTCATTGATTACATATCTAATTTCTTATTAATTGATACTGTCTAACCAATATTAGCATCTCATAGGCTTTTCCATCTTATAATCCTCAAATACTCTATCCATAATTTATCTCAACGAGGACAGGTAAAGTTTTTCGAAATACTACTTGCCTAAGTGTAAGGGCCACAAAATTTAGTTATAGTTAATTACATGAGATAGGTTAGTTTGGTCGCTTTGTTCATTAAATTTTGTAATTTTGTGATATATTATTTTGGTTAAAATGCTTCTTCATAATTATTTGCATTTTGGTTGGATGTTTTAATCTTGGAGATTAGATTTTATATAATTGCTCAATTTGAGTCAATGCTAGATAAACACTAGCTAAGTTGGGTTAAACCGCAAATTTGTTTTAGTTTTCAACTCAATCATTGAGTCAAAATCGGATAAAAAAGAATTTTTATGTAGGTGGGACATCCCACATTAGCAAAGCGCGAAGATTGAGGGAAAAAAGAGAAAGGGGGCGTCAGTTAGCCACACGCAAATGCAAGGAGGCTTTTACTTGCACAACACAGTATATCACACACACAACACACAGTTAGAGAGAAAGAGAGGAAGAAAGAGTGGATGAAGCAAGGAAGTAGAAAGGGAGAAGAAGCAGAAAAGGAAGAAGAAGGAGAACTAGGACTTGGCAAGGAGGAGGAGAATTCAATGGACTCATTAGCTTGCAGGTTTGCCGTTTTCAACCAAAATTCTTAAGTGAGTAACTCTCTCCCTAAGTTATAATGTTTTGAAAACAAATCAAATTTTTAGGTTTATATAGAATGTATGCATTTATGAATAGTATGTCGAGCTTCTTTAGTTAAATTATCTATTTCAAGTGAAAAAATGGCATAATGTTAATAGTTAAGGTTTTGATGGAAATTTAGGAATTGATGGATGTGGTAGTGTTTGGATGGGAATTCAAGACTGAATAAGTGGATTTATGCTCTTTTTGAACGACCACAATATTAATATGGCAAAATTATTGGAATTATGTTAATAAAGCTGGGACCACAATTTTTGTGGTTTATGATTTAAAGTATGTGGAGATTTGAATGAGGTAGCAGGGGGTTAACTTAGAGGGCAAAAAGACAAATAAAGGAGAAAATATGATGGGGAGGAAATAATAAATAAAATAAAGAAGAGTTTATGTGCACTAACTGCCCTTATAACTGGCTTGGATTTGATGTTCTAGTACTCAAAAATATTACGACGATAAAGGGCATTGGAAACATCTTGAACATGGGTCCTAGTTCAAGTATATTTAAGTTAAAGAGTTGCTTTCTTTGTGTAGTGACTAATGAACATGTGGTAAGTAAAGTGGTGCTAATCAAGTTAGTGAATTGTGTTCGAAAACTTTTAGGGGCTCCTTTGTTTATGCTAAGCAATGTCTAGCTTGCTAATGCTTATATGACCTTTTATGGCATCCTTATTATATTTAAGATGCCTTATCAAGTAATGGATTATTATCTCATCAATGACTTGTGAAGTGTGTTGGATATGAGATCAATATGGTGGTAAGCTCTCAATGTGTGCGAATTTTTATTATAAAGTCTCTTGTTCGAAAATATATGTGTTTGGCACTTTATGAATGGTGCGTTCATGTTACCCTGACACTTATGTTACTTGGGATGCTTATCGAGTTTTGAAGTTATTATGATTTCTAAACAAACATTATTGAGGAGCTAGAATTTTAAAAGTGGGTCTTCTTTGAAAGGTTTGTATTTCTTTGAGTTGTTGTTTATGGGAAAACACTTCGTTGTTGTGAAAGATTTGAGGCTTTGCAATATGATTGGTTTCTAAAAAAAGTTCGACCTATGCATTCTAGGCAATGGGATTCCCAATGTGTTTCTGAGTTTTCATAAATTAAATATATGCGTTTCAGGTTAATCTTACCCTAACAAGGGTATAATACCTCATAGACTTTAGTTTGTCCCGAGATCCTAGGCATTTAGTGGGTGTGCATTTCATCCGTTTTTAGAGAGAACTACAGAATAGCAATTGACAAATACCTTAGGAATGAGTTTTAATTCAAATAAGTGAAGTGTTGTGATTTCCTAAGGGTTTCAACCCTAATCGCGTTTTAAAAGGGATTTCATTTCTGTTTAGTTAAAAATGACAATGTGTTCTCTACCTGTTTCCATGTGTCTTGAATATAGGTGAGTGAAAATAATTTAAATTGTGCAAGTGAGTCACTTTGATCAGGTTTTCATTTGGGGTCCAATAAAAGAAGGGTTTCAGTTTTATTTTTGTGAAGTTTGCAAAAGCGATTTCTTAACCCTATTCCTATATTACTATTATGCTATTAACAAGTGTGCGATATTATGTAATGTACAATGTGCAAATGATTTGGGCTCTAAGGGTGATACTTATTCACTCAGCATGTGATTTGCTCACTCCTCTTTTACCCCTTGTCCAGGTTTAGAGTAAGCTTCATCCTCATGGAAGGACAATTCTTTTGGTTGTTAATTCATATCGGAGATGTTGATTTGCTTGCATAATTTATAAATGCTCCTTATGTAATTTGGTTAATGTAGAGCTATATTTTTTGACTTGTAATATTGTAATACATTGCTAACTCGATTCCATTGACCCCCATCAGGGTCAACGCAAGCCTATTCCATCCCCGAACATGTTATACCACTTCCTTAAGTGCGATACAAGTTGGTTTGATACCCAGGTGTATGACCCGCAGAGGCTTTGTTTTCTTTCTTTAATCTTGTCAATTAGTTGCATATTAAAATGTGATAAGTATTTTGAGCGGGTTGCTTATAGAGAAAGTGATTTGAATATCTTGAATGATATATTTTTAGGTTAATTGCTTTTTAGTCCTTGCTTAATGCAACTATTTAAGCTAGACGTCATGACTTTCTTTCTTTTAATTAAAAAAATTCCCATTCTTTCCTATTTCATAAGTCCTTTAAGTTTGCTTTTAATGTTGAATTTATCCTAAAGGATTCTATAATGGAGTCCTGCCGATGTAATGCTCCTTCTGATGCCCTAGCCCCTTCTCAAACTGTGGACACTTACCAGGAGCAGCTTTAAGAATCGTCAACTGGCCTCAAATCTCCACAAGCATCTTCAGTATACTTTATCCTCACTCACACGCTACCTATGAAACTTTCCAGGAGGTCACCCTTCCCAATATTTCTCTAGAGCAAGCACACGCAATTATGGAGTTTTCAAGAGTGGGCTCCCCAAAAAGAAGTTGCACTGTTGGTGTATGAGTAGTCACTTCAAATCTTTTTTAAGCCACACTGGGGGTATCACATTAAGGATAATGAATAAAGTTTTTCATGGTCCCACCTTTTACTTGTAACACATTATTTAGTTGATGTGGTGGTACCAATTTAAAAATAAGAGATGATATGTAGAAAAAAAGATTAAAAGGGGACCAACTAGCTGGATGTTTTGTTGACCCTAGCGTATTAATAGTATAATAATTACCATGCTCTATTTTTATCAATGTAGAAATACCTTTGGGCTGGAAAAATGCATCTTTATTATAGTCTTGGGAACCCCTATAGATTGTGAATTAAGAATGGTATAAAGGAAAGATGTGGCCATGCTTTTTCCATGATGAGCATAGATGATGTAATATACATAGGGCATAGTTGTATGTGTTGAATAGCCATGATAAACAAGTGGTCAAGGGATGAGGAAAATAAATGTTAAAGGTGGTGCCACAAGCGAACTTATCAAATGGTCTTTAAGGCCTAAGATCAAACCTAAGCTTAAGCAGTAGGGACATTTAGAAGTGGCGTATTTCTAAATCGATATGAAGTTTTAGGACCTCTGAGTATTTCCTTAGTTCCCACCTATGTATTTTCTCTTCCCATTTAATAGAGTTTATTAGTTGTTTGCCCAAAAAAAAAAGGATAGTTGAGAATACTGCGCTTGTATTTGGGACTATTGGTAAATATAATAGACGTAAAGAAGGAATCAATCTGATGATTTACTTGCTTAAAGAGAAGTTAATATAACCACAACAAGTTATATAGATATACTCTAGAATGGGTTCCCAAGTGGCTAGAAGGTGGTTAAAAGACATGGCGTCTTTAATAATGAGATTTTTCCTGAAGTTGATGACGTTCTAAGACCATAGTCAAAATTATAGGAGATATAAAGGGTCATGCATTATCAAGAAGACCAAAAGTACTTAGAGGTATATTCTCATTTTATGCATATAGGATTGCTCTTATAAGTACATTCTCATTGTTATACTCAAAGGATCCTTTAGTCAAACTTTAACCCAAAGTTGCCAAACTAATGGCCAAATGAACCGAAAGAAGTAAGTAAATAAATAAATAAATAACCCCTTTAAACATGACACAATTAGTTAGCATTGCAAAGTTGCACGTACAAGTTATGTGCAATTAGTAGAATATGTAAACACTAAAATGAGAAAGGAGGACTAACTTAAACCTTGAATTAAGTTGGAAAACTCAATTACTTAAGCTTAATGTTCACGAAACTTTGTTTTCGAATAGCTAACTTCTAAGGTATATACCACTACAAGTCATGGTAGATTCTAAGAGCCATGTGGAAGGAAGCACATTTAACCATGGATATCAGGGTTTTTTTCCCAAAATTTCAAGCTTCAAGTTTCAAAGATGAAACTTATATTAAAGGGGGGAGAAGTGTAATAGCGCGAAATTAATCTATTCTATCAAAGTTGAATTAAATTGGGCACACACATGTCAATTGACTAATTAAATCTTTACATGTTGTATGGCACAGATGACAGCATTGGCCTCAAAAGTAATTTTTGTAGGCTCAAATGCTAGAGAGAGAGAGAGAGAGAGAGAGAGAGAGAGAGAGAGAGAGAGAGAGAGAGAGAGGGGGAGGAGGTATATGAAATATCGGGTTAAAAAAAATAAAGAAAAACCCAAATGAATTAAGCTGGTCCAAAGCATTCAAAGTTACATACTTACACACAACCCCCCTATGCATGTATGTATGTGTGTATGTATGTATGCATACGTATATGACACATAAAGTGCAATCCATATGGGAAATTTGTAGATAATAAAATGTTGAGGGGGGATGATTGCCCACAGTACTTAAAAGTTAAACGTATAAATCTTCTTTTTCATTAACTTATTTTTGAAAATGAATAAAATAATAGTAATAATAATCATGATAGCAATAATAAACAAATAAAATAGAAGAAAATGTTTGCTAAAAGATTCTGGAGCTATCATACAAAAGATCTCATTTTTTTTTAAAAAGGAAAAAAAAATCTGAAAAGATAAATAAAACTAGGAAGATGACTGATGAGATCTTAACCAAGTGGTTAAGATTGAGGTCCTAAGTACAGTAGGTTTCAAGTTCAATTCCTCCTCCCCTCATTATATTGTGTTGTCCTCATGGCTCATTTGATCAGGAAAAGAAGGTAGAGAAAAATTAAAGCAAGCAATCTCATACCATCTTCTTCTCCTGTCCCTCTGCTTTCATTCGCCTATACCTCTGTGCTATTGCCGGCATGCCACTTCTCAAATAGCCGACCACCACCACCAAAACAGCCACCTTAGACCACCTCACCCACTTCCCTACCACTTTTGTTATTTTTCTTAAGGTAAAACACCCAAATCCTTGTCATTGTTTTGATTATACATTGCTTCTTTCTCTTTTAATTAGGAATACAATTGTATTTGGGAGCAATAAGTGTTGTTAGGATGGATTAAAGCTTGAATGTGATAAATTATGAGTTCGAGCAAGAATGATTTTGTTAAGGACTAAGTTAGATTGAATGAAATTATTCATGTAACCTTCTACACTTGTGCCCTTCGATTAGTTTCCAATTATATAAATTTAAATAATCATTCTAGTACTGAGGAAAGTAAATGACATAATGTGAATTTTTTTGTCATGCATGACAATAAATTAGAGAGGAAAAAAAAAATGAGATGATGATGATGATGATGGAGAGTAGCATCATTCAATTCGGATGTGAAAGTTGATATGAAAATATGATTTTAAAGTAAATGAATATATAGTGTGTTCTAAAGAATTTTTAGGTTATTTATATGAAAATTGGGAAGTATTTAGGCCTACAACATTGGCTTGTGGAGATCTTTATTTGTTGAATGTTTGAAGTTGAAGAATTTGAGAACTAAAAGGTGTTTACCCTTTTAAAATTTTAAGTTGAGTAATTGTAATTTTGTTAAGCTATTATCACTTTTGATGGAAACTAAGGGTAAGATTGTGATATGTTATTGGCTCTTTTTTAATAAGAAAAGAATGATGAGAAAGTCAAAATTTTAAAGGTCTTAGCACACATGAGTTTTGATAATAACCCATGGATCAATTAGAAAGTTCAAGGGTGTTTTATTCTTGAGTGAGATTAGCAAATAATAGTGGAGGAGTAATTTGGGATGCATAGCATACCAAATAGTGGCCAACAAAAGGTCCAACGACATTTAGAACTAAGGTTAGATTCCACCTTCTCCATTGTTTTGATGTCACAAATTGTTGGAATCGTCGCTAAGTAGTAAGCACAAAAAATTGAAAAGGGATGTAGATTGAATGATGCAAAGAAAAAAGATAAAGGAAAAGAGAGAATCAAAAGTAAAGAAGATAATATATACTAAAATAGCTGATAATTAACTAAAATTAAAGCAAATAAATTAATTCATGATCATGATAAAGAATAAGGCAAGAACCCTCATTTGGAAACATGAAATAAAAGTTCGTATAACTCAGATTGACAATATTATAAATAATAAAATGAGTAAATCTAAATAGGTAAATTTTACCAAGTGGATAAGCTAACTTATAAACAAATAATGGTGGGTAGAATGTGGGTCTTAAATCAAAAATATGCTTACACGTGTACATTTGTGTGCACATGTACGAAGGATGTTATCAAATCAATAATTATATAATACTGCTAATAATAGAAGACTTCTTATGGATCAGAATATGAGGCCTTTTATCTATCTTCTATGTCATTTTCTATCCATTATAGAAAAGGGATGAGATACTCTAAGATATGGAATATTTACTATCTGTACCTTTCAAAAAAATCACATGTCTTTTATAAACACAAAATCTTTTACTATACAAGTATTTAATTAACCATTTTGAAGTGTCTTTTTTCCAGATGATCAATTGCACCCATAAATCATCAATGATCAGGGCCTATCAATTCACCCATGCTGATTCAGCTCAGGCTTCTCAATTAGCCTTGGATGTGTGCACCTTACTCAATCATCGTATTGTATATATAAGCTCGTCAATTGTGGTTCTAATTTTAGATAATAACTGGCAGCTATTTTGATATAATTCTCTTTCCCCTTATTTCGAACTAAAATGAATCGAAATGCGAGGGCCCACGAAATGTTGTTTTTTATCTTTACAGTGTAAGGGTAAACGTATTGAGTTTCAGCTTACTTCTCGAAGTTTTTATGTTTTCCTACTTCAGGTAAATCTCTGGAAATCTATGATTAACCAACTTACAATGGCATCAAAAGGCCTTGGATAAGGCTGTTCTATAAAGCTTATAGTGACAGTCTACCAGTTTTAGCTAGTCAAGTTCTAGGTGGTTTTACTATGTTAAGTAAAAGTGTGAAGACACTCACGCCTCGAATTCTAGCTGATATTCTTTTCAAAAGTTCTTAGGAATTTAACCCCTGGAAGGCATGAAAATTCTCAAGCAACATTATTGCCCATTAGTTTCTAGCACCTAGCCTTGTCTATTTAATTGGGATGGAAGTAATGCTCTGATGTAAGTCTTTCGCTATACTAATCTCTAATGGTTAATTATCTTATGTTAATAAGGGGATTAGGATTTGGGGCATTGCATCTTCTTTCCTTTGGTCCCATCCGAACATAATCCCGAAGATATTACTTTCAACTAGATGGGTCCAACATTAGGTAGATCAGTCCCTACCTCCGTGAGTAAGTGTGTCATTTTCTAATAGCTGGTAAGCGCTGAAAATCTCCAACCTAGGTACCCAAATTCCTTTGGCTTTTATAAGGTTTGCATAGTAATAGAAACGAAAATTGTCTCTCTTATGAAAGAACTGCCCATTGAGAGTGAGAGGTGTAAGGCCTTCCAATTTAGCACTTCTAGTATCCCTTTCTGGCAACATCTTTTAACGTTTGTGCTTTATATTTGGCTTTGGCTACTTCTTTAGGAGTGGGATGATACCCTAACCTGAATTTGTGGTCTTCTTTTTGGATTAAGGGAAAGGTAGTCTACCTTTGAGGTATTCAGCCTATGGCTATTCCTAAGAAGTATCTTCATTTTTAAGGATGGAATTCACGTTTAAGTTTGAATATCGATCAAAGTCAAAAGAGCTTGGTCCTTCTCTAAAACTACTACAGTTTCAAAGCTATTGAGTTCCACTTATCATGATTATACTCTGTTTTTAACACTAGCCCCTTCTTATTAATGGTGGCAAACAAGTTATCCCCTTCAATAATGACCACCTGCCTATTTATAAATATCTTCACTTTCTAGTGAAGGGTAGATGGAGTTGTCTGGTGTTCATGAAGCCATGGTCTACCCAAAAGTAAGTTCAAGGTAGTTGGGATGTCCACAACTTAGAATTATTCATCTTTTTCAATAGGGCCTATATTAATAAGGAGATGGATGGTGCCCAACACCAGTCTTATTGAGCTATCATATGGTCTTAGATGAGTTGAAGATGTTAAGAGTGGAATTTCCTTGATTCCTAACCTCTTAGCAGATCTCCAGGGACAAATATTCACACCTGACCTATCGTTAGCTAGGGTGAGTGGTACCCACTTTTGAAGGCATACCATAGTAACGTATGTAATGTTATTGTGCGCCTGTCCCTTTGGTGGAAAATCCTCATTGCCAAAGGTATTGGTGCCTTTATCAGTAGTGATCAAGGCTATCATTTCCTTGTGAGTAGCTTTAAGAGAAAAGTTAATTTTTTCCAATACATCCATTAGAAGATGCCTGTACTTTCGAGAGGCTACCATAAGTTGTCAAATACTCACTTCTTTTTTCTTTAATTATTTTAGAACAAGATATTTTTCTTGGATTGTCAGCCCCTTTTCTTTTCCTGGGCCTGCTGAGGGCCCTTCTTGACTTGGTCTTGCCTAGCTATTATGACGTGTAGGACCTTGCCTTGGTCTTCTTCTTCCCAGAAGTCTTCTTCTTTATTTTCTCCCTAGAAATCATCATCACTTTACTTCAGCATGCCAATAGCTTTTCTAAGTTTCACGTCCGTCCTCTTCATCACTTTCCCATAAGGCATGAACTTTTGAATACTGTGTGGTATGTAAACCTTCAGCTTTGGCCTATGAATTCGTTGTATTTTTATGGATGGATTCCTATTGTTTTTTCTAGATTGTCACTGATGGTAAAGATGCTTTGATGGTCTCCAAGTTGGTTTTTATCATTGCTAGGCTTCAGACCTACTTTAGACAAAGGGTGCTGCCTTAACCTAAAAATTCTTTCAAACCTATTTTTGAAAGTCTAATAGTTCTTAGTATCATGCCCCCAAGCTCGATGATATTTGTGATCTTTTGTTAGATTAAATGGCTTAAACTGAATGATAGCTTCAGTTACTGGCTTGACCTTAGGAAGATTGATCTTTCCTTTGGCTAGTAATCGTTCCAGCTAAGTGTAGTTGGTGCCTATAGGGTGTACTCAGTATAATGAATTATTGCATGCACTTCTTTAGAGTTAGTAGCCTTCATATCCTTGTTTTGGTAGTTTTCTTTTCACTTGCTCCAATCTCTGTAGGTGCTTTTTGGCTGATTCTTCTTCTACAACCATACTTGTATTGTTTAGTGTACTGAAATTTTCAAATGGCATAAACCATAAGTGCTGCCTATATGCTGGTTAGATGTTCTTAATGAACAATCTTACTTGATAATCTTCTAAAGGTCGATCTACCATGTGAGAGGCCTTTACCCTCCACCTAGTATATGATTAGGAGGTTAGCATTATATGAATACTCACGTAAAAACTCCATGCAAAGATCATTCCAGTTCATGACCTTTTGTTCTTCCACAACACTATACGACCTCCTCAGATCCTTATCAAAAATTCACGGAAATATAAGGTGGAAGATGTCCTTGTTAATCCCCTCTAGAGTCATAGCACTAATAGAGTTTATCACATGATAGTTAGGGCTTTTAGTTTCATAGACATTGATGCATGGCACGGTGAATTTTGGAGGTAACTTGCCTTCTAGGATTGAAGTTAATCTCGCATATCGTTAAAGTAGTTGTTAAACATGCAGGATTCCTTTAGCGGTTGTTCTATATAATCTACTCGCTCGTCAATTTGAGAAGTGCTCTTTTCCACTTCTTCTTCCTTATTGTCTAACTCTCACATTCCATCACCTTTCCCCTTTTCATCATAAGGCCATTCACTATTCTCCCTTTGGGAATCCTTGGTAAGGCTTTGGACTGTGGTGGCCATCATTTTCATCTTCTTTTTCACTCTCCTCAATTCCAATTTGTATTCTTTCTACCAACCTTATAAATTGAGCGATCTTACTATTTCCAGCCAATAAAATTTGTGAGGGATTAGATCTTGATTTAGATTTTGGCTTTAACTTTGACTTGACCAGTGCAGTTTTCTCAAATTCTTCACGAGATAGAACTCTTACGTTTGGTGGACATCACTCGTATACCCTCCAAGGCATCTCTATCCTGATTGATTAACAAAGAGTGAGCTATTAATACTTTTGAAAAGAATTTTAAGACCTTCGAATGAACTATGCTCCCTTATGAACTAAACCTAATGCTCAAGGGCCTAGGAAACTGACCTTATACCGTGAATGTAAATTGGGCATGTTCTGAAGTAAAGCAAATTGGATTGGACCCCTGTTTAGATCCCAGTCAAGTTCCTTGTTAAGCCCTAAGGCTAATGCTCTACTTTCCCCACACATTGACTTTTGCAGTTCATATATTACATTACATCTAAGAGAACAAGTACAATTAGGTCCATCGGAGCCTAGTTGGGATCCAGGGACCACTATTGTGACTCTTATGGACTAAAAGGGGGCAAGAACTTATTTAACTTTCGAGTCAAGAGTTGCTAAAGCTCAATTGGCCCAAAAATCATTCTCAATCCTTAACCCATTGTGACTAGACTTAACCCTTCCTAGCCTAGGCCCTCCCAAGATAAAAAGCATCAATGCATGGTCTTTAGGGCTCGCACTAATTAGGCCACATAGGATGATTCCATGCACACAAATGCTTAATATACCATCCATGGGGTGTATGACAACACTGGAACATTTTAGTTGCTTCCCCGTATTGCATGAACAAGGAAAGTGTGTCATGAGTGGGTGAAAGAACGACATGCTCAGTTCAGGGCCCAATAGACCTGGCAATTGAACTAATTAATCTCTCAAGGGTAATAGTAGGGTTTAACTTATATGTGTTATTAATTTGATAGGGTAGTACCTTTTAATGTAAGAAAGTGTAATGCAAGTGTAACTCGAAAATAATTTTCCGTAATGAATTTCAATTCTCATCCTCGTTTTCTTTTATTTTTTAAAAAAGAAGTCCACAATGGAGTTGCCACTCTAAGGACCACATCACGAGGTTCACTACCCGGGTGTGTTTCCTCCATGGATTGTTGGACTAGCTTGCTCAGTATTCGGATTCCAAAAGTTTTAATATTTTTCTTTTTAAAAAAAATCAGATCATGGCAGGATAATGAACTGGACCAGAAAATTTCGCAAAAGTTCTGATCCAAGAATGGGCCAAGTTCCTGAGTCATAACCAAGTGCAGTTTCTAGGTCAGGTTCTAGACATCACTGATTGTCTAATCCAAAAAACTGGGCAGTAACCTAGGAACTTGCCCAAGTTCTAGGGCCCAAGTTCTAGGGCCCAATTGCTATTCCAGATAGTAGTACCATCTCGGATCGAGCCCTCTGCAACCTAACCTGAAAATAAAAAATAAAATAAAAATGGGATAAAAGTAGTAACATTAATTAATAGAGTCCCTAGTGAATTCTAGGACAAACTAACAAATCAGGTGTGCTTTTTGAAATGAGCGATACTGAAGGGACACTGAATGGGCAATAGGCTAAACCAAAGGGACACTAAAAACGACATAAAGATCGCTCATAAAGGTTTTATAAAGGTTGCTTAGTAATCCTTGTTGTGGGCCCCATTTGATTCCATTGGTACAAACTGATGGTCCAGATTCAGGGTGAAGGTAAGATGTTGGGATGGAGTGCATCACAACATCGCTGGTCATCCCCGACGGCCTCTACTGACCAACACTACAAAAAAGTGCACAGTTAGCGATGAAAAGTATTCGTCGCTAATTTTTATTTTTTCGTCGCTAAATAATTTAGTGATGAAACAGAGACGAAAAATCCTTCATTTCAAAACCCACCGTCACAGATGACATTAGCAATGACCTTCATTTTTCATCTCTGTTAGCTACGAAAACTACTACAAAATAATATTTCCTTCCTATTAGAGACGAAAATGTTTTGGTTGCCATTACACGGTAATTCATCTCTGTCAGAGACGCATTTTGCTATGAAACAGCTTGTCATCTCTATTAGAGAACGAAAAGATGTTGGTTGCCAATTCACAATTATACGTCTCTGTTGGAGAGGAACATTGCTACAAAATTTTTTGCATCTCTATCGGCGGCGAATATTTTTGGTTGCCATTGCACAAAACATTCATCACAGTTAGTGACGAACTTTGCTACGAAGTGTTATTTCATCACTATTAGAGACGAAATATTTTGGTTAAATACATATAACTTTGGCTAAGAAAATGTGTTTCATCTCTGCGATAGCGATAATGCATTTATAGCAATTTTTACTAATTTGATCACAGATGGGGACGAGTTGTTTTCATCTCTAGTTGAGACGAAGCTGTTTTGTAGCTATGTTAAACGATATGGAACTTGTACCCTGCGCCCTTGTTAATGTATTACTATGAACAAATATATAACTGAAAGAAGAATATATAATCAACCACAACAACCATATGTAGCCACAAGTGAAACTACGCGATCAAAAAGTGCCGAGTTTCATCCAGCATGTCTACACCCCTAATTCTAAGTTCCCCTAAATATATAAAGTCTAAACATGCCAAACTACCATTGATTGTAGTTACGAGGTACTAACCAAACCCATTGCTAATGAGTCTCAATTCCAACATATAATTGAGTCCTCATCCACAAAGGCAATCTGTAACCCTACATTAAACTACACAAACATAAACTAAGTGCTAGCTAGGGGGTGGGAGCGAATGGGAATAGGAGGGGCCCTCAAGCCGAGCAAGTAGGCTAGCGATCAACTCCCTTTGTTGTTTTTGTTCCTTCCTAGTGGCTCTAAGTTCTTCCCTCATAGCGTGAAGTTCCGCCTCTGATTCTTTTCAAGCGAGTCTCCGTTTGAGAAACAATTGAGGTTGTGTGCCATGATGATGAGGCAGAGCGATGAGCAGACCTTGGGTAGTAAGCTTCTGACTCCGTTCTAAGTCCGTAAACTGCTCCTTTCTTGTTCTTCCTTCCAATAGCTTGCAGAAAAAGCTCATCATCATCTACTTCAGCTCCTACTTGAGAAGCCTGTGCTTTTAGACGTTCAAACTCATCCTGCAATTGGATAGGTGAAAAAAAAGTGAGGGACAAATAAACATAAAAAGACTAAAATGAAGTAATTACGCCCGTAACAACTAGGCCTAGGACTGTTAACGATTTCATAAGCCTTTCCTAAATTCTCGGGCAAAATGGATAGATTCCACCTAAATTTGAGCTAAATCTAGGCTTAAAGCCTTACAATAATGAGGTTCCTACATTCAACAGTTGCACAATGTATATTCAATACTCAACGGCTATACGCCGGAGACTACAACTCTACTGGCCACACGCCTGGAGTAGATGAAGAATAAAATACAATACTATGGGAGAACAAGAGTTGAAAAAGAGGTGACATTGAATGCTCATTGCTAAGGTTCGTGCACTCAATAGTCGCACAATGTATTTTCAGTTGAATTCAGCCTTTAAGGAGAATTCCTACATGATCATGTTATTCATTCATTTATGTAATCAATATAGGGAGTTGAAAAAGAGTTCCTGCATTGCTAAGTTTTCTTCATTTGTTAGTTAGTTTACTTTAAAAAGCCTAATGACTTTTTTGGTGGGTGTGTAATAGATGGTACAAGAAGAGGGCAAGAAGAGTGCTAGAAAGCAGTGATTAAGAGATGAGAGAATCCCAGAAGCCATAAATGAACTGCTGTCTATAACAGCATACCATCATATATGCTGATGCTAAACAATACTGCATACATAACAGCATACCATCATAAATAGATGGTACAAGAATAGGGAAAGACGAGTGCTGCATATATGATAGAAATGGATGGTATAAGAAGAGGGCAAGAAGAGTCCAATAATAGCAATATATGCTAAACAGCCATAGCATGATCCTATAACAGCAATATATGCAAGATTCTACAGCAGTATGCCATCATATATCACCCTTCTCATATGCCCAAATCATATATCAGCCATTTTAATAGGGATTTTCGTTTGTTGATGCTAAACAGTCATAACATAATCCATATTCCGAAATAGACAAAGCATTATCCACTCCCAGTTTCACAAAATACCAACAGTGTAAAAGTTGAAGACCTTAGGAAAAACTCTTACCCACACAGCCTTAGAACGGTTGTCACAAAAAACCTTCTCGGCTCCTTCTTTCCTAATATACAATTGCTTGAAGATCTGAGATGCAATTGGTCTTTTCCCTTGATTTTTTTTTTTTTTTGTCTAATGAAAAGAATATGGGAAAACAATATAAAAAAATGTCATTTACCTTAATAGAAGACATGCGTTATTCCTAGAAGGTTATTTTGTATAAATAAAAAATTAAATGATACTGCCAGTTGCCTTACCCATTGAGAAGCTGAGATTGACCCTGATGTGTGGAGAGTCCTAGCTTTAGGCTCAGTGGTCTTATTTTTTTTGTTTTGTTCAGACCTGTTCTTGAATGCATCGATTTCTCTTATGGCTTGCACTCGTTTTTTCTATTTAGTTAGCATCGATTCAATTATCTCTTCATCCATTGCCTTCCAAACCATATCTCTAAGGTGTTTAGATGTCGTTGACTTCCACTCCTTATATACCCTGTTGTTTAGATGCTCAGCCCAAGTGTAGCTACACTGTAAAATAGACATAACCCACACACCAAGATAAGAAACTACATATACAAATTTCACTTTTGGACATGCACATCGGCAAGTGGAGTATGTAGGAGTGTAGAAAATTAAACCAAAATAGGCGAAGTGACAGTGCAAGATAATAATACTTGAGTAATAGACAACTTTATGATTCATGGCATGTTTCTTTGTCATTTAGGGAAAGATTAATCTTGCCTACATTATCAAGTATTGTTGTTTTAAACAATTATATAATACTTACATAGTCTTTAAACCACATAGGAAACCGATCTTCGAACTTTGCCAAAACATCTTGGATCCTCACTCTAGGATTCAATTTTACCATCTCTTCTTCAAAGATCCTATTTTAAGATATTGTATCATTTAAAAGGCTTCAATATCTCACAATTTGACAAGACATATGCATGAGATTGGGCAAATTCCTGTTCATTGAGATAATGAATAATGCCCTCACTTGGTGCATGTCCAACATTGTGAGAGAATAAGTCTGGGATGTTTAGGTTGGATTCAGCATGATCGCTTCTGGTTACATTTTGTCCCCAATCTCTGGTTGCACAAAAGTATGAGATTTCCTCTGTAAGGTATGCATTGCAAATGGAGCTTTCTACACAAGCTTTGTTTCCAACTTTTCCCTTCAAGTCTCCCATATGCCTAAAAAAATGCAAGAATAATCTAGACATTTGAGGGGTATGGTTAATTGAAGATTAAGCATGACATTCATAGGACAAGTATTACCTTTCACCAGAATACATCCACCTAAATAGCGTAGGCCCACCAACTTTAAGTTCATAAGGAAGATGGATAATAAGATGTTCCATCACATTAAAGAATGAAGGTGAGAATATTCTTTCAACTTTACATAGTATTTCTACAACATTGTTTCACAATCTAACCACATCATTGATATGCACATTTTTCAAACACATATCCCGAAAAAAATTGACTAAGCTTAGTCATCACTTTCCACACATTGCCCGGCAGCAGTTCTCTAGTTGTAATTGGTAACAGTCGTTCTATGAAAATGTGACAATCATGGCTCTTTGCTTAAAACATATGGAGCTACAGGCATTACCTCCCTTTGTTCTACATCAGCAATGCTAGAAATTTGTATATTAAGTTTTTGGTGATTGCAATGCATAACTAGGTCCTTCCTCGAATAGATGTCATCTTTTGATTTGCCTTAGACATTCAGTATTGTGTTTATCACTTGTTCAAACACATTACTCTCAATATGCATCATATCTAAGTTATGGCGAATCAATAACTTGCTCCAACATGGAAGATTCCAAAATATGCTTCTTCTTGACCAATAATGAGATTCCCTATAGCCGGGCACTTTACCCTTTTAATTAGAAGCCTTTGGCAAGGATCGTACAAAGCACTCTTATTTCTATGAAATGGATGATCCATACATAGGAATTATCGATGACAATAGAACCAAGAATGTCTCTTCCCATGTTTAAGCCGGAAGGATTTAGTTTTCTCAACACAATAAGGGCATGACAGTCTACCAGCCGTCATCCACCCAGACAACATTCCATATGCAGAGAAGTCAATGATAGTCCAAATAACAACAACCTTCGTATTGAAATTCTGCTTTCGAACTACATCATAAGTCAGAATTCCCTCCTACCGCAACTAAAGTAGCTTCTCAATTAAGAGTTGCATATATATATATATAAATATCAAAGTTACCTTTTAGGTTTCTTAGGCCAGGTATGAGAAGTATAATGAACATGAATTGTCTTTTCATCCACATCCACAGAGGTAGATTGTAAGGTGTGACAATGACTGGCCACCATGAATAACTTTGGCCATAGTGCGAAAATGGGAGCAAAGCCATCTGTACACAATCCTAAGGTCACATTTTAAGGCTCTGAAGAGAACTCACGAAACGTAGTGTCAAAGTGCTTCCATGTCTCCCCATCACTTGGATGTTCTATGAAGTTGTAAGTACGTTGGTGTTCGTGATGCCATGTCATATGCACGACTACATTTTTCGTTTCATATAGTCTTTGTAATCTTGGGCTAATTGGAAAATAGATTAACACTTTCTTCGGAATCTTCTTACCTCTCATAGTCTTCCTCGGAAACCACCTCTTTACACCACATAGTGTACATTTCTCAAATGCTCTGACATCCTTTCAAAACAACATGCACCCATTGGGGCATACATAGATTCGATAATGTGGAAGTTCAATCTCAGATAGCAACCTCTTGGTTTTGTAGAAGTTTGCCATTATCTCATTGTCATTCGGGCACATGGCCTTCATTAATGAGCCAACTCCATCAACAACTCGATGGGGGAGATTAATCACATTTAAGGTTTGTTCGCCTTGCAACAGCCTTCAAAAGGGATATGTCAGATCCCTCATATAAAGGTTTCTCGACTGGATTGACCAACTTGATGAATTTTTTTACCTCTAGACTGGGCTTCTCTTCCTCATTACCCATCTCCAGTTCAATCACATTAGATAGAGTATATGCATCCAACACCATATCCCTCATGGGGTTTGCTTCGACCTTTAGATTGCATGAGCTACTAGGATGTGTTACCTCGTCAAATATTTCTCTGTGACAAACCAACTTATTATGATAATTGGTCCTAAACCCTTGCTTATGTAAATGGAGCTTCACTGTGTCCACATCCAAATAATGCCTATTCCAGCACTTAATACATCGGCACTTTATCTTGTTCATGTTCTAAAACAACTCTTGCTCAGTAGCAAACTCAATGAATACATCTACTTGTTCGATGAAGATCTTAGTAAGGTACCCATCTGAATCAAGCCTTTGGTACATCCACACTCGACTTGGTTCCATCTGTTTGTTGCTTAATTACCAAATAATAGTTGTTTAGGTATACGTATTTTATCAACAGCAATTACATGTAATGAGTAATAGTTAACGTATTTATATACCATTTATGATTCACATGCCCTAATTAACATGATATGACCTAAGTTCCTTCTAAAGGGTAAGGGGTCCTAAACCCATTCAAGAATCCAAAGTACATGATTGTGTAGGTTACACTCTTGCATTTTCGCAGAAAAAATTCGACAACATTTCCCTATAGTTCTCCAAGCACGAATTTTTCAAATGAAGCCAATTTGTTTAGCCTCACCTAAAAATTCATACCCAGATAACAATAAATGAGGAAACACCACCAAACCTTTCCAGTGCGTATGCAAGAACTATTGTAACCATACAATCATATACTTAACAATTCCTAAACTGTCCAACTTGGACAATTCAAAATCTTATTCATATCAACTTCTCATATTAGCAAGTTATGAGCTTCTCATATTAGCAAGTTACTCAAAGGAAGATAATAAGTAACTGGCCACTATAAGTTTGATATGTATAACATTTTGAATGGGCATTCTAAGTTATAAATGAAATAAGAATACATAAATGCCGATCAACCTATACATAACTATATTTTATATCATTTTATGTAACTTTATTGAAAAAGGTATAATGTTTTACAAAACCATTTCAAAAAAGCTATGATGCGAAACATATAAAACATTATTCTATGCTGAAGGACAAATCAATTCAAAGCATAAGCTCAATAATTCACATAATCAATAGACAAGAGGGAAGCTAAATTAAACGCAAACTCAATCAACTTGAACTGATTACTAAAACATAACTAAGACAATTACTGGACAATGGAAAATCAAGGCCATGATGTTTGAGGCTTTGGACAAATCTATATCTACACATGAATGCATCAAGTATTACTCATGCAAGCCCACTATATCAGTCTAGATGTGAACAATAGCAAGTTATATAATTTACTACTATGTTATACATGTCAATCATCATGCCCAACAGCAAGTACTTACACAGCTTTTCCATTAGAACAATATTAAAAATCAGGAAATCTAAGGGATAAAGTTTTCTAAATGTGTCATTACATTTGATAGGCTTTACTAATAGGCGAATATCAAACTTTAATTTGTTCATCTGGGTGATGTAGGATACTATTGCTTATTAATTTTGCTGCTAGTGCAATGACAATGCCCACAACTAAACTAGCTCGACATAAAAATTCTCCTTAGTGCTTTATGAGGAATGAGGGAAACTTTTTTGTTTGTTATTTTAGTATAGTGTAAACTAATACCTTGATTAAATGACAATATATGTATATATTGTCATTTTTTTTCTCCTTTTACTCTCTTCATCCTTCCCTTTCTAAAGGGTCTGGCTCAAAGCATATATCAAGTAACTATCATTATCTAGAAACACAGGTTCTAATCATACCTAATTCTTTATTTTAAAACTCTAATCTAAAACTGGTTCCCATTTAGCCGGCATGTTAACAGAAAGTCCAAACTACCACACAACCAGTCACATATATCCTCACCCAAAATGATGTTAGTTTATGATTTTTGACCCCCTCCCATCCTTGATCAATTTATGTAAGTTGCTCCAACTTTCTGATTTATAATCTTACATGCAATGGTAAATGAGTATTTGTTGGTACTACATCAGCAATAGCAAATCACTTTACCACAGAATTAGTCACACATGAAAGGAAAATAGCATGAATAAGACATTGTTGAATTTAACATTAAAACACACCAATTTAGTGAATCAAAACTACAACACACAAAACAGCCACAAGATAAAAACTTCAATGCAAGAAAAACCTCCACCACCCAACTGAAAGGAAACCTTTTGTTTGGAAGTACATCAGATACAAAAATAACCCATAAATGGCAACACCCAACAACACAAATCTCATCAGAAAACAAAGCCCTAAAATGGCTCAAAAACCATAAATTGAACAACCCAGAAAGTCAACATTCACACCCATTATCCGAAATTCCCAGAATTATCCACACATAATTGAGGGCATGATTTCGCCAAAGATGAATGAAAAAACGACCCAATAGTAGAAAACTCAATTATTCACTCTAGTTTCGAACACTTTGCTGATTTCGCAAAAGGGAGACAAGGAAAGGAACAACGAGGCCTGAGCATTTTGTTGACAGCCAAGATCTCCACAACTGCTACAAATCAACTAGAACACACAGGCCTAAGTGTATTAGACACACAAAGAGAGAGAAAGAGAGAGACAAACAAACACATAACCAACAAGACATAGAAGCACCATAACTTCATATGCTCACATCCTCAATTTCCACCGAAGCCCTACAAAGCTCGACCAACAATGGAGCTAGGTTTTCTCCACAGAGAGAGAGAGGAGGGAAAGAATAAAGGCCGAGCGCAAAATGCAACCCACAGCGGAAGGGTTTTTTTTAATCAACTTGCGACGAATTTGAGACGAATACAAAAATTTGACTCTATTAGAAATGAAAAATAATTTCCGTCTCCAGTATTCGTCTCTGATAGAGTCAAATATGTAAATTCATCTCTAGTTGCGTATCAGTTAGCGACGCTTACTGCTTTGGTGGTTGGACTGGAATATTTCATCGCAGTTTTTATTTTGAGATGAAAACTATTTTTCGTTGCTGATATTTCATCACAGAATGACCGCTTTTTTGTAGTGCAATATGAGAAAATAAAATCTAATTGCACTTGTGTAAGCAACAATGCAGCATATTAGACTCAACTGATTTAAATGGTACAAATCAAAATACAATAATTGTATAAGGACATCAAAAGAAGCAATCAATAACAATCTAAGGAAATCAAAAGAAACAATTCAAAATATTACAACGGGTGCGGATAAAACTAACTAAAAACTACATCTTAATCAAACCTAAATTTAAGTAAACCAAAAAGAAGGAAAGTAGAGAAAAAGGGTGAGGAGAAATTTTTATTTTTTCCCCTAATGACACGCCTCATTCACTTGAGAACCTAGCAAGAGGACAGACCTTAGTGCTTAACAATTATTTGCCTCTTGAGTGTTGGAGTCTTCTCACTCAAATTCTCTAATAAAATTTCTCAACCGCTCACTAGTGTTTCTCTCTAGTTTTTGTGATTTCTCATTTGGGCTTTTCCATTGTATTTAAAACTGAGGTAAAAACTAGGTGACAACACCCGTTTTATATCGCTCAAAATATGTGGAATTAGCCAAAGAAAAGGATTCCAACTTCAACATCTAGTAGACTTAATCCGAATGAGTAATATGTTCGAATCAAACTCTACAAAAGGAGTTTTATTTGAAGAAGGGGGTGGGACCTGACAGTTTTCTGCTTAGAAAACCTGGTCGAGTTCTTGGAAAAGGAACCCAGCCAGGTTAAGCCCATTGGACCCATGCTCCCTTTTTCGTTTTTCTTTTTGCTTTTTTTGTTGCCTTTCGGACTCCGAATTTGTGATTTATTTAGCTAGGCCTCCAATTGCATAAGTTGGGGTATAATTTTTGTCATTTGGCATTTTATAAGATTAAAAAAAGCTATTTTTAAGTGTTTACAAATATAGGCACATATTATTCTACAGAAATATTGCAATCTTTTTCACATTTCTTGTTTATGTTGCGCAAAGTGCATTAGGTAAACACTCGAATATTTTCAATATATCATCTTATCCTACTTTAGTACTTGCTTTCTAAATCTTTAGTAATATTGATCTCATCTATTTCATCTTATTTTCGACCTTGATTCAAAATAATGATGTTACAAAGCATTTAAGGATCTTAATCCTATTCATGTCATGAGCTATCTCATTTTTTAAAACATTTTGTCCTTATTTCTTTGGATCATCAATCAGAGAGGAAAAGAAGTAGGGAGAAAATGCGTAGTATCCACAGTGAAATGTATAATAAAGAAGAAAAAAGGGAAATACGTTGAAGGAGCGCATGCGAAGATCGAAAAGAAAGAAATGTAATGAGGATCGTCGGCAGGCGGAGTCGAAGCGCAGCAACACCTTACCGTTACCTTGTTTATTTAGTCTCCAACAATTTGCGCGAAGTTGCATTTGCCCATACCCAGCTTACTAGGTACCGCATAAAGATTCTTTAAACATAGGGACGCCATTTCTCCACTGGTTCCCTCGTTCCACCTCATCGATATAGACATCGATCATGCCATTCAAATTTTGAATCTTTAAATTCTTTAAATGTTGAATTGAAAAAGGGGTTTTAGGATTTTAATAAGTTGAACTGTGGATATGGGGAATTTGAAAGCTAATAATACTACCTTATAAAGTAACCCCAACACTCAGAACTTTTCACCTATTTGCTCTCAGTAATCAGTATTAAAGAAAAACTAGACTCTAATGTCTCCATTTTAGGTTACTGTTGCCTAATTTTCTAAAAAAAAGGATTATTGAAAATAAGTAGGTAAAATATTACGAGGATTGGATTATTTTAAATTGCTAACTTCCAAATTAAACCCTCCAAAATTTAGATTATTTTAAAATAAAAAGCCTAAGTAGTTCAGAAAATTCTTGCAAACAAGTAGTCAAGACACTAAAGTAGCTCAATTCCCTCTCCCTGTGTATGCGCACGTTTTTCACAAAATTGAACCTCTTTTTTCATTCTAAAAGAGCCGATCGTTCAAGCGCAAATTCAAATCCAAACATTTCAAGTGAGTCTAGGCGGCACGTCTTTGATGGTAGGGCAGAACGGCTCGGTTCTGACATTGTGTGGCCTCTGTGGCACCGACCACGCAGCTATGTCACTGTCAGCAAGTTGTTAATGGCGTGCTCCATGGGGCCTTTTTGCCAGCCTGCCCTCGATATGATATCTATATATATATATATATTTTTTGTTTCTATCGTTTAACATCAGACAAGAAGAATCCCATGAAGTGACCACCGAGCTGGCGACCATCACAAATTCAAAGAGGATATCCAGGTTCTAGACATACTGGAAACCTCTTCTACACCTGTTAGCTTAGTGCTATAGTGCCGGCATATGCTCACATGTGGTTAAAGTTTTTATTTTTTTAGATAAGGTAAAGCAAACCAATCAGGATCTGATGGGGTACATCTAATGGCGAAAGATATACGAGACAGGGAGAGGCAGAAGGGACGAAGCGGAGGGGAAAAAAATCCTCGCATACCTTTGGTATTCAAACCCACCTCCTTTTTGTGGAAAGTGGGTTCCTTGCCATCAAACCATCACCATGATAATTATCATGCGATTAACATAGTTGTAATCATTTAATTTGATCATTTTTCAGCTTCAAATTCAGGTCATCATCTAATAATCAAGAAGGAAAACAAAGAAATCTTTCTGGTTAAATAATTGTAGTAATAATTTAGATCTACATGCCAACTCAAAAGCATGTTTTTATTTTACACCTTAAAATGAAGTGCATAACAAGTTGACATTTATAATAAATTTAAATATACACTTATTTTATTTTATCCTACAACGTGCAATTCAATTCAATTTTTATGGTCGTAGGCACTGACTAAATATCATTAACTATTGCGTTCCATATAAAATTGAAAATGCAGCTCAAATTTGAGTCAGATGTGCACTTCAATGTGATATTATTATTTGGGCTTCGTGAGCCCATTTCTCTTTATCGACTCCCCCTCCCCTCTGAATTAGGGCCTATTCTTTTCGATGGAGAAGCACTACTACAAAAGTTCAAATTAACGACGGAATTCAACGACGGAAAAAATTAACGACAGATTTGGCGACGGATATGGTGACTGAAAAACAGTATTGAAAAAAAGTCAGATTCTGCAACAGATATGGCGATGGAAAAATCAATTCGTCACCATAAATGGCATTTCGCAACGGAATTTCCATCGCCACATTTTAAATTTTTTTTTAAAAAATGGGAGACGGAATTTCGACCGCCCAAAAAAAATATCCAAATTTTTTTAAAAAAATGGGCTGGCGACGGAATTTCCGTCGCATATCCGTTGCCAGCCCACTTAAATGAAACCAAATTTCTGGTTTCATTTGGTGCTGGTTGTGCTAATTTTCGAAGAGAGAGAGAGAGCGACTGGCGAACGTCGTGCGACCACCGTGCCTAGCCACCGCTGCCTAGCGCCACCGCCGGTCAACCCCCCATCGTCGCCGCCGTCTGTCACCGCCCCTCCACCGCCGGCCGCCGCCTGCCGTCTCCTCACCGCCGGTTTTTTGGAGCAATTAGAGGTATTTTTCTCAACCAAACTACTTGTAATTTCTACTAATTTTTGTATTATAGTGTTAGAATTTAATAGTTAGTTTATATTTATGTTAAAATATGGTGTTTGTGTGAGGTCATTGCTTTAATTTGTTCAAGATTGGGGTAAATGCGATTTAGGGTTTAGGTTTGGTAGTTTGAAATTAAAGTTTAAAAGGTTGGTGGAGTGAAATGGTTTAATTGATAATGTTGTTGAAATGTGCTATTCGTGTGAGGTTGTTGCTCTAATTCATTACAAGAATTTGGTAAATGCGATTTAGGGTTGAGGTTTGATAGTTCGAAGTTAAAATTTCATATGTTGGTGCAATGAAATATTTTAATTGATAATGTTGTTGAAATGTGATATTTGTATGAGATTATTGATCTAATTTGGTGGATTGAGATGCTTTAGTTTATAATTTTGTTGATATGTGATGTTCGTATGAAGTTGTAGCTCATATTTGTTTAAAGATTTCGCCCAATGCAATGTACACTTAGATTTGATAATTTTAAGTTGAAATTTGATATGTTGGTGGAATAAAGTGGTCGACTATATATGAATTATTAGCTTTGTGATATTCGTGAGAATATAAGTATATTTGTCAAAATTTATAAGTTTTTTTTCTTTGGTGCATGTGGAAATTCTAAAGTAAACATATATAATACATAATTGCATAATTTATGTAATTATTATAATTTTGATTAAAATTAATTCTTACCAAATACCTTATGTGGTTGTTGTTATTTGAGCAGAATATGAATGGTCCTCCACATCTTAGGTGGATGTATAATCGATTACTGCCTTATCGTAGTAGTTATACGCAAGAATTTCTAGATGGAGTAAATCAATTCGATCAATTTGCACGTACACAGGCAGAGTTTCTGAATGGAAAAAAGTATAGATGTCCTTGTGCGAAATGTAGAAATAGAGTGTACTTGACACCTGATGAGGTTAAGATGCACCTTATGTATAAGGGTTTTGTGCAAGGGTATTGGTTTTGGATAAGTCATGGGGAAATAGAACCTCAGCAATATGATTCTGGGTATTCAAATAGTGAAATTTCCGAAATTGGAGGTTCAAGTCATATTAATAATGACTACTCTGAATCCTACGTAGATCGGATGGAGGACATGGTTGATGATGCTACAATAGCGAATCAAAATGTAAGGGAAGATGGGTCAAGCACTTGCCGAGAACTATTTTATAATATGGTTCAAGCTGCTCAACAACCTTTATATGATGGTTGCTCCACCCACAATGAGCTATCTATGGCAGTGAGACTGTTGAGTGTTAAATCTGATTATAATATACTTCAAAATTGTTTCAATGAAATTGTTCAATTAATGAAAGAGATGTGTCCCCCTCACAACCGCGTGTCAAACAACTATGTGCAAACGAAGAAGGTTGTTAAAGATCTTGGCAATGATGTGATCCAATTGATTGTTGCCGGAAAAGTTGCATGCTATTTTATAAGGAGAACGCAAACCTGGATGCATGCAAGTTTTGTGGGCATTCAAGATGGAAGAGGCAAAGGTCACAACAAAGGAATTGGAATCCATTGCCATACTCGAGGATGCATTACTTGCTGTTAAAATCTCGACTGCAGCAGTTGTACGCATCAAGAAGTAGTGCAGAGCACATGAGATGGCATTATGAACATCGACGTGAGGATGATGCTTTATGTCATCCATCAGATGGGGCAGCATGGAAACATTTCGATAACAAGTACCCTGAATTTGCTGTAGAGCCTCGGAATGTGAGGCTTGGCTTATGTGCGGATGGATTTAATCCTTACACATTGTCTTCAAGATCATACTCCATTTGGCCGGTGATCGTTACACCTTATAACCTCCCCCCTGAAATGTGTATGACCATACCGTTTATATTCTTGACTTGTGTAATCCTGTGCCCAAAAATCCCAAGAACAAGATAGATGTATTTACAACCTCTTGTTGATGAGTTGAAAGAATTGTGGGATATTGGAGTTGAGACTTATGACATTTCTACGGGGCATACATTTCAGATGAAGGCTGCACTTATCTGGACCATCAATAATTTTTCCACATATGGAATGTTACCTGGGTGGAGTACTAATGGCCAATTGGCATGTCCTATATGTATGAAACAACAAAAGGATTTGAGATTGAGAAATGGAGGTAAATTCTCATGGTTTGACTATCATCAGTGTTTTTTGTCAAAAAATCATATGCTCAAAAGAAATAGAACAGCATTTAGGAAAGACAGAATTATTACAAGGGGTCCTCCTCGCTGACTATTTGGGGAAGAACTTTATGTCGAGGTGGAAGATTACCCAATGATAACTATAAATAGTGACTTTGTCATACCAGGATTTATGAAAAATGAGCACAATTGGACGAAGAAAAGCATATTCTGGGAGTTGCCTTATTGGCAACACCAACTGCTCCGCTATAATATGGATGTGATGCACATTGAAAAGAACTTCTTCGAGAACATTATCAAAACTGTTATGGATGTTCATGGGAAAATAAAGGACAATGTCAAATCAAGAATGGATGTTGCAAAAATGTGTGATAGACCAGAATTACATTTACATGCAGGCCCAAGTGGTAAGCCGGTTAAATCAAAAGCGAAGTTCGTATTTCCTGTAGATAAACGAAGAGAGTTGTGTAAATGGGTGAAGGAGCTTCAAATGCCTGATGGATATTGCTCTAATTTGAAGAATATTGTAGACCTTAATGAGGCTAAGTTCAACAACATGAAAAGTCATGATTGTTATGTGTTCATGGAGACTCTTTTGCCAATTGTATTTGGTGCGCTCCCAGATAATGTGTTGAAACCTCTTGTTGAGATAAGTCAGTTCTTCAAGAACTTATGCTTAATAACATTATGGGAGGATATGCTTGAGGAACTGTATCACAACATTGCCATCACTTTGTGTAAGTTGGAGACCATTTTCCCTCCTGGCTTTTTCAATAAATGGAGCACCTGCCAGTGCATTTGGCAGAAGAGGCTCAACTAGGTGGTCCAGTACAATACCGATGGATGTATCCATTTAAGAGGTAAAGTATCCTATAATCGATGAAACCTTATCTCAATTCTTATATGTGGAATCACTTAGAAGTGAATGCAATTGTGAAATTGGTAGGTTCTTTGGCGGATTGAAGAAAAAGATAAAGCAACAAGCGTGTCCTGAAGGTTCAATCACAGAAGCATACCTAAAAGCAGAGAGGACATTCTCCGCCTCCTATTACTTCGGCTCTAATGTGCCCTCCATGCGCACTAGGTGCAGGAGAAATGAGGATGATGATGAACATATTAATCATTTTTCAACTCTGTCCGTGTTTGCACCGCAAGGGACCGCTATTGGTAGGGAAAGATCAAGGTATCTCATAGATGCCGAATATGTTGCTGTCCATCTTCACGTACTGTTTCACTCAAGATTGGAAGTGTTATATGAGTGGTTCTTACCTTCCGAGTACAGAAGCTATGGGCCCGGATAAGGAACTAAACTCGCCTTAGTGAATTGTGATGAAATTAAACCTTATATAGGGTGAGTGGTATTTTCACTTCCAATTGAGTTTATCATTCAGAGCGCAAGTATATTAATAGGCTTCATAAAATGTGATAGAATTTTTACAGAATAAGTCAGAACTGCACATCCTAATGTCAGTGACGTAGATGTCGACACCATCATCGAAACTCATTTTACAGATTGATTTAATCAGAATGTAAGTATTATAACTCATTTATCCATAATTTTAACATAACAGTTAATTAGGTGCATTGTCTTAATTAAAACCACATGTTATGTCACCTTAGGTGCATTATATTCAATTATTCGAGACTAACAAACATTGCTACTTCAGCCAATTAGCTGCGAAACCAAATCGGTATGTGTCGACATGGACGGCATATAGAGTAAATGGATTCAAATTCCACACAGAAGCTCGAAGCATCGGGAAGGGAACATAGAATTGTGGTGTTGGTGTTTGTGGCACTGGGAAAGGCGATATTAGGAATGATTATTATGGTGTACTGAGGGATATTGTCCAAATTGAGTATGTGGGTGAACCACTTAAATGATGTGTGCTCTTCAGTTGTAAGTGGTTCGATCCCACATTGAATCGTGGGACACGATCTCATAAACTAAGCAACCTTATTGAGGTCCACCGTACAAGGAGGTACCGAAAGTACAACCTATTTATCTTCCCAAAAACTGTATCACAAGTATATTTCATGCCACATGCAGATCGCTCAAGGGATAAGGCCAATTGACTTGTTGTCATACCAACTAAACCAAGGGCGAGAGTGGATCAGCAGTACACTCTACCTACTACGTACCAACAAACGGACATGACGACTATCGTCGAACCTGTGAATTACATCATTCCTGCATCATTAGTGGATGAAAGTGCACCACCGGAAGAGGTTAATGATAAAATAGGATTTTCATTCATTCAGGGTAATGACGAGATAGATGAGGTATAGAATGATGAGGGTGATGAAGAGGGGGAGTGGGATGACGGTAATGAAGCAGATGAAGCTGAAGAAAATTTGCATTTGCATGATGATGATGGCGGTGACGATGATGATGACATTGATGATGATAAGGATGCAGATGATTGAGTGCTTATGAATTCTTATGTATTTGAATACTTTCCATGTCAAGTAATTGGTTGCGACTTTACTTATATTGCATGAATGAGCTTTGCAAAATATGTATTACCTACGTACCTATTATGATGTATGAGTAAACGGTTTACATGTGCAATCATTATATATTTGTACTTGGCTTTGTTGTCACCTATTTCAGATATGGATTCTAGTTCTCGTCGAGGTAAATCCTCCTCTTGAGGTAGAGGACAAGGGCGTAGGAGCTCTATCGTAGATCCGTCCGTAATGGACATTGATCCATCTTCCTCCCAGGTTCCTCATATACCAGTTCAGCTAGGAGCCACAATGGCTGCTTACATACCAAGTATTTCAGGACAATGCCTCCCACATTTGGGGCTTTCCATCATCAGCCCTCATACATTCCCAACCAAAGCACCATGTACGGCCAATTTGCCTACAACATTCCTCCAAACCCCCCATCTAGTTCACACTGTGCAGCCTACTCCCCAACCCGCTCACCTTAACACAAAGCAATCCCAAGACAACATTGCAAGTGGTGAAAGTGAAGCACAATCTAGTCATAGGAGCACTCGAGCTAAGACTTAGATTGAGCCAAATGGTAATGGGTAAGTCTTCATTTGCTATATTTTTTGAAGTACTGTATGAATTTTGCATAACAAGTAATCAATTTGATGTGTTATGTTCAATTAGGTTTCTCCCCAATGATGGTGCTGTTAGTAGGATTTTGCTCATATTTCAAAGCAAATTTGACAGAGCTTAGCCTAGTTGGAGTAAAGTGCCCAAACCAGTACAAGATTTGTGGTTTGGAGAGTTCAAGGTAGCTACAGTGACTACGTATTAACAGTTGCTGTGAACGTGATAAATTACCATTGTATTATTTGATGTGTTTTTTGTTTTCATAATTGCAGAAGTGGTTTACTTAGGATCCAATCCATAAGGACTGCATAAGAAGGAATTTTGAAAATCGAGGCAATGCACGCTTGAAAGACTTCTTTGGCAAAGTAAGGAAGCATAATAAGAAGTCTGTTTGGCTCGGTGATGCTCAATGGGAGAGACTCCAACAGCACTGGACGAATAAACATTATAAAAAATTGCGTGAAACAGCCCAGAAGAACCAACTAGGAACTCCAGAAAGTGGTGGCCCATCTCTCCACACCTGTGGCTCGATCCCTATGCATGAGCATAGGCAGCGTCTGGTAAATGAATTAACATTTGCCATGTATTTCTTTAAATTTAATACTGTATTTTGTGTTGTGCTTGACATCATTCTTTCTGGCACGTACATAGAAGGAACAACTTGGGACGGAGCCCACCATTGTTGAATTATTCAGTCGCACTCACAAACTCCATGGTAAAGAAGATGCCCCTTGGGTTGACAAGAAATCACAACATATGTAAGCAACTAGCTATTCTCAATCTTCATTGGTAGTTCAACATAAACTTGTATACTTTATTTTCAGTAATTATAGTATACATGATTTCGTGCGCATGTTGCGGTATTGTAGGAATCTTTTGAACGTGATTTTCAAAATGTTATCAACTCTCAAGGAACCGGGGATGGCACTTCCCAAGATTCAAACTAGCCATTTCCAAACCCAAATGAGTTGTGGGTGACGACGTTCAGAACAAGAAGGGTCGTATTTATGGCATTGGTGACGAGGCTTTCAACATTAGGGAATTCGGTTGCTTCAGTCCCAGACAAAGATCCGATACAGTTTTCATATTAAAGTTTCAACGAATGTGGTTATATATTGAATTTACTTAATTGCAATACTAATACGTACTTCACTGAAATACCTGTCAGCAGGTACCGGTTCTACGCCATCACAACAAAAGCTCAATGACTTAAGGGTTGTAGTAAACAACTTGGGGCGTGAGCTAACTTCAAAAGATGAAATCCACCGGTTGCTTATGAAGAAATGTAAGCAATTGGAGGAATCCAACAAATTGCTCACCCAAAGCAACCAACAACTGAGCCAACAAATGATGAGCATCGATCAGCACCTTCAAGCTTTCTTTCAAATGCAACAGGCGTCTAGCTCAGGATCTCAGCCATCATTTACTCATCACTTGCAACATAATGAGGAAGAGGAAGAGGATGAGGAAGAGGATGATCTTTACCTTGGTGATTGAGTTGGTTGCAGTTTTTCTTCAGCTAGTGACTCTTCTGCTTGGTTCTTTACGAAGTATATCTCTTGCTGCTTGCTTCCCCTCCCCTTTGTGCTTATTTCACTCCTCTCCCCTTGGTGCTTATTTAATTTTCCTTCTATTTGGCGCTTGCTTCTCCCTCTTCTGCAAACATATAACTTCATTCTTAATTACTGGCAACTTCTGGTTTGTTTGGATTTGTGGTTTGTGATATGTACAGACTTTGTTTGGAACTTATGGTTTGTAAATTGAAAACCCTTGGTTGGAAGTGTTGCGTTGGATGTGATATTCCACCTTTGTGAGGTTTGAAATTGTTGAGAACGCTTCGAATGAAATCATATTCGAAGCCATTGGATGTTGATTGAGTGCAAAGAGCTTGTAAATTTTTTGCAGGGATTGAAATATATGTATTAAGGGATACGATCAAAAACAAGCGTTTTTATTTTTAAAAAAAGAGAAACTTAGCAACGGAATGTCGACGGAATAACAAAAATTTATTTTTTTGGGGCAGGGGTAGCGACGGAATTTTTGGTCCGTCGTCATCAACGACGGACTTTCTGTCGCTAAATCCGTCTCTGATAGCGACGGATTTTGATTCCGTCGCCACCCCTACCCCCCCAATTTCCACTGCTAAAAATAAGTATGCCGCAATTTCTATCGCTGAATCCGTCGTCAATGACGACGGAATTTCAAAATTCCGTTGCCAGGTACTCAGCGACGAGGGAAAATCCGACAGCAGTATTCCGTCGCTAATTCCGTCGTTGATATGAAAATTCCGTCGCTGATATACCTTATTCTGTCACTTATTCCGTCTTTATTTGGTCTTTTTCTTGTAGTAAAGGATAGGTGAGAAATGAGAAGGAATGTTAAGGGAAGGGAGTAAATTATATTTCTCTTGAAGGAGTGAGAAGGAATGGTAAATTATTTGTTACGAGGGAGTGAAAAGCTAAGAACTGGTGATAAGAAATGGGAGGGAAAAGTAAGAAAAATGGGAAAAAATTAGTAGGAACAGTATATTCCAATTTATCCATAAAAAGAATAGGCACTCAATTGGGCAATAGTTGAATAAGCCCTCAATTGGGCAATCCAACTAGTGCCTTGTCTCATGACATCAAAATGCTGGTATGCGGATACGGGACCCAGGCGAGAGAGAATCTACAAATACCTGAACCCAACACTACATGGTTGTTCACCGTGAAAATTTATTGTGAATGTCATGACTAGGAGTGAAATCTAAACTAAAGGGAAAAACAAGTAATTATGCAACTGAAGACTTTGACTTCCCTTGCACTTTCTAAGTGATGATTAAAAGACCACATTAGGACCTGTTCTTTTTGTTTGTAAATCATATCGGTGAAATGGCAGTACGAGTGGATCTGGGGGAGTTAGTTAGGGCCATGGCTCCCTCTAAGAACTAGATTTTACATACTGAGTGTGTAATCATAGCATAGCATTACTGGTAGCTTCGCGGCTCTCTGCCCCCTTTTATGAAGATTGTGTGTCGACCCTCTATCTTATACAACAATGTAAAAGTTTTTTTTAAGAAATACAGTAGTTTATAATAATGTATGAAACTTGTTGCACAAGTCGTTGATACTTTGGCTCCCCTTCTTCTCCAACTTTGCATTTTCTATTTGGTTAGTAACACCGATCTTATTTTTTGTTTTAAAATTTTTAAATATTCCCGTCACCCCTCTTATTATTCTATGTTAGATTTGAAAATTTCTTCATAAGATATTCTAACATTTGTCTTTTTTATTATCCATTTTGATGTTTGGCGATTTTGTTAATTTTATGATATACAGCGTTAATATCAATTTAACTTCATTAAAATGTTGGAAAGCGATTGATTGAAATTATGTTTGATGGAAATTTAGTGAAGTTAAGTTGCGATTAAAATTTGGTGATGAGGAAGGCAATAGAAATGGGACGTTCGACAACAGTAATATTCTAGAATAATCAAATACATTTGGCTATGAATCTCTCAGAAATACAAGTATAATAGCGTAGTAATCGCCATAAAATGCAGCCCTCCTTATAAATTTTATTGGCTCCACCACTGAATGGACGGATTTGTACGAACCGGGAACAATTGGGAATGATTGGAGCTTTTTTTGTATGGGTAAGTATTTGGGAGAGTTGAAAAAATCTTCTTGTAAGGCATTTGAATGAATACAAAAATGGTAAAATTTGGTAAGAATCAGGAAGGACTAGACAGGCTTGGAAAATTTGAATGCCTTGACATGACTCTTAAGAATTGGTAACGGTTGGGGAGGATTAATATTTGCTTATTTATTTACCAAACAAAAAAGCGCTTAAAACTTTTTAAGAAAATTAAATGAGAATGAGATTTATATGTACTCCGAATCCATGAGGGATTGCCACATTTCACACTCTTGCCAGCACTCTATTATGATTGCCCCTGCTGTAGCAGTTCTTGTCTAAGTGCAATAAATTGGTTAGTTAGCTCCGTATTGATACTAAAGTGCCAGTAACTCTATTATAAACTTGATAATAGACTTCACCCCACCATGGATGGTACGCCTAGAAATTTATACGTTTGGAAGTCTTCTTTCGCTCTGTTTTTAAGATGTACAGATTCTTTTGTATATTTCATGCTACATATGTATATTTCATTTCCGGTCCTTGTTTTCATTTTTATAAGAAAATATTTCTTCAACTTTTTCTTTTATTTACTTTTTTGTTGGGAGTATATATGACCTACGAAATAGAAGGTCCAAAAATATCATTGTAATCAATTTAACAAATCCAAGAATCACTTTTAAGGACATTTGAAATAATCCTTAGATTTTGAGCATATGATTTTGAACTGATGAGCATATATCCAAATACTTGGTGAGCATACAAGCTTATATTTTTGAACATACGATTAGAAAGGCTTGACTTTTTTAGGCACTGACTTTGCACCTTGTGAGTATATAGTATTTTTATTTAGGTTGAATTTTATGAGCATATTGGTTTTATTGCTAGGAGAACAAGGTCACAACTTAGACTTTGTTCTTATAATTATATGAATGTAAGATTAATCAACTTAACAAATTAACAAAATCGTTTTTATGCGCATTTTAAATTATGCATAAATTACAACTCTATATGTTGGGATTTATGAGCTAATAATCGCATGCATATGCGCATGTAATTTTTGTATGACCATTTAATCTCTTTCTTTTAACCATACAATTTTTATTTTATGAGAATGCACTCATTTTTTTTTCATGGGTAGACAATTGTTATTCAACTTTGATTCTTTTTATTTGGGTAGCATTTGATAGGAAGGAAATTCCCGAAAAATCATTTTCTGTGGAAAATGTTTTTCCAAACGAAATTGATTTTCATGTCATATTTTTCGTTGTTTGGTACAAGATATATCATTTTTCATTAAAAAAGAGAAAAAAATCAACTGAATTATTTAAAAGACGAAAAATATTGACTGAATGGTCGCAGTTAATATAAATGTTGACCAAATGAAGGAATTTTAAGTTTAAAATTCATCTTTGCATATTTTTTCAATACTTCCTCTTTGATAATGAAGTTTCAATTTGAATAGTTGAAATTATTTTAGTAGCAAAAAATATCAACTGAATTGTTTAAGTGACGAAAAATATTGATTGAATTGTCGTGGCGGAGAAAAATGTTTACCAAACGAAGGAATGTCGTGCTGAAAATTTAGATTTTAGCCTATTTTAATCTTTCCTATCCGATAATCAAGTTTCAATCCAAACTATTGAAATTGTTCTAGTGGTAAAAAAATATTGACTACACTATTTAAGGGGCGAAAAATATCAATTAAATTGTTGTTGTGGAAAAAATGTTGAGCAAGTGAAAGAATATCAATCTCAAAATCTGAATTTGAGACTATTTTAATATTTTTTATTTGATGGTCAAGTTTCAAAAGAAACATTGAAGTTGTTTTACAGGTGAGTTGACTGAATTATTTTAGTGGCAAAAAAATATCGGTTAAGTTGTCGTAATGGAGATAAATGTTGATCAAATGAAAGAAGTTTTATCTGAAAATTTAGATTTGAGTTTATTTTAATCTTTCCACCAAATAGTCAAGTTTCGATCCAAACTGTTGAAATTGAATTTTACATCTAAATTCAGCTGATCATATCATCAAAGAATTAAAGGAGGAAAATCAACTTCCTATCTTCTCAAAAAGGCTCATTTTCCTCCATTGGGAGGAAAATCATTTTCCTTGGAAAATAGTTTTCCATCCTTTATTGTACCAAACAATGAAAAATTAGAAATCATTTTTCGAGAAAATTATTTTCCCCTCAACCAAACACTACCTTATAGAAATTTGACATTAAAATAGTTGTCACCAAATAGATTTTGTTTAATAGTCATAGCAATAAATGTACGGGCTTTTCTTATAGTAAAACGAATGTCTAGCTAATTATATGGATATATGTATGTATATGTGTGTGTACATATGGGTGTGTGTGTGTGAGTCTATATATATATATATATATATGTATATATATATATATATATATAATATATATATATATATATATATATATATATTATATATATATATATATATATATATATGAATATCTATCTATGTGTGTGCGCGCGCACGCATGTGTGCATGGGCGTGCATGTGTATATATGTGTGTGTGCATGCGTGTGCGAGTGTGTGTGTGTGTATGAAGTTGGATGAAATTTATGTATGAGCAACGCACATGTATAAGCATGTAGGATACCACATAGGAGAGAATTACCACGTGAGAAAATTTAATGCAACATAGGATGCTACACGAGAATTTTTTTTTTAAACAAAAATAAAAAGTATATAGGATGAATGTAAGTTTAATATCACATTAATTCTATTTAATAACGTAGCTTCTCACATATCTTCCTACTATTTAATCATAAACTATGTATTTTTTAATCAAAAAATTTTCCAATCATAATGAAAATTATAAGTTAAACATAATTAAGAATAAAAAATATGTTATCAGCAGAGAAAATGATAAAGAAGACTTGCTTTTCCCTTCCATCAACAAAGTAATATAATACATCATTTATTGTTTGTTACTTTTTAAGAAAAATTAGTTAATTCTCTTAATAATATATTAAGAATATTTAAATTGCAACTTTGCATCATAAGATTATAACCTTAGTTCTTTAGAAATATTAATAGAATTCAAAACAAATAAATAAAACAAGGAACACTTCAGCAAAAGATTTGAACTATAATGGTGAACTAGTGATATATTGCATAACTAAACTAGTTAAACAAAACTAAGGAAAGATTAAAGAATAGGTCTAAAAGCCCCTTTCGGGTACTCTATTGATAAAATGACAGGTTTTCAAAGGAAACATTAAAATTAGATTATTTCAAAACTATGTGTGTTAAATTTATCCATTTTATAGAAGAGCAAGTTTGACAATTATAATTTTATCGACAATAAAGTTTGAACTCTCCAACAGATGAAAAAAGAAGCTTTGAACTCTAAATCGTCTTACCACTCTACCAATAACTACGCGGTCAGTATATGGAACAACCTAATGGACAAGAATGAGGTACACACACTACGACATGGCACGTCAACCAAGGACAAAAAACCAATGAAACACAAACAACACCCCATGCCAAAAAAAGGGAACACACAGAATTCAAAAAACAAAAAAAAACTTCTAAGCTTTCTCTCCCCTCACATCTCACGCATGCTCTACAACTGAACTCTCTCTCTCTCTCTCTCTCTCTCTCTCGGATCGAATGTCCATCCTTCATCTTTGAAAAACCTCCAAATCCACAAATTGAAGCTGCAATCAAGTCTATTAAACATGATTCATCAAATATTTTATAAGTTCAACGGTTGTATTTGCTCGAAAACCAGCTCCAAGTAAGTACAAAACGGTTTAAAAATCTTACCCTACAAAATTTTCTTCTATAGTCGTATTAGGGTTTATTTATAACAAAATGGAAAGGGAAGGGCACAGCAACAAGAAGAAGGGCCAACTTGAAGATGAATAAGCAAGATCACCTTCGAAAGTATTGCATGCATAAACACGAAAAACTTTAATAATTTTACGGTTAGATGTAATGTTTTGCAAGCTTATTGTTGTTTCCTTGATTGCTATAGTTTGAAGTAAAGTTTAGAAATAGTTTTATTATTGGTTTTAGTTGATTTATGTTGTTGTACTTGAAATTCAGAACAGACTGCTACTTCATTGACAACTTATGAAACTTTGGTGTTGTTCGGATATAAGCATGGTGTTATTTGTGCTTGGTTGCTGTTGTTTTAGTTCAAATCAAGTCTAGTAAAGCTGAGCATAATATCATAGTTTGTTTTAGTAATTAAAGAAATTTAGTAGTTTTAAGAAACAGTTTTAGTGTTCAAAAAATTGATAGGTGTTGTTTTAGTTTAAATTGAGAACAGTCTGGTCCTTTAGTATACAACTGAAGGAATTTTGCTATTTATTGGAGATAGGTATAGTGTTCTTGGCTTTATTGTTGTAGGTTGAAGTCTGTTTCAGCATGACATAATGGTATTTCAGAACATTTAGTGTTTTTTAGAATTATATTCGGTATTATACACTTGATTTGTATAGTGTGGATTAGAATTAACATAATATGATGGGTTTGGCCATCTTTTAAAGGTTGTGATTAATTCTTTTGAAAAGAGATAGAACTTGTTTCAACTTTAAAGGTTTAGTGTTGAGCTTTAAGTATTTGGTGTTGTTTACGATAAAGTCTAGTGTTGTCTAATGGAATGTTGGGTGTTTTCTATTAACTGAGGATATTTCAGTCAGATTTGTATGATCAGAGGTCATTCAAGTTCCATTTCATCTGTCAGTGGTAATAACTGCATAGCTTCCTCCATTATGCGTTGTTTTAGTTTTTAAGTAATGTTATTGCATGGCCTCATAAAGGCAGTAGTTTAAGAAGGAGTATGAAATATTAATTCAAATCAGTATATTTGTTAGCTTGGTATCTAATTTTGGTGTTAGTTGGACATATAGATAGTGTTCTTAGCTTGATTATTGCAGTTTGAAGTTAGTTGAGCATAATATAATAGTTTAGTGGAGCCTTTCAAAACATATAGTGCTTTTTAGAATCATATTCAGTGTTATTTTAAAACATAATATGATGTATTTAGTTGGCAAAAGTCACAATAAAGTGGTTTTATTCATCTTAACCTGAATCACCATACTTGGCCATCTATTAAAGGTTGTTGTTCAATTGTTTTAAACAGTAGTAATAGTTGTTTCATGTTTAAAGGTTTAGTGTTGAGCTTTAAGTAATTTGGTGTTGTTTAGTATAAGGTTTAGTGTTGTCCACTAGAAAGTTTGGTGTTTTTAGTTAATTTAAGGTATTTAATTTGGTGTTGAGTTTTAAGTAATTATTGTTGTTTAGTATAAGGTTTAGTGTTAAGCTTTAAGTAATTTAGTGTTGTTTAGTATAAGGTTCAGTGTTGTCCACTAGAAAGTTTAGTGTTTTTAGTTAATGTACAATAGTTTACTTTAGGGTTCCTTAAATTTTTAATTTAGTGTTATTTAGGTATACATTTGTTGTTGTCTAGCATAATATCAACTTCTTGAATACATTGTTAAGTGTAGTGTAGTGTACAATACTTATGCATTTGCTCGTAATAAAAAAATAATACATTGGTATTCTTTCTACATACCACACTATATTTTTCATTACTTAATGTGATCCTCATAGGTCAAAAGCTGGAGAAAACAAAATAGATCCTAACAAGATAATTAAAGTTGTTGTAGTTGATCTAAATGGAAGTGTTGTATACTTAGAAAAAGCCTTTTAGGTATAAAAATTGCCATATTCAAAAGTTTAAAGTTACAACCTAAAACATATACTAGCCATACTTAAAGAATTTCATATTTGCTTATCTAACATAAACCTTATGCTGTTTTAAGAGTAAGGGAGATGAATCTACTACAGGACAAGAAAAGCAGAAAAGATTTAAGCACATTGCATATAGAAGGAGGAAGAAGACACCTTTAAGCCCAAGAAGGTCACTAAGAGGTCACAAACCTGCAACACCATCTAATGAAGCACCCAGCTAGTCAAGATCAACAAGGTGACATAGACCAATGGGGCAAACAGAGTATCTCTAATATGCAAAATAGCCCTCCAAACATTTTTAACACAGGTATGGCAGAGAGAAGATCACTAAGGGGGCACATATCTAGTCATGAAAAGAATAAAGGGGAAGACACAGAAACTCAAATTTGTGTAGACCAACATTCTAATCATGAAAAGGAGAAACAAACCAAAGAAGATACCCCTCCAATGCAAGCCTCTACTCCAAAACATTCTGACACAGCTCTAATGCCAAGAAGATCACCCAGAGGTGACAAAGCCATTACAGTCTCCTCAAGGTTTAGAGCTACTGGAAGTTAGATTGAGAATGTAGAGGAAGAATCACAACTAGAACCATATCATGACAATGTAGCAAACTAATCAAATCATAAGAAAAACAGCTAGAGTGGAAAAGATCAAGAAGACAACACCAAAATGCCCAAAAATAATAAAATACAGAAAAGTGTTAGGAGGTCTCGGACAATCCTATTGTACGTGATGAAGAGAAGAAGCAAGCAAAGGTGAATCTGAGGAAAAAAAAAGGAAACAGATACCAAAAAGGAAGAAGAAACAGAACTAGCAAAAGCAAAGGCAAAGAAAGTTGTGAAATTAATAAATCCAAAGGAGAAAAAATAAAAGGTGAGAAGAAAGAAGCACAAAAATGAGAAGATTTATAACCATCATTTTGCTACAAGAATGTCTCCTGTTAGATTTTCATATATGCATGAAAGATTTAATGATGCTCAAAAGAAAGTCATAAGAAATATGAGATTTGGAGGTTTCTTGCATTTTGAAATTTCAAAAGTACATGGGAAATTGGCTACATGGTTACTGGACAGATTTGGTCCATATTTAGTTCGGCTATGCTTGCCTCAAAAGAAAGAAATTTTCATAACTGCAGTGGATGCACACTTGACCTTTGCATTATCAGTTGGGGGACATAATGTAGTTCAGGTTAGAAATGAGTATAGTGAAGACTTTGAATTAGCTCTATGGGACTTGAGGGCAGATTAGAATTTGGGGGGTGGGGGCACCTTTGCTTTCTGAAAATGCCATACTTCATTCTATAACAACTAGATGGAGATGACCAATTCCAAACGAATTTCGTTATCTATATGGTGGCAATGTTCTTCCATGGTCATCAACAAAACCATTCTTCTATGATGGTCTTGAAGAACCTAATCGATCTGGAGGAAATTTCTATGTACAGTTGGTCCCAATACTTGTTGGATTGCTCAGTTAACACTATAAGGAAGAAGATAGATGACAAGTGCCAAGTTTTTGAAGATCTAATAATATTTTTGGAGGTAAATTAACTAAATTTTATCTTCAAATTTCCATTAATGATTTATTTACATTTGTAGGATCAAATTATATTAATTTCCCTAAATTGACAACTAAAAAACATCAAAATGTGACCTAATAAACACTAATGGCATTGGCGTATAACAAAACAGTATTTATTATATGATTAAATGCAAGCGTATATTAAAACATTATTTAGTGTATAGTAGTACATTATTTGGTGTATACTAGAACGTTATTTAGTGTATAATACAAGTGTGATATTTCAGAACAATGTTACAACTAAAAAGATTTATATATATTACAACAATGTTTAGTGTATATTAGAACATTATTTAGTGTATTTAGTGTATGTACTTTGGTTATGTAGTTTGCATTGTAGCAATTTCGGTTTGGACTCAAGGGATGATCAAATGTAAGAAGCAGGATAGATCATTCCAATTCTACTGGACACCACTCTGTTTAGTTTGTTTTCTTTACATTCGGTGTCTTTAACTGTTCTTCAACTTTATTTGTTTTATTATATGTTATACTTGGATAGAGTAGTCTTCAGCAACAAAAGAACGGTTGAAAGAATTTTCCCTACTATTACGGGATGGACAAAAAAGAAAGCAAAAAAAAAAAAAAGGATTAATGAGGAGTACAAGATTATTGGCTTCGGAAGCGGCCACATTGATCCACCATTGACAGTTTGAACTACCATTGTGCATCAACAGATGTAAATATTACCAAATGAAATGCAACTCCATTCTACAAAGCAAGCACGGAATGCCAAACAATGTTTGTCTGAATTTAAGGTTAGAAGAATGTTCTATAACAAGTACTTTTAAAATGTGGTGGTCTTTATTTTAAACTTTGAAATTACAATTAATGTGTGCAACAAGATTTCGAGGGGATGGTTACAAGATCAAAAAACTGCATACGTTCTTGCACAGAATTCTGGAGTTACATCGGGTACATGTTAAAAAAGTATCGAAACAACGAGTTATTTCACAAATTTTGGGAGTTAGTTGTCAATTGTCTTTGGGATTTTGTGAAACAAACTTAGAGCATTCTTCCCCATATGACTATAATGTTGAGGATTAGCTAGAGCATAATGGTTCTATGCCTAAAGAAGATAAAATTCCTCCATGTAGCCAAGATCAAGAATATTGGGACAAAGTTATTAAGGTGATGACAGAGTTGGAGAAAGAAACACAACAGGAAACAAGAGGACCACTTAAGAAGACATAAGCAAAAGATCCAACAGTGCCTAACTTCACACTAATTCCTGATTCTCAAAGTCCAATGGTTAACCCAAAATCAATCAATCAAGCAAAGTATGCCAAAGAGACTGATAATGATGATCCTTATGACGTAGAAAATGAATGCAATACACCAAAATAAGATGTAAAGGGCAGCGTTGAGTGTGGGTACTATCTCAAAAGGACCTAAAATTAAGAAGATGCCCAACAAAAAAGCAAAGCAATTGCCTCTATGCTTTTGTTCACCTTTTGTTAAATGCATGACTAGTATGTCAACTGATATTCACAGGAAGGGACCCTGCTTACTGATTGTGTGTTTTCAAATTCAAAAAATCTAAGTCAAAGGTATGAATACCTTTCACATTGAATATCAAAAAAAGTCAGTAGCATGCACTCTTTGTGATTCAATTTTGCCATTCTCTAAGATAGATGACATACATATACTAAACATGAAGCCATGAACCACTCAACAATACCTAAACATACCCTAAATGGTACACTATCATACACTAAATTGAATAGGCGTGTATGGCTTTCTCTGTTTTTCTATTATAATTGATTTGTTTACTTACCATTTGATTTTGTTTTACATTAAATTTTAGTGAGCTGAAGTTTGATGCATAGGAGTACATAGGGAATAGATTTGATTTTGCATCTCTTGAGCCTGGATGTCTTCTACTCTCAAATATTATATCTATCTAGTGGACCATATTGAACAATGAATAAATCCACAAAAATCTCTCATCCGTGTCTCGATTTTTCACTCCAATGGATGAATCTGTGGATATTTGACTTCAATAATTATTGAATAAAGATAAATTTATAAAGTGTTTATTTTGGGATACTAACATGTACACTTGCTTTTGCAGCTTACAAGTAGCTCGATAAGCATCCCTAAAAAATCGAACAACCTATGATATTTGTCATTTAAGAAAATTTTGGATCTAGAGCTGAAGAAATGGAGTGGATAGATGTACAAAAAGTGAACATGGTAAGCGTCTATATAAGTCTCTTCCCTATTTCTGCATGCCTAATCAGATTAGACATTAATAAAGCCTTACTAGTTAACAGATAAAGTTTAAAATGTAGTGAAATAGGCTAAACATTATACTGTGCTACACTAAACAATAACCTGTTATACACCGGCGCACTATTATATTTATTGAAAGCAGTTGTAAACATTATTGTATTTTACACTAAACAATATCCTATCATACACTAAATTGGGCAGGGAAGTATGCTCTTTCATTCTATATAATTTAAATTCTGCATTCTGACAGGTTATGGCTCCGATACGCTCTGAACAACATTATTTCCCATGTCGCTTTAACCTAAGGGATGAAACATATGATATCATCGACAACTTCAACACTGCGAGATCAGATGGGCAAAGTTATGGTTCTCCCCTTGAAAAAATGGCAAATCTTGGTATTGGTTTTCCTCGTCTATTACTGCAATTTTGTTTTGTTAAAACTTCTAAAATAAGTATTCTAATAATTGGAATCTTTCTTTAACAGCAATAATATGTGTTCAAATTCTTGAATAAACACAAGCATTCTAAGTCAGAAATTGTCTGCGAATTTGAGCTAAACTAGTTGGAGATGACATAGAAAACATATACCAATTTTATAGATTGTAGGATCTATTTAATAAGGCATATGGAGACATAATTTGGAGAAGGTAAGAAGAAATGGAAATGTGGATTCAAACATAGAGATGTGGTTCCTTCTAAAGAAAAACATTTATCTTGTTTTAATATATTGGCGGGTTGTGTTAATACTAACGTTGAGATTCATTCTCACCTATTTGACTTTGTATAGATAAAGGTATTGATTCAGGATTTTTTTATAAATGAGAACATTGCATGAGGTTCTTTTGGGGACAAATACTGTCATGTGTAGCATATTACATTGAACAATATCTATTGTACACTGAACACTAGTCTATCATACACTAAACTTTGTACTAAACTATGATTTTCCATACACCAATTTTTGGAAAATCATCCCATAAAACACTAACACTAAATATTGTTCAGTGCTGCAGTCCAACGCTAAATGAAATTCTATTTTACACCAAACTTCGCACTAAACTTTACTTTTTTCTTATTTTAAAACTTTGCCATAATGGGTTAACACTAAATTATTCATCATACACACCAAACATTAGTGTATTTCGCATTGAAGATCACCCATAATCCTTCATTTAAATCAACAGCATGTAGGCCTATTAAAGCTATTTGATATAAATTTTAAAAGGTAACAACTAAAATACTTTCATATGTCAAAAAGAGTGTTTCCAGTTACATTCACAGTTGTCCGAGACGATTATTGCGAAACAGAACCATCTATGCAAAAGATATTTTTCCCGTATTTAAAAATGTCTGATTTGTCTATTCCAAAAACTTCGAACATCCTAAGGAACATTTAAATTAATAGCACTAGTGGCCCTGCTTGTGCTTGCAGTTTGTATACCTATTTCTTTAAAGATTAGCCTAAACATTCGATACATTTCTGACATGCTTAACAGTGCACTACTCTATGAAAGTTCATGATGCTGTATATTTTAAAGAAAAACAAATTACACGTGCACAAAATAAAAAGCAACTAATAAACCTAAAAATTTAATCTCTTAAATTTATACATGTTGTTGTCTTGCCTACTTTGATTGAATAATATCTTTTTTCTTTGCAGCAAACATTGGTTTCATGGACCTTGCTCTTCTAACAATCTTTTACAAAATCCTTTTTGGTCTCACATTTCTTTGTCCTTTTTTCTCGTGGCCAACAGGGTTTTGAATCACAACATTAGTGTCCCTTCTTGCCCCTTCCCCATCAGATACATGCACAGAACCAATCTCTATCTCCACATTTCGCGTAAGTTTTATGAGCATTTTCTCACAGAACTCCCTTGCTTTCATGTTTCCCTCACTAGATAATAGCAAACACTCAAAATTTTTAAGCATTTGTGCTCTCCATATTGATGAGGGTGACAAAATATTGCAATTGTCACAGCACACTTGAATATTTACCTCAGGCCTTGCTACTCTTGTCCACGTCTTTAATATGTATTTCTCAGATATCTCTTTAACACAATGAATATTGTAAATTTGTAGAGCATGACAGCATAATGTCTCGTCTTCACTATATTTTTGCAATCATAAGATATGGTATGGTCCTTGGAATCCAATCTAACACAAAACCCAAAGTCCTTACCATATCATTTCTTAAATACAAAGTACACATGGTTAGTTGTCCTCTCATTTTTGACAGAGCTCACATGGTCTTGAGAGCACCCTTGTCCCTTCACATATTTAGCTTTGAAAACTTTGTACGTTTTAATGGTGTAGATCTTCACAACTTGTTGTAAAATGCTAACTTGATGTAAATACATATTAGAGTAGCCTTCTTTGTGCAGTACATGGGATTTTTTTTCTTTTGATCTCCATTCACTAACAACATCATAGAAGATATTGTAAAAATCAAATAAACAAGAAAGTTTACTCAACTGCCTTGATAGTGATGAATTCATGCTCTCACTCGTTTGAGAGGACAAAAACTCCTCTAGAAAAGTGATACTTTGAAAATGGAGGGCACCACTTTTCTTTGAAGCAGTAAAGCCATGATAACCAAGGATGATCAGCAAAGTTGTAATCAAAAAATAAACTAAACAAAAAGAGAGGGAACAAACCACGGAATTAGTGTAGAATAGTTTAAGTTTTAGTGAATACAACTATAGTCTTCAGTGTTGTTACCTTGACTGGTGCTGTTCAAACACAGATATTGTGTCACACTTAAATGGAATGTGATCAAATTTGTTGACAAAATCAGGTAGCATCCTCAAATGATTAATAGGACACCTTGAATTCTCTTAAATGTGCCAACCACAAAGCCTATGATGAGTAGTTAGAAACACTTCCGCTATTACATTAGCCACTGAAAAGGCTTGATCTGCTATTATTGTCTCTCGAGCTATACCATCCATTGATCCAAGAAAAGTATTGAACAACCAAATGAAACTTTCGACTTTCTCATGAATCGAAAACCTACAGCCGACCATAACATTATTTGAATGGTGGTTCATGTAAACAAACGTGGCACAAATAATTCCATATCATTTTGTCCAGTACGTAGTGTCGAATAGTAATAAATCACCAAACAGAAGATAATCAATTTTCGTATGAGAATCCCTCCAAAAAAACTTAGCTGAATGGTCACCACTATATTGTTGAGTAAGATAGAAAAAAATCACTCTCTTTTTGAGCTCTGTCTTCAAAGGTATTTACCAAATGCTTTGTGTTTCCACCTTCGAAAATTCTTCTATTCTCCTTAGCTAGATTTTTATAATCATCTCTTTGAGTAAAACCAAGAGTAGGAGAGCCTAACGGTTCATTTTTCAAAACACGAAAAATTTGTAATGCTTTAAGACTAGTTTTTCTCATTTTTTTTGGAAATACTTTGTATAAGGTTTTTCCATCTTCCTATGAGAACGATGCAAGTGGATTTCATCACTTGATAAAAAAACTATGATTGTGCTCCATTGCATGAGTAGTGCAAACCCAGTCGTCATTCTTATCATGGAAAACAAACTTTGCATTGTAATTATTTTGAGTGTTCTGCTTTGAGTATGACTTGTTATTCTTCCGTGGGTTTCTCTTAAGTTCTCATATGGAGCAGTGCATTTCTATCTCTCTCTAATAACAAAAGTCGTGCCTTTGTACTTGACATTACCAAGCCTGACACCAAAACCAATCCTAAATGCATATTTACCATAAGGCTTAATGGCCTCATCCTGTGACTTGATGTTCTGCCTTAGCAACTGTGACTCCTCTCATTCTCTAACTACTTCAATTTCAATTCAAGAGATTGCAATTATGACATTAGATGCTGTTTGTGCACTGGTAAAAGCCATCAAAGGAAAAAATTAAAAAGGTAAACGCACAAGATAACTAAAATTTATAAGTAAAATCAGACACACAATAAAACAGAATGATAAAAAGTCCAATTTGTTTAGTGTGTATTAGTAGGTATATTAGTGTACCTGTGCTAATGCTTTAAATAACTTCATAAATAAACTTTGAACACATAATGATCAAGTAATTAATCAATGAACAACTAACAATAGTCCATTGTAATCAACAAAAAGCCAATTTTAAAGGCATAAAACCTAAAACCAGACGAAATCAATTTTCAAATTCTGGAAAAAACTATGAATGATAGAGTTCGCTTACCTTAATCTACTATAGGCTCAATATTGTTGTTCTTTGATCAGCAGCACATTACGAAATCACCAAAGGTTGATCTGCTACATTGATTTAATGACCGAGAAGCCATGATCTAGCATACATTAACCAGAAAATCCATCTATAATGGCTAATTTGAGTTTTAAAGACAAACGCTGCTATAATTTGGGGTTTTCATATGAGAAACTAAAGTTGAATCAACCTGCATTTGATCAAGCTCAATGAAGCTGCTGTAATGATCTAATCTAGAGAAGTCCTTTGCGTGAAAGAGGAGAGGCTTGAGTGCAGAGAATTTTTTTTTTCCCCAGGTTATGCGTGGAAGAATTTAAAACAACCAATGGGGAGGAGTGGGACTTGCAGACACGTGTGAGTTCATGAACATGTACAATGGCTTTGTGCCTTAGGTGGTACAACATAATTTTTGATAAATACTTTACAAACGTCATGGGTGGTTACAATTGTTAAGGAGAAAAAAATAAAAATAAATGTAGCTATCTCTCTTCATCCCTATAGCAACCGTAATTTATGCCCCCCTCTTTCGATACCATATTCCATATAGCATGTTGGGTTTATTGTGCTTTCTGATCCCATCATGGGTACTGAATATCATGTCGAAGCTATTGTAGTTTGGGTTGCACGTATGTCTGACAGGTGTTCTAACATCATATTAGAATCGGTCAAATGAGTTAGATTTCAAAAAGGACGTCATTGAAATGGTTTAGGTTTGGTTTGTAATATTAATTTATCTATCTGATAGTTTCAGTCCTAGTTCAAAAAATAAAAACCACAACTGAAAGCCTATTATGACCAAAAGCTGCTGTAGCCTAAGGTATATGACCAATTCTTTTGTTAATTTTTTATAAAATGGAATGTGCCAACCCAATCTTTCATAAGCCCAAACTGCAAAATCTAGAAAACATTGTCCCTTCCACTGAAATTAAATTATGCTCGTTATGCTCGTTTTCAAGCCAAAGTTTATAATTTGATATCTCGATTTATTATTTTTGCTCCTGCCTAAGACAAACGAAACTTGCATCACATCTTAATGAATGTAATTAGTGACCTTTAAATCTAATAGTATATCGGTCTTAAAATGAATCCCGTTGTGCTGTGATTGATTTCTCTTTAGTAGTAAATAAACACCAAATGTGAAAAATTGAAAAAGTGTATAGTTGGTGCAGGTACCCAGAATCAGTGCTTATGGTTCTGGATCCCAAAACTACAAAATTGGAATATGTGGTTCAAGTTTCGCTTCCCAAAAGTGAGGAACTAGTTTGACTGATTCTCGATTTTGGAAGCAGGTATCCGAAACCGCCGTACACTTAATTATGGTTGATTTGGCATCATGAGGCCCTAATCATACTCATTATTTAGAATAATTTTCAAAAAGAGCAATTCTTGTCTTATTTGAGGATTATTATTGTTGGGCTTGAACGTCTCAAAGTCTCGATTCCTCATCTCGAGCTGCACAACTCTATTAGGATCCATTAGATATGGTCCAATCTAATAGAGTGGTTGAAATTATCTTCTATTTTTTTAAAAAAAAGTGTTGACATGTTGTGTCTCTAAGTAAAATAATTATAAATTTGAAGATAAATTGATGGTAAATGTTCTTTCCTTCTTCAGCGAAACGCTAATGAACCCTAGTGAAACCCTAGTTATCATCATAGTTGTGCAGAGTCTTTCATCCTCCTTTGTAGGTTTTGGCTGGTGATGTATATGTGGGTGGAAAGTGATCCAAATCAAACTCAAATCAAACTTAAGCAAAATGAAAAGAGAGAAAGATGCGAAAGATGAAGAATATCACCAAACAGGATAGAGATGGATAGTGCAAGACTTTGAGTATGAGATAATCCTTCCGGAGCCACTCACACCTTGGTCTTGGGCTAATTCCCTTCACTCTTCTGAGGAATCACTCCAAAGAAAAGAAGGAGAACCTAGAACACCACTTGAATTAGCCAAATTCAAGATATAGAACTAGGAATTTTTGGGACACAAATGAGAATCACTCTCAAAGGTGCTTGAATTACTCTTGAAAATGCCTTAGAAATCTGATCTACAATGCTCACACGCCCCCCCTTTATATAGGCTCAGCAAAAGACAACAAAAGGACTTAAATAACTCCTAACAATTAAAACTAGTAAAATGAAAAGACTAAGATAAATGGAAAGACACATCATAAAAGGGGTGGGGGAGGTTACAAGGAATATTCTAGGATTTCTTAGCTGATTACACCAATCTAGAAGGCTCCAAAACGTGCACAATGTCAGCCACACAATCACATGTAACCGAAGACTCTTCATATTCCCAGAATTAATCCTTGCAGCTACCTCAACTTCAACAGAGCATAACTTCCAGAATACTCGGCCAAATCACGCGTTCTTGGGCTTGATAGAAAGCCCTGGAAGTCTAGTTTTCAGAATGGGCTCATTTGCTCAATTTGGATAAGCGGTTTAAAAGTTATGGCCCAAACAATGCACCTATCTCAGACTGGACTGGATCAGCACAACGTATCTTTGAGTGATATTTTGCCCAATCAAATGATGTCCAAATTAAACAAACTTGGGCTTATTTGAAAGATGAAATCTTAAGCTTCAAAATCACATGGGCCCTCAAGTTGTGGGTCCACTTGAGCTTGTCCAAAAGTGGTCACAAAAATCGGGTTCCGCAGGGATGAATTCGGCACCAAATTTCTAGCAAAGCTTAACCTCTTTTTGACCTCTCCATAGTGTCGCGAGTCTTTGAACTCACTTAAGAAGACCAAATAGGCACATTTCCATGCATGATCTTCTTTGACCCTTTTCTTCTTTGAAATTGGACTTGAATAAAAATGATGCATATGGAAATATGCATCAGCCGGTGTCTATCATCTCTGCATAGACTTTTTTGGATCTCTCTGGTGGTTTTATGCCCTACAGCTTCCAATGAGTCCTCCATTGATGACGTTGGGGGGGAGTTTTCTTAGGGGTTTATCATGGCTTCGAGTCTAGCAAATGATCTACTAAAGATAAAGTTGACAAAAGAAGAAGAGGAGGTTATGGATTTCAAGGAACCGTCAACAGAGTACACCAAATAGCCCTTTATCTTGTTATAAAGTTGCTTATAGAGAGTCAATTCAACCCAAAAGCCCTAATGGTGACTCTAAAGAATACCTAGAAGGCTGCCAAGGGAATAGTGATCAAAGATCTTGATAAGAATCTCTATGCTTTTCAATTTTTAGCTCACACAGAAAGGGATATGGCTCTTGACGAGGGACCTTAGGCTTTTGATGGTTGTATATTATTACTGAAGCAGATAAAGGGTGATGAACAACCATATGAGATGGCACATGACAGCACATGTATTTGGGTAAAGGTGTGTGATTTGCCAATAAAAAGGGAGACATATGCATTTACAGAATTTATTGGCGGGAAATTAGGGAAATTTGTAGAAGCTGATGACAAGATATTTTGGCGCCTTCGAAATAGTAAAAGATAAGGTTTGACGTTGATATCACAACACCATTAAGGATAGGGTTGTGAGTTAATATGAAAGGTAAGCAGAAATGGGTTGCCGTAAAGTATGTGAAGTTATCGGGCTACTATTATCTATGTGGCGTAATAGGGCACATTTATAAGGGTTGTTCCACGTACAAAGACAGGATGCCAGAATCTGACTTGTAATATGGTCTAAAGCTTAGGGCGTCACCTATCGAAAAGAAGCATCAGGGCTCAGAGGAGGAGTGGAGGAACGAAGGGAAGAAGTTAATTAAGCTTGGGGAGGGGGAGACAACATTGCAGGTCAAAAAATGTTTAGCTTGTGAAGATGGATACCTACAAAAGGCTGATTTAAAGCTAATAGAGGGAGAAGCTACAGATGCAACCGAAGACATGGTGCTTAATGGAAAAGGAGGAGAGGTAAAGAGGAACATATTTGATATGAGCGGAAGAAAGGTGGGTGAGAGAAAGGTTTGAGTGGCAGATGAAGAGGGGTCTAGCTCATCCAAGGCAGATGTTGGTGTTCTCCAACCTTGTCAACCGTAAAGAGAATGATATGTTGGAGTTGTAGAGGGTGTGGCAACCCTCTAGCTGTTTTGGTGCTCTGACAATGGAGCAAAATGCATAGCCCTAACATTATATTCCTCTCCAACACAATGTTGGTTACACATAAGATGGAGAAGTTGGGTATCAAGTTTGGTGTGATGAACACTTATGGGTTAAGTAGGAATGATGGATTAGGGGATTAGTTATATATTGGAGTGACAAGGTGGATTTTCATTTGATATCTAGTTCTAAAAATATCATTTTAGGTGACTTGTGAAGGATGTAAAATTTGCTTAGAGAACGGGTTGGGGACGCCTCTATTCCAATCACTGTAGGGGGCACTTTAATGAGATACTATATATGAAAAACGTGTAGGAATTGAGAGGCATCAGAAGGTTATGGATCACTTTAGGCAAGCATTGGTAGATTACAATCTCAGGGACTTGGGTTTTTGCAGTCGTTGGTACACTTGCAATGAGGCAATGGTGAGCATAGTTGTAAGAGAGAGAGGTTGGACCATTAAACAACAAATGATGCAAGGAGTCCTCAATTCCCGTACACCCGGGTTAAAAAATATAGTGCATTATAAGTTAGACCATTCACCTATACTCCTTTGTACTGACCTAGTTATTTTTGAAGGATGGACCAGAAGGAAACTTTCAGATTTAAGAAAATGTAGGTAGAGGGTAAGGAGTGTGAGACGTAGTTAGAGACACTTGGTTTAACAATAATGGTGAACCGATACCAAAAATGAAAGTGGTGGCAGAAAAATTGAGTTGGGGGCACAAATTTAGGAATATAGGGAAGCGGATTATGGACTGTGAACATGAACTTAAGTGAGTTAAGGGGGCACAACTTCGCAACAAAATCCTACCTAGACTGCAAAGATAGAGAAGAGCCTTGATTCTTTACACAAATACCATGAGAAGTTTTGTTTATGAGGTCATGAGTTCAAAAGCTAAAGGAAGGGGACAAAAATATGCCTTATTTTCACTACAAGGCTTCCCAACGATGAAGGCCAAAACATTTCATCGAGTGTTACTGTTATGTTCCTAAAAGAAGGTATAGCAATACCACAAGTGTACTGTTGTTAACCGTAGTATTTAAGCATTAAATCCATAGGGACGGAGTTGATATTAAGTCACTAGAACTAGAAAGTAAGTGATATTAATTAAAATGAAAGCAAGAAATAGGCAAAATAAAATCATTCAACTAACAAAAAGTTGAACGTAATCTGGACATGACTAAAACTGTAAATTAAATAACAACTACCAAAGAGATTATCAAGAGTACTAATGGAATAATAAATGCTTATAATAATCAAGATGCAAGGGAGAGGAAGGAGATTACCATATATATTTAAAAGCCAATAGAGAATATTAATAAATCTTCGATGGGTGTCAACCATAAAAATTCAGCATCCAACATAAACCAAACTAAGTAATAAAATTTGAAGCTTTGGATGACACAATTTTTGGAGTGTCAAAAAGTAAACTAAAATTGAAACTAATCAAATTAAATTAAAACTAAAAGTAGAAGACTCAAGTTGGAGCTAGACCTAGGATAACAAATTTGATACAAGACCTAGAAAAAAAATTGAATCAAAATTGAACCAGAAAAATTGAAACTAGAACAAGAAAGTTAAATTAAATTCAACTCGAATAAATTGCTAAAATAACAATAAGCTCTCAAACTCTAGAAACTAATGCTATAATAGAGAAAGAGAGAATTTGATTGATTTATGAAGAACCCAAGGCCCTCTAATTACACTAGTGCTAACCACCCTCCCCATCTTCTTAATTACATTAGATTTCTAATTTCCCTAAAAATAAATCCACTTTTCTAATTCCACCTACTTTCCAAAATAATCCACCAGTTTCTTTACTTGCACTACCTTGATTCTAGTCTTCTCCTCGGTCCCAAATATCAATATGAAGCAATCATGTATTAGAATTTTTCTCGGCAAAGGCAAGCAAATAAACCAAACTAAAACAAGGTGACTGGATCGAGTGGCAGACCTGTGAGCTAGAGTTGGGCCGCATTGGACGTTGGGCCACTAATGACCTTGCAGGAAATGGGAAGCACCGCTAACATGAATGCAGAGAGAGATGGGGCGTTGTCTTGGACCAACATGCAGGCTAAGCGAATTTCCTGCACAAGTGCTGCTTGATAACATGTTGGCCTACGCTACAGGTGAGCTGGTTTGAGCATGTGGCGCTGGGCCTACTACTCTCCTTTTCTTTTCTTTTCTTTTTTTCCCTTTTTTCCTTCTCCTATTGGGCTCATAGGTTGCATGCTGGAATTCGGTCAAGCCCACACTGACTAGATGGGCAACAAAATGTTGTTGGGCTGAGTCAGCAACTCGGGTAGGCTCAAATTACTAAAATTTGCATTCACATCACATCTTCTTCATCTCCATCTCTTTGTTTCTTTCTTTTTTATTCCCATTATTTCATTAAAGCATTATTCCTTTAATCACAAAAACTAAATAAATTCAAAAAATAATCTCTACTAGGAGTAAAAATTAAGTGACTAGAGGTACTCAAATGGAAACTTTTGGTGTCCAAACAAATACCCATACACCTAGATTTTGCTCGTTCTCAAGTAAAATAAAAAAAAGAATATCTACCTAAGACACCTAACTCACTTCCGTAGGAATCACTATTGTACATTGCACGTGCAATAAGCCCTTTAAATCCTTAGATTTCCCCTAGTGGACGAGTGTGCTCCCATGAGAGTTTATAAAAGATATACCCACAAAATCATTAAAGAAGAAACGAAAAGGAGAAAGAAAAACGGAAAACATTTTTGAACTTTTTTCAAATGTGCTCAAAGGAAAACTATACATACTTGGCCAATAAAACACCACTATAGCCAAAATATCAAATGATACCCCAGCACAATTTACATATCAAGATGCTTAATCCCCAAGAATGACATCCAGGTGTCAATTTTTCACCCCACATACCATGAAAGCACTAAGTCCATCTTAGTGCTTGGTGTAAAAGTGTACCATCACCCTAGCAGTTATGCTTACCTAGATTTGAGTCAATCCTACTTGAGTACTTTATTAACTTGGAAAGCGAGCTTTTTCGGTAGCAGCATTGCGTCAACAGGTAGCACTCAGTAGCGGATACCATGAGGGGTTACCTGTCATTCCTGACTTTATAACTATTTATTTTGATTTTTTCTGTTTCTAATTTTTCCTTTTTTTGTCTAAAAAAAGCAAAAACAAAAGAAGAGATAAGTGGGAAAATCAATCATAGAAGCCTAAGTCTCTAAGACAATAGTGATATGCAAAATAAGAAGTGGACTCTAAATTATAGTAGAATGGCGAACCCAGAATTGAGATAAGATATGACACACTTTAGACTAAGTTCTATCATGTACATAATACTGATATATAGCCTAATACTAAGTCATAAAGGGTCAAAGTCAACCAAGATAGTACAACTTCCTAAAATCACAAAAAAGGAAAATCTTTTTGATTTTTTTCTTTCGAAAATTCTAAAACTTTCGAAGCATAGCTTCCCCTACCCCATGCTAAGATCACACAATGTCCGCGTTATGGGAAACGGAGCATCTAGGAAGAATAAAATACATGATATACACAATATACAAGGGATAGAATAATAATACTAAGTCAGGTGTAGAATTACACCTAAGCTGTAGCCTCTTAAAATCGATCTAGACAGGGGCTCGTGGAGCATCAGCTATTCCATCTCAAGTTGAACATAGCTACTCAAATCATAACCCATTAGTGAACGTAATAGCTTATCAAACTTATAAAAAAAACTCTCAATAACAGTGAAACAGTAAAAATCAGAGTGCTGAAGTCAGAAAGAGTACACCCATATGATCAATGTAGCACAGTTAAGGGCCCGTTTCAACTTACCAAATTGTTAGGCTCAATCATGAAATAGACAGGCGTACTCACAATAAGCCAGCAAATTGGCCATCGACCTAGCAAGTTGTTCATCACGAACACGTTGTCCAGGCACATCCGTGGGTCCTAAGTCTACAAGTCTCTTAATCTTGGCTTGCTCAAGAGCCGGGTACAAATTAGTAATCATCGGCATAAAAGTCTCGGACTCTAAAAATTCAACCTTGGATGGCTCAAAGTGATGGTAAGTTATGATGGGATCAAAAGAAAATTATTCATGCCTACATGGATATCGACATCCAAACCCTCATTGACGTCAAACCACATGTAAAAGACTCGTATTCTATAGAGAAATGATTATCGTCAAATTCCAAATTAGGGGGCTCAACTATCGCCTCACATTACTCTTGTAAACAAATATCTTCTGATTCATTCAAAGTTATGATGCTCAGGAAACTCACTAGCACTTTTAAATTCTTCATCTTTCTCAAGCTCACAAGAGTGATTAAAATGGGTAGGTGGGTCGGCAGAAACAAGGGCATCCTTAGTGATATCACTAAGTGTGCTAGGCTGGGGTGCAAATTTATGGGATGGAGACATATGAAGGTCATCCTCTTGTTGTAGGTTACGAAACGTCATATTGTCATCCAAATCAAACCTAGTAAGACAAGGGTAGTCAAAATCATCATAAAGAATAACCTCAGGTTTGGGAGATTCTAAACTAGAGTCAAACTATTGCAAATTATAGTCCTGCTTACTACAATCAAAAAAGTGAGAATTTTCAACAATTCTCTCCTTCATATTTCTATCATTTTATCCGTCAATTCATTTATTAACTTTCCAAGACTCACACATGTACAATCAATATAATCATGATAAGGACAATTATGAACACCATGACTAGAAAACTCATAATAATCATCTAAAACATGAGACTCATAAAGTGGAGATGGGTGACCATATGAGTCCCTAATGTGGACTTGGTGGTGAGGATTTACATAGAAAGCATATGGGTCTTGACTAAAGCATCGTAATGTCTCTCTAGCTTGCTCAAACTCATAAGTGTTCCAAACCAATTTTTCAAATAAATCTCAAACCTCATCTTGAGTTTTAGACAATAATCTTAGTAAAGGTCCCAGACACATAGACTCAATATAACTGCGAAAATCCGCATTCAAACCTATAACAATGACCTCACATTCCTATTTTTCAAAATTTTGATTCAATTGGGTATGATAATCATTAAATCTCCATAAATAGCTCCAGAAAGGTTCATACTTAAACTGGAGGAAATGAAAAGCTGACATCTTTGACTTTTTTTATTTTCAATTTTAAGGATCTTCCAATTATTTTTAAGAGTTTTCAATATTTTATTTTTATTTTTAAAGTTATTTCAAAGGGAAATTGTGATGGCCCTAAAATAGCTAATTATAATCTAATAATTGAAACAAAAGCATGACACTTGATGTAAGATCCTGAAAATTCACATTTCTAATCCTCAAAAAAGGGTTAAGATGATTCTTAGTTGCTTGAGCTCATAGAAAACATTTTAGAGTAGACATTCATTTAGTTAGAATTTAGACTGAGCCCATTTTTCATTTTGGGCCTAATCCAAGCTTTTGATGAAGAATTAAATTTAAATTTGAAATTACTAATTCATGAAAAAAAAATTTGGTTTTTTGAAATATAAATTTTATTTAAGAATTTAAATTTTTATTATTTAGAGTTCTCTCTCAAAAGTTCAAATTTTATAGATTTTTTTTTTTTAATTGGGAGGTATTTTGTGGTCGGAGTATTAAAAATCCTCTAATATTCAAATTTTGCAAGCCCTACCTAGACACTCACTTCCCCCGTCTTTGAATAGCCGTGGAGTTCAACCACCCAAAAAAAAAAAAAAACATTGCAGCCTTTTTACATGTAGCTAGCAGCCCCACCTTCTATCACTCTCATCTTGCTTTTCTCTCTCATCCCCATAACCCTAGCTCACACCGCTCTCCCTTTCGATCACCATCACCACTAGCAGACCACCGACACCGCCACTAGGCCACCGGTCGACCACCGTACTGCCCAGCCAAGCCAACAAGCCTCCTTCCTCCTTGGTTTTGGCTGAGAAAGTTTTGGTTTTCATTTGGGTTATTGAGTTTAAAATTTTTATACTCATAAAGAATTGATTTTTATAACAAATTCACTCATTTTGTAGACTCAATATGATTCTTAGATTTTGGGGTGGATTGAAAGCATTCATGTAAGCATCTTGCCTCTCACGCTTATATTCAAGGGAAATAAAAAAATTTCTCCTCAAAAGCTCTCTTAAAGGGTGGCTTAGAAAGGCTTTATTGATTTTAAAGTTTGTATTGATGATTAGGAGTAGTTTAAAATGATTTGTATGAGTTTAGTTGTATGAAAAATTGTGATTTCATGCAGGGAATTTATGGCTAGTCAGTACTAGAAACTACCTCTGCAATGCACCAAATTCACCGATTAAACTACCTTTATATGCTGTCGCAAAAATCGTGAAAATTTTAGTGAATGTATATCTATGAGTCTATTTTCATGGAAATGTTTCATTATAAATTTCGGGCTAAAAATGGGGGAGAAATAAATTTTCTCCCGAGACTCTGGAACTCTAAACTGAAATTGGCAATGCGGAAAGAAGCGAATTCTTGAGGCAGTTTTTGTGGACGTTGGGAACATGCTTAAAATAAAAGTTATATTAGACAAAAATACCTTTCTATTGTTCTTAAACATCTCCATATGAGTTTTGTAGGTGAAGATATGACTTCTGTAAGTTAGGACAAAACCTTGACCTAAAACTGTCCGAAAGCCCTAATGGTTTTAAGTTTCATTATTTGTTTTTCTTAAGTATGTGAGCTTTAAAATGTGGCTTGAGTTGATAAAAATCAGTATCTAGCAGTGTTGGTCCTACTCAAGTGGTTTAGTAGCATGTTGACTCTTGGGTTGAAAAAGATTAGTTTTGGGTGTAAGAACTCACTTGAGTTAGTCCATGTTCCGACACTTTAGTTTTGTCGTTTAGGTCCAATACTCTAATTTGACCTTAAGCTAGGTATCTTATGCTATTTCAAAGTAATGTCTATGCGCTAACTGTCCTTGGTTGCTCCTTTGAAATGATTTTTTATGTTCACGAAGTTTTATATGATGTTGTATGCCAAGGTGACCTTACATGCTAAACGTGAACTGCAACCTTTGATTTTATGATTTTTTGAATGTGGAATATTGTGTTGTGACTGAATATTTTATTTGAGCAATTCATGTTTTAAGTGGTTTTGCTAAGTTAATAGAAGATTGTTTGAGGTGAGTTTGACTTTCAGGGAGCTAAACAAAATTTTTCCCAATATAGTAAATTCTAAGGTAAAAGACTGAGGTGAGTTTGCGTGAGGGTGGCTCCTGAGATCAGGGTAGATTTACCTTAATATTGAGACAAGTTAGTGTCCCTGATTATAGCATGCAGTTTTTTCAGCTACGTATCATTGTAGATGGACATATGCCAAGATGGGTTATGGTAACCCATAGGTTGGTTCAACAGAAGGCCATGAGATCCTCTGGTGGGGTCGCTTGCCAAGAAAAATTGATTTGTTTTGATTTTGGATAATGGTTATTTTTTAAAGTTGAAGATTATGAACTTGTTCTCACCCTTCGATGATAGGAGTTAGCGCAATAGGATTTGTTAGAACATTAGCGTGGGGTTTTGATTAATAGATGAGGCTTGAATTGTTTGCTCATTTTATGTGAAATGTTTTCTTAATAACCCTAGTGTAGGGGAGAACATTGGTGAACCTATTGGTATTATAAGCGCTAGTTTAGATTCTATTTGTTTTTTTGTTTTTGGGTCTTATAAACATGGATAAGTATTGAATGAAATTTAACCATCCAATTTAAGGCATGCTACATGTTTGATTTTGTTCCCAATATGTGTATGGGCTTATAAACATAGGGCAAAGTATTGTAGTATGTTGCAAATAGGGGCAGTTATGCCCATGTAAAATGCTAAACCATGATGGATATGTTCTCATACAGTATTAGAGAACTATTAGGATGAAACCAAAGAATATCATACTATTAGAACCTAAGTCTAAAACTATTTTCCTCAGGATGTCTGACAATGAGGAGTCTTACTACCAAGGAAGTATGTGAATAGTTAACCTGAGAAACCTGTTAGAGGCCTTTCGTCCTAGAAATGAAGACACCTCAACTAGTGCTATGGGGGAAAACCATACACCTACTGGGGCTAACCTTACCAACCTTTTACTCATCGACCTATTAGATAAGTAAGGTGAGTTGCTGCACAAGCAGAGTGAGAAGAAGGAAGAGAGGGATGAAGTTGACTGTTCTATTTTGTTCAACATGCTAACAAATCTCCACCCACCCACCTACAACGGGGCAACTAACCCTCAAAGTTTCAAGGAACGGATCTGTGATATGGAAAAATTGTTTAATGTTCTCTAGTGCCCAGATAAATAGAGAGTAGGATTCGCTGGGTTCTACCTCAAAGGGAAAACTGACATATTGTTGGCCATATTAAAGGAGAAGTAGAATGAGCCTGCATCTGGTTGGACATAATTCAAGGAGCTTATGAAGAATCCTTCTACCCTATGTCCCTTCAGAAGGCAAAGAAAAAAGAGTTCCTCGAATTAGACAGGGAAGGATGAGCATTCTCCAATATGCTTCTAAATTCATGCAGTTACCCTACCTTGCCCTACCCTATATGGAAAATGTGGCCCCTAAAATGAACTGGTTTAGGTTCGGGTTAAACCATAAATTGAAGGTCGCAATGTCTGTAGGTATATATAGCTCTTATCCGGAGATGTATGACATTGCCATTAACATAGAGTGGTCTTAGAATTAAAGGGAGGCTTTCTTCAACAAACAAGGGGACAAGAGGAAAGCAGGACCACAAGGCCATCAACATCAACAATCCCAGCACATGAAGCCACAATAGAATCATACACAAGGCAGCCAGACAGGAAGGTACCATCAAAGAGTGATATGTCGCGTATGCGGGAAGCCTAGACGTTATGTTCGCAGCTGTAGGGCTCCTCAAAGAAGGGGAGGGATTCTTTAGGTGTAGGAGCCAGTAGTACCATATGAGGAATTGCCCTCTACCACCACCGGCAACCGATCATGGAAGAGCTGACAATTAAAATGGAGTCCAAGCTCCCAACCAGACCCAAGAGAGAACCCAGGGAAACCAGTTAAACCCGCTCCACCACTTCAACAGGGCAACAACAACCACCGAACCTGCTGCCCCATAAAATGGAGGCAAGGTGTATATGATAAAGAGGGATGAGGTAGAAGACATTCCCAATGTGGTTACAGGTACCTTCTCTATTCAATCTTACCCAATAACTATGTCATTTGATTCTAGCGCTATCCATTCTTTTGTTACACCTATTATCATTGATAAGTTAAAGTTAGTTCCTTCCCTTGGGTCACCTGCTATGTCTATCACTATACGTACGGGAGATACAGTGAGGTGTGAAAAGTTGTTTAGATGGGGTCCTATCCTAATAGCTGGGTAAGAATTCGTAGCTGGCCTATATCACGTTGACTTGATCCATTTTGATGTCATCTTAGGTATGGATTAGCTATTAAAATATCATGCCCAAATAAACTGCCTAAAGTACAAGGTGATCTTAAGAGGCCCTAATGGGGATAGGGTAGTGCAACAGACTCCTAAAACGGGGATGTGAGGGATATTTTTGTGATGTGGTTGACTCAATAGCAACTGAGTTGTCAGTAGCAAGTATACCAGTAGCGTGTGAATATCTGAATGTTTTCCTCGAAGAAATCCCTAGCACACTCCTGTATAGGAAGGTGGATTTCTGTATTGACTTAACCCTAAGAGTTGCTCTCAAATCTAAGGCCCCATTTAGAATGGCCACAGTAGAGCTTAAAGAATTGAAGACTCAGCTTGAGGAACTCTTATAAAAGGGGTATACTGGGCCATGTATCCAACCTTGGGGAGCACCAGAAGTATTTGTGAAGAAGAAGGATGGAAGCTAGTGGTTCTGCATAGGCTACAAGAAGATGAATAAAATTGCCATTAAAAATTGCTATCCACTACCTTAAATTGATGGCCTCTTCAATCAACTGTGGGGAGCTATAACCTCCTCGAAGATAGACCTAAAATTCAGCTACCAGGAACTTCAGATCCAAGAGAAGGATATATCAATAGTTGCTTTCTGTATCGATACGGACACTTCAAATTTATAGTGATGCCATTTGGACTCATCAATGCACCAGCGAACTTCATGAATCTAATGAACTGGGTCTTTAAACCGTATTTAGATTAGTTTGTGGTAGTATTCATTGATGACATACTGGTATACTCAAAAACTCTAGAGGAGCATGCTTAGCATTGAAGGACTGCCCTTGAGGTCTTGAGGAAAATTGAACTCTATGCCAAGTTAAAGAAGTACGAGTTTTGACTGGAGGAAGTGGCTTTCTTACGTCACATGGTGTCTAAAGAGGGAGTGTCAGTAGACCCACAAAAGATTAAGACAATCACCAAGTGCCCTGCACTGAAAAATGCTACAAAGGTGTGAAGTTTCCTAGGTCTAGCGGGGTACTATCACATATTTGTTCAAGATTTCTCAAAGATAGCAATGCCGCTTACCAAATTGACTAGGAAAATGGTGAAATATGAGTGGAAAGGAAGATGTGAGCAAGCATTCCAAGAACTTTAGAAGAGATTCGCATCTGCGCTCATACTGACGTTGCCATCGGGAACTAAAGGGTTTGTGGCATACAACGATGCATCTCACTATGTGTTGGGGGGTGTGTATTAATGTCAAATGGACAGGTTATAGGATATACATCCCAACAACTGAAGACCCATGAGAGGAACTACCCAATTCATGACTTAGAACTAGTGATGGTGGTCTTTGCTCTCCAAATTTGGAGGCATTACTTATATAGAGTGCACTGTAAGATCATTACCGACCATCAAAGTCTCAAGTAGCTGTTCTCTTAGAAGGACTTAAACTTGAGGCAGAGAAGATAGCTTTAATTTCTTAAGGACTACAGTGTATAATTCCAATATCACCCCAGAAAGGCAAACGTAGTCGTCGATGCTTTAAGCCGTAGACCACACCCTGCTATCAACCATCTGCTCCCTATACCAACATAGTTGTGTGAGAAGTTTAAGAGGATAGAGATTAATGTCACGGTGAGGAAAGCGAATGCTCCACTATTTGCAATGGAAGTACGGCCCACACTCATTGAGCTCATTGAGGAGATTCGTGCTACTCAGGAAGTCGACCTGCAGTTAGTGAGGTTAAAGATGGAAGTGCTAGAAGGCAAAGCTTTAGGATTCGTGATCCATACTGATAGACACGCTTAAAAGGAAGATTCTAGATAAGGGTCACAATACTTCATATTTGGCATATCTAGTGGGAATAAACTATACCATGACCTCAAGCAAACCTTCTAGCAGAGCAACGTAAAGCAGGAACTAACAAATTATGTGTCTAAGTGCTTGACATGCCAATGGGTGAAAGTGAAGCATCAGCGCCCTACTGGACTCTTACAACCCTTGGAGATCCAAAAGTGGAAATAGGACTTTGTTTCCATGGATTTTGTGATAGGACTACCGAAAAGAAGGGGTAAAAATAACTCTATTTAGTTGATTGTCGATTGGTTGACCAAGTCTTCACATTTTATAGCCATGGAAAACACTTGGACTCTAGATCAATTTGCTCGTGCTTACCTAAATGAGATTGTTCGCTTACATGGGGTGCCTAATTCCATAGTTTCTGATCGAGGCACGAGGTTCTAACCAGGATTTTAGCAGAAACTATAAGAGGCATTAAGGGCCAACCAAAACTTTGGCACGACATTTCACCTTACTATGGATGGACATAATAAGCATACTATCAAGACACTGGAGGATATGCTGTGAGCCTGCGATTTGGACTTTAAGAAGGCATGGGATGAGCAATTGACACTGATCGAGGTCTCGTATAATAACTGCTGCCACTCCAGTGTATGAATACCTCCATTTGAAGCTTTGTATAGTAGAAGATGCAGAACTCCCTTATGCTAGTAGGAAATCGACAAGGCACTCATTATTGGACATGAACTCATCCAGGCCATCACCAAAAGATATAAGTGATCCAAGAAAGGATGAAGGCAGCTCAGAGCCACCAAAAGAGTTATGCGGACAATCAGCAAAGACCCTTGGAGTTCGAGGTTGGAGACCAAGTCTTGTTATAAGTCTCACCCCCCAAGGGTTTCATGTGGTTCGGGTTGTTGGGCAAGCTCACACCAAGGTATAGCAGTCCTTACTCTATTATTGAGCGCGTGGGAGACGTAGCATATTGGCTACAACTCCCAGATGAACTTTCTAGAGTTCACAATGTGTTTATGTGCCTCAACTACATAAGTACATTCTTAATCCGATTCATGTGATCGAGCTGGAACCCCCATAGCTTTGAGAAGACTTAGCTTATGAGGAGCAGTTGATTGAGATTTTGGACCGCCAAGAGAAGCAGCTTTGCAACAAAGTAGCTCCACTTGTGAAAGTACTCTGGGCTAACCACACCACAGTTAAGGCAACATGGGAACCAAAAGAAGAAATACAATCTAACTACCCTCATCTATTCACATGACCAAGCATGAGTAAGTTTCGGGGACAAAACTTCTTTTAAGAGGGGTGAGATGTAAAATCCTAGAAATTGCATTTTGATTGAGTTGTTTGTGGAGGTTCGAGAACAAAACTTCTTTTAAGGCGGGCAGAATGTAAAACCCCAAAAATTTATATTTGTAATCCTCAAAGAAGTGTTAAGATGATCCTTAGTCGCTTAAGCTCGTACGTAACATTTTTGACCTGATCTTCATTTAGTTAGAATTTCAAACTGAGCCTATCATTCATTTTGGTCCGGCCTAATCCAAGCTTTTGATAAGGAAGTATTAATTTCAAATTGTAATTTAAAATTAATAAATTATAAAACAAAATATATGGATTTTTGAAATATAAATTTTATTTGAAAATTCAGATTTTTATTATTTAGAATTTTCTCTCAAAAGTTTATATTTTAAAGATTTTTTTAATTTGGAGGGATTTTGTGGTTGGGATATTAAAACTCCCCTAATATTCAAATTTTGCAAACCCTAGCTAGACACTCACCTCCCCTCTTTGAGAAACTATGGAGTTCAACCACCAAAAAAAAAATTGTAACCTTTTTATATGAAGCTAGCAGCCCCCCCTCATCACTCTCATCTCACTTTTCTTTGTATTCCCTATAACCCTAACTCACGCCCCGCTCCCCTCTAGGCACCACAACCACCAACAGACTACCACCGCCACCACCACTAAGCTGTCTGTCGCCTGCCATACTACCCACCTAACCACCAAGCCTCTTTCCTCCTTGGTTTTGGGTGAGAAAGTTTAGTTTTTTTATTTTGGGTTGTTGAGTTTAAAATTTTCATGCTCATGAAGAATTCATTTTGTTAGCAAATTCACTTAGTTTCTAGACTTTAAATATTTCTATTTCATAATGCAATATGATTACTAAATTTTGTGGTGGTTTGAAAGCATTTATATAAGCATCTCACCTCTCCCTCTTATATTCAAGGTAAACAGAAAACATTCTCTTCAAAGCCTCTGTTAAAGGAGGGCTTGCATAGGTTTTATTGATTTTATATTTGGTATTGGTGATTGGGAGTAGTTTTAGATTGACGCAGGTGAATTTAGTTGTATGAAAATCATGATTTCATACATGGAATTTAGGGTGGGTTAGTACCAAAATTGCCCCTACAATGTGCCAACTTCATCAATTAAATTGCTTTTATGTGCTACCCAGCAATTGTGAAAACTTTCAGAAATGTCTATCTATGAATCTAAATTTCCATAGTAATTTTTAATCATGGACTTCGAGCTTAAAACAAGGGAGAAAATTTTCTCCCGAGGCTACGCAACTCTATACTGAAATTGGCTATGTGGAAAGAAGTATTTTTTGAGGCAGTGTTTTGGGTTCTTGGGAACGCACTTAAAACAAAAGTTATTGTAGACAAAAATATCTTTCCATAGTATGCTTAAAAATCTCCATATGAGTTTTGCAGGTGAAGATATGGCTTCCGTAAGTAAGGGCAAAACCTTGACTTGAAACTTCCCTAAAGCCCTAGTAGGTTTAAGTTTCATGATTTGTTTTTATACAGTAGTTTAGTTTTTGGAAGTGGCATGACTTCATAAAAACCAGTATCTGGAGAAGTTGGTCCTACTCAAGTGTTCCATGTGGGATAGTTGACTCTTGGGTTGAAAAAGATTAGTTTTGGGTGTAAGAACTCACCTGAGTTAGTCCATGTTGTCATGCTTTAATTTTATCGTTTAGGCCTAATACTCTACCTCGAACTCAAGCTAGGTACCTTACGCTATTTCGTGATAATGTTTATGCCATAACTCCCCATGGTTGCTCTTTTGAAATGATTTTGGATGTTTATGAATTGTTATGTGATTATATGCTAAGGGGACTTTATGTGTAAAACGTGAACTGCAACTTGTGATTTATGATAGAGAAAGATAGGTTTGATAGACAAAGCACCCAAGACCCCCCTTTTATAGTGGTGCAAATCCCCCATCTTTCCTAATTACATTAGGTTTTTAATTTCCCTAGGAATACATCTACTTTTCTAATTCCTCCCAATTTCCCAAATAACCCACCAATTTCATTACTTACATCACCTTGCCCTTAGTCTTCTCTAGGGCTGTTCATTATTCGGTCCAAATTTGTACCGGACCAAAGATCGGACCGGACTAAACCAAATGAATTCGGTCCAGTCTACGATCCACAAAGTTTTTTTATTCGGTCTTTGGTCCGGTCTGGTCCAGTCCACCAGTCCGGACCGTTAACCGAATAAAAAATTTTTGGAAACCCACTTTTTACTTGTTCAATCTCAATTTTCTTTTGCAACTTATAATTTCTCGAATGTTCAAAAATATTAATTTGTTTTTCATGGGGGAAATATGTCGAAATGGTTCATATTGAAATAAATATAAGATGTTTATATCGTAAAATTTGCTGGCATGACAATTCGGTCCAGTCCAGTTCGATCCGTTTATTTTCAATCTGGTCCTTGGCTTATTTGGTCTAGTGCACGATCCATAACTTCTCTCTTACTCGGTCCTTGATCCAACTCGGCTTGGTTTAATCCGAGTTTGACCAATGAGCACCCCTAGTTTTCTCATTGATACCAACTTAAGATATGGACCGATCACAAATTTGAATTTTGCTAGGTAAAGGTAAACAAATAAACCAGGCCAGGAGGGGACCAGACCAGCTGGTAGACTTGTGCACTAGAGTTGGGTTGCATTTGACGCTGGGCCTGTATCGAACTGGTGGCCTTCCGTGAATTCGGAAGTTCTGCTGACTCGATGGCTGAGAGAGAGTGAGGCGTTGACTTGGACCAAGGCATGTGGGTTGGGTGAATTTCTAGGGCTAGTCCTGCTTAATAACACATTGGGCTGGGCTATACATGACTGGTCTGAGTGTGTGGTGCTAGGCCGGCTGCTATTCTTTTTCTTTTTTTGTTTTTTATTTTTTTGCTTCTCCCTCTGCTTCTCTTGCTGGGCTAGTGGGTTGCATGCTGGAATTGGGTCAGACCCACGTTGACTTGATGGGGAATAAACTATTGTTGGGCTGAGGTTGACACCTCGGGCAAGCCCAAATTACTGAAATTCGTGTTCAGATCACATCTTCTTAGTCTCTATCTCTTTATTGCTTTCCTTTTTACACCTATTATTTCATTAAATCATTATTCCTATAAAATCACAAAAACCAAATAAAACCTCAAAACAGTCTCGATTACGGGTAAAATTAAGTGACTAGAGGTACTTTAATGGACACTTTTGGTTCCTAAAGAGTACGGGATGACGACACTTGGAGGAGCAGCCGTGAGAGCATTACTAGTGAAGTAGAGGCCTTATATGCTAAGTTGTTTCAACTTTGATCATGTTTTATAAGGCGTAATCCCATTGTTGTGGATAGAAACAATGAAGGACCTATTGAGCCCTGTGAAGTGGAGGAGATAAGAACTACTCATTTTCAAACGTACCCAACCTAAGCTCTAATATGCTTGCTCTTGTTTCCCATAATTAAATATTGGCATATCAATCATAGCGAGGTTGCCTAATTTGTGAAGTCTATTTTAGCTACCAACCTGGACATCTCAATGGTGAACCGAACATTGATTACTCTTGTGCCAAAAGTCAAGTCACCATCAAACGCGGTTGAGTATAGGCCCATTAGTCTTTGTAACGTTTTGGTATAAAACTACGTCCAAGACTATTACAAATAGGCTTATGCCTTGTTTACCTAGTATTGTTTCTCATGATCAAAGTGAGTTTGAGCTAGGTAGATTTATTATGGACAATGTTTTGGTGGCACTAGAGCTTTTCCACACTATGAAAAGCAAATCTAAAATTCGAAGACGTATAATGTTCATCAAGCTAGATATGAACTAAGCCTATGACAGGGTTGATTAAAGTTTCCTAGAGGCTCTTTTACTGCGGTTGGGTTTCAAGGAAGATTGGGTTAGGATGGTAATGCTATGTGTATCTTCTGTTAGTTGTAGTTTCATTATCAATGGTGCAGTTCGTTGCCATATGGTACCAGGTAGGGTTTAATACAAGGTGATCTCCATATCACCTTACCTCTTCATTCTTGTAGTGGAAGCCTTCTCTTGGCTTATTTCTAATGCTGCGAGAAGGGAATTGTTTCATGGTGCCAAGGCTGCCACGAGAGGATCAGAAGTGTCCCATTTATTCTTTGCTAATGATAGTTTGCTCTTTTACATGGCCACCCGGCAAGAATGCTTGAATTTAGTTTAGATTATCAACCAGTATGAAGAAGCATTGGGCTAAAAAGTCAACTTCAAGAAGTTGGAGGTCTCTTTCAATAAAGGAGTTGGCATCGTGAAAAAAGAAGAGCTGGCTACATCATTGGTCATGAAAATTGTTGATAAACATAGCAAATACCGGGGGGCCACCCATAGTTATTCAGAGGAGTAAAAAGATAGCCTTTGCTAAGCTTCGAGAGCATATATAAATGGAACTTAAAGGGTGGAAATAAAAATCCTTTCTGGAGCAGGGAAGGAGATTCTGCTTAAAGTGGTAATTCAGGAAATGCCCACCTATCTCATGAGTATTTTTAAAATAAACGCAACACTATTTTTAAACTCCTTTCTCATTGAAAGTGTTTTCCTAACCTTGATGCAAAGATTATTTTATCAATTCCTTTGAGCTAAAGATTCCCTCCTGACTGACTAGTTTGGTACTTCTCAAATAAAGGATTGTTCACAGTTAGATCAGCGTACTTGCTTGGTTCTTCAGTCAACTACGATGATTTTGACATATTCTGGCCTATACTTTAGAGTTCCAATGGAACACCAAAGGTAGAATGTTCTTCGTGGAAATAGTGTTTTAATATCTTGCCAACAAAGTCCCTCCTTTTGGCACCGGCACATAGCCCTATCAGATTCATGTCCACTATGCGATCGTTAAGAAGATCCATGTCATGCTATATATTTTTGAGTGTCCTGCTGTGAAGAGTTTATATAGTGAGTTAGACCATCGTATTTTCCTAGCGCGGGCTGAAGCGGATACATCACGTCATGGGTTGATACATTCACTTAAACCTAGACCCGTGCGGCCTAGCAAACTTTGCTTGGAATGCTTGCTTTGTTTGCTAGTAAGGCTTAAGGATGCTTAACTTAGACTTGAGAAGCTAAGTAATCGCACTCATACTCTAAGGGAACTTAGAGAAAGGAAGTACAGAGAGAAAGAGTTTGGGAGAATGATCTTCTATTGCACTTGAATGCTTTCAATAGCTTGGTTCAAAATGAGCCCGGTTTATATACACATCCTCCTTTTCAATGGACTATGAAGATCTATTCAATCCTACGGCTATTATTGCTCTTCCAGAATATTTCATATAAATATCCTAGATACTACACACAATAGGATAATGTGAAACATTTTATAGGGTAGTTGAGAATATTCTAGTATAGGCTAGAAGGTTCTAGGACTCTCCACATAATCCTAGATACTCCAGAAGCTTCTAGAACAGTCCAGAAGTATCTAGAGTTCTCTAGAAGATTCTAGAATAGTCTAGAAGACTCCAGAAAGTTCTAGAACACTTTAGAACATTCTAGCATATTCCAGAAGGTTCCAGGCCATTCTGGGAGATTCCAGAACACTTTAGAACTCTTTGAAAACACAGCCCGTGACATTTTCCCCTAACCAATCCAGCAATGTCTTTGTTGCCTTTGGGTTTTTGTATGCTTGGCCCTTGAGTTGCCTCATCTCCAGGAGGAGTCCTTCTTACTTGGTTGGGTTGATGTGTCGTGGCTAGCTTCTCGACACATCTATCCTTTGCTCACTTGCATCCCCTCCTCATTCTAGCATGTTTCCTCCTTTGTGCTAGCTTCCCAGGTGATGTCGAGGGTATGACACTCGTAGGTCCCTCATCCCTACGTCCTTACTCTCCATAAATCAAAGGGCAATTAGCACCTTTTCCTTCTCGGCTTCCCGTCTTATGGGTATTGCATGTGGTTGCCCATTGCCCATGATGAGCAAGGTGCTAGCATGAGGAACTATGACGGCTTGTGTCTTATTGAGGAAGTCCATTCCTAGATAGAACTTCCGATCATCAAGGGGGGCGATGATTATATGGACCTTACCTTTCGATGGTCCGACTTGGATGTTCGTACCTCAAGCAACTCCATGGATTGGAAGGTTCTTCGTATTGACCCCCGTCACATAGCCCCTCTCCTTTTTATAAGGTAGGCTAATCTTATCAGCGAGTTCTTTCGCCAGGTACACGTTATCTGCTCATGTGTCAACCATTGCTTAGAGTTTCTTGCCTCTAACTTTGGTCTCTACATATATGCGGCTATCGGCTGGCTCCCCCACGTTGGATTAGATGGCACTTAGGAGCGATGTCAAGGCAATACTTGTTTCCCCTGCATGCCTCTCCTCTTCCATCATAAGCGCAGCAAGTTTCCCATGCTTTAGGTACTCAAAAACCCGATGAGGCCCGTTGCACAAGAAGCATGAATATTTCCTCCGTGTCTCATCCTTCTTGTCTCTTCCCTTGTCCTTCAAGATTGTTGGCCAGTCCCGCCTGGGAGACTTGTCCCGGTCTCCATCGCTGTCACTATCATCGTGGCTCTTCTTGCCTCGTAGCTTTGAGGACTCTCTCTTGAACTCGACTAAGCACTCAGCAGTGGCGATAGTGAAGGCGAGGTCTCGCACCCCACGCCTCTTAAGTTCCATCCAGGCCTAATTACTTAAGCCATCGAGGAAGCAAAATAAAGCATCTTGCTCCCCTCATGCTTGGGATTTCTAAGAGAAGCTCCTGAAACGCTTTCACATATTCCCGGATGTGACCCTCCTTGTATTGGAGGCACCCTAACTTGGCCTATGCCTCCCATTCCACATCCTTGGGATAGAATTACTTCTTGAGTTCCCCCTTGAATCCATCCCAAGTGGTGATGGGGTTGAATCCTCAGTTAACTTTGTCACAGCTACGACGCCTCCAAACAAGGGCTATATCTTTGAGAGAGAAGGAAGCATGGTTTACCTTTTGTCTTTTATCAGTGATGCCTACCGCTCCAAAGTAGGCCTCGAACGTCAAAAAGAAGTTATCAATCCCCCTAGCATTTCTTGCCCTATTGTATGTTGGAGTTTAGAGCGCATTCACCTTCGGGGTGGTGGGTACTTGTCTCAATCCACTGTTGCCCATGTTGGTCACCGCAGTCATGCAAAACGTGAGTTGGACCGCTAAGGCTTTGATCCTAGCCTTATGTGCATCCAACTCGGCCTTATAGGCAGCCACCTCGGCCCTGCAAGCTTGAAGCTTAGCCTCCTTGGATGCCCAAAGGGTTTGGACCACCTCATTAACATTGCTTACTAAGGATTTCACCGCCTTTTGCATCTCCATACGGAACTCCTTAAGGTCCCCCGTGGACTCGAGGTGCTCGATGCGTTTCTCCATGTCATCCACCTCACCCGTGAGGTCCGACATGGAGTGGTTAATCTCCACAAGCTTGTCATCTGCAAGGACCGACAAGTCCTTATTCTTGTCCTTGCCCTTCTTCCCTTGTTGTTGAGGGTTGTCGGCATTGGTGACACTTGAAGCCGTGGATCTCCCAAACCGAGGCTCTGATACCAACTGTCACAGGTTGATAAATTTACTCAAACTTAGACCTGTGCGGCCTAACAAATTTTGCTTGGAACTCTTAGAACTCTTGCTTTGTTTGCTAGTAAGCCTTCAGGATGCTTAACTTAGACTTGACAAGCTAAGTAATCACACTCACACTCTCAGGGAACTTAGAGAGAGAAAGCATTTAGGAGAATGCTCTTGTATTGCACTTGAATGCTTTCAATGGCTTGGTTACAAATGATCCCCCTCGGGAGTTCTCAATGGACGGTGGAGATCTATTCAATCCTACGGCTATTATTGCTTTTCCAGAATATTCCATATGAATATTCTAGATACTACACACATGTAGTATAATGTGGAACATTCTAAAGAGTAGTCTAGAATATTTTAATATAAGCTAGAAGGTTCTAGGACTCTCCACAATTTCCTATATACTTTAGAAGCTTCTAGAACAGTCTAGAAGTATCTAGACTTCTCCAGAAGATTCTAGAAGAGTCTAGAAGACTCCAGAAGGTTCTAGAACACTCTAGAATATTATAGCATATTCCAGAAAGTTCCAGGCCATTCTGGAAGATTCTAGAACACTCTAGAACTCTTTGAAAACGTGGCCCGTGACAATCAATGGAGCTTATTGAGTTATGAAATCAGACGTTGAATGATAATGATTTCCTACTATGTCTTACTTTGGTTAGCATGGAGCTGCAGAAACGATTACATTCTTAATAATCATAGCACCACAATATACCTTGTTCGGCAGAAGGTGCAAGGTCTGGTTAAGGATTTGGCCAAACTTTATGATGAGAGCAGGCCCAAAGGAGGTAGAAAGGGGATGGTGCACAGGGCTATATGGATGCCTCCACCAGTAGGGGTGGTGAAACCTAATATAGATGCAACACTTAGGTAGAAGGGTGGGTTGGGCTGCGGGTGATTGCTAGGAATGATAAGGTAGATGTGGTGCTGGCAAAATTGAAGAGGGCCAGGCCAACATGGTCAGCTACTGTTGCAGAGTCGAAGGCATCTTTTTATGGTGCCTAGCTGGCTAAGCGTTTTAACTACCAAAGAATCTCAATTGAGTCTGATGGTCTGCCGCTCATTCAGCGGGTGAACAAGTCCCCATCGTGCCTTAGTGATTTTGATGCTATTCTTGATGAGCTACTCTATATTAGTAGTAATTTTATGTTTTGTGATTAGTGTTATCTTAACAGAGTTGGGAATACAGTTGTCCATCATCTTGCTAGGATCTTCCTTTCAGTGGTTGAGCAGGTTTGAGTAGGTTCGTAGATCTCAGGTTATGTACTTATGGATACTTTATCAATGAGTTAAGTACTTGTTTTTCACTAAAAAAGGTCAAATAATTATAGTGATGACTCTCGCAACTTTTAAACTAGCGGTTATGTAAATTCATCACAAAAGAACAAAAGAATCTAACATAAGACGCAACATATAGAGTGACTTTTAATTGCTCATCCATTAAGTTACTAACAAACCTATGTAGTCAAACAATAAGGGAGGGAGATTATTGGGGTCTCTTGGGTGTTTTGGGGGGGGGGGGATTGGAGGAAGAGGGGTAATATTCTCTTTAAAACACATAATATTTATAGCTAATATTTACAATGCAATTAGTGTTAGGCGCTGTTTGTTTAATAGCTATTAATTGTAAACTGTTTATATTAGCTGTTAACTGTTAATTGTTTGAATCGGTTATTTAAATTAGTTATTTGTAAAAAAAATGTTTTGTGCAATTAGTTATTTGTAATAAAGTTATAAGATAAAAGACTAATTCTCTAAAAACTCTTTTAAAAAGCTCATCAAATTAGCCTTTTGAAATTACATTTTTGGACCCAAAAGGCTCTTTAAAAAGGCTATTATACTGAACACCAAAGTTAGCTTTTTGACTAGGTTAAACAACTAATTTTGGTCCAAAAGCTCTCTGAAAAGTTGTTCACCAAACAACCCCTAATCTTTCCCACTTGTTAGCGGGAGATATGTACAGAAAGTGCTACCCAATACACAATAATTCCCTCGAAACATGCAATAGTGGATGTATGTTATTTATTCCATATTTCAAATAGCTTAATTTCTAGTCACGTTGTAATACGGTTGTGCAAAGTCGGGTTTGATTACTCATTCAGTATTTTTTGCCCCACCTTTCCAACACATTTGCTTTGAAAATATTCCAACATTAGCCCGAACTATAATTCTTATTACCCGTTAGATCGTGCAACCAAAATTTTAGTTCGGTCCGGGTAATGGTTTCTAAAATAGAATATTCAACATGTGTAGAACGAAAGTGGCATCAAAATTAAATTAGATGTTATCACTTACAAATTTCGAAATGACTCTTGAGTTTATCACACTAAGTACTAAGATTATCTTGAGATTTTGTTCGAAGGCAACTAGGTTAGAAAAGAAGAAAAGATTAATCTAGTTGCTCACAAGATGTTTGCTTTCACCATTTCAAAATTTAGTTCATGCTAATAATTTTGAAATTTTCTAGTTCACCAAGATTTTCTAAAAATTTGATGACATATGTTATCTTTGGAAAAGATTAAAGCTACCACTTTTGATTATAACATATAATTTAATTATTCGGTTCGGTTTGAGTAACTGGAAAGTACAAATGCATGACCTGCAACTAAACCAGTATTTTTTAAATAAAAATATTTTGAACCATGTGCAAAATTTTGGTTTGATTTTTTAAGATTTCGATTCCAATTTCGGTTGAATTCTTTTGCACATCCCTACCTTGTACTGTTGATGATGTAGTTCTTGTGGCACGTTGTTATGATCTAGTTCTTTTTCAATACAACGCGTTATCATTTGTTGTCATTATTAGATTCATAAGAAAACCTACCTATGCATGATAATCATTCTAAAAGTTACAGAATTATATAATTGTTCAGTTCAGATGTCCCTTGGTGAAAACAATAATAATATTATCAATATATATTTTTTATTGTTTAAGCAAGAGATAGGTATACATTACTTTCTATTCACTGAACGTGGATCATGATTACTACGTATATGACACATATGGCCCTTAAGTATTTAATAATTCTTATCACACTCTGTGACGAACGTATCCCTTTTAATGGATATATTTTAGAGAACGTCGTTCAAACAAATTTTGTACAACTAGATTTCTAATTAATGTTGGCTTTAATGCCTGAGGGACAAAATCAGCCATCTTGTGACTATAGATTGGCTGTAAGATCTTTAAAGAAAAAAGGTTGGCTATGAGGCTATGGATAATCTTATTATACTACTAAAGAGTTACTGATAGTTGTTGACACGTTTAAGCGTTTTCCATTAATCGGACTTTGCCAAACACAAAGATTCCTTTTATGTCACTAGGACATACTGGTGCAAAAACTTCATTTCATGGATAAATATATTAGTTTGTCACAGACAAACTCAATGTCACCGAGACTTCTAGGTAAGTGAAGGTACGCCTAAAGACTCTATTTGCCCCATGCACAACAGAGCTGTTTGAATAGGTCTTTGGAACACAAAAAACCTCCTCTATTAGCATGTTATATTTCACGAAGATAGGATCCTAAGTGTCCATGACAAGCAAAAATTCACATGATTGTGGTGTTAGTATAATCTCTTGACCATGCCCATCAAGGCATACCCTACTTATGCTACCATGCCACACATTTATGGACATACCAGACATTTTCATAAAAGAAATACTTTTTTGAAAATACTACATTAAAAGGGACATATCTATTCATAATTATACCCCTTTCAAGTTTGAGACACATATCTTCGTGATTACACCCTTTCAAGCAGGAGGTACAAACTAGTTATCTTTTCATGAAAGAAACACACCTTTTCATTAGAAGGCATAAGTTAGTTAATTTACTTGTGCCTCTTCATAAACAATTATCAAATTAATTATTTAACCAAAAGGTGCATTGCAATTATTAATTATCAAAACAATCAATTATTATTTAGGTATAATTCAAGAATATATTTCCATGGCCATTTTTAAGGAAATAATTATTTTATCAAATTTCCATTTGTAAGGAAATTACTTCAACAAACCCCCACCATTTCCATAACAAATGGTTTTTTGAATTTTCGAGAGGTCTTATCCATGAATGGTGTCTTATGATTGGACCCCCATCTTAGTGACCTATCGTCAAATTGATCAGGATAACATCGTAAGCTATTTTTTGAACCAGCTACCCTGTCTAAGCACTTGCATCTAAGCCACACATAGGTGCTAGATCACTTAATAATTTGACACTATTAATGACCATGTGTCCCATACCTATTTTGTAAGTGTTCTAAAGCCAAGCCCAAACTTAGCAGAAGTGGCCAAACTTTACAGTTACTAGGTAAATCTCATCAATACCCCATAAAATATTAATAGAAACGTTTAAGTACAAGAAACAAGTCATACCATTGATTAAATACAAATAACTTAATCAAATTCTTATGCCTATACCCCCCACTCAAATGTTCTCCATTGAGGTTTATTAAGGTCAAAAGCTCACCCTTCGTAGAATATATGGCTAACTTAGCACTCCATTCGAATGATAACTGTCATGGCAAGTGCTAACATGTTACATAGACTGTGCACTTTGACTCATTGAACTTAAAACCTGATGTTTCCATGAGCATTAAGTTGAAGTTCCAACATGGGTGACTTATTGTGGGCTTAACACCATCCTTGCCAAAATCATAAGATTCATTCCATGACTTTGACAACACTAACTTCACAAAAGTCTCAAGACTTTTAAGTTTACATGGATCACACCTGTGTTTATTCATTTATCCATCTGGATTCATTGCCTTTGTAAGTCTTAATAATGGACCATAAGACTTACAAAGTTAACCAACTATAAAAGCAAAGTCCAACTATTAAAACTTGGAAATCTCAACATCTAAACAAGCTTTAACACATGAATTTTTTTCATATTTTCATCTAAGTCCAACCTAAAATTCACTACTAGAAACTATAGTTTTAACGACCACTTTTTAACGACCAAATATAAAATTTATTGTTAAATATTATTAATAACAATGAGAGTGTTTTTTTATTGTTTAATTTCATCAAAAAATCATTATTAGACAACGAACAAAAAAGTAGGTCGCTATTGTTTTTGACAATGTTCGTCATTATTGGTAATATGAGGGAATGTACATAAATTGAGGAGGAAAAATGAAAATGAAAATTGAAAAATTGAGTACAATTTCTTCCTAAGTTAAGATTATTAGAGGGAAAAGTTAGGTTTATATGTTACTATAAAATCAAAATCTTGCTCTAAAAAATAAAATCAAATCGAATTCAGTGAACTTATTTTGAGCTGGCATTTCATGGTCTCTTAAAAACAGCCTAAACTCGAATATATGCTGCATCGGTAGCTTGCTTCTTCAAAAGAACAAAACCAACTCAACTACCTTGCTTCAATTTGATTCACAACGAAACCCTATCTTGTGATCTGTCTCCTAAATTTCGAATTTCTTTCCACCAATTTCATGTCCATTGCATCAGGTACGTCTGGATTGCCTTCTTCTTGCTCGTAATTTGTAATTTCTACTGATGACGTTGGGTATTTTCCATTAAAATTTAGTAACTCATGGAGGATTTTCTATTTCAATGCCATTGCTAATTGATTCATTGCTTTTTTTGTCGAAAATTCATAGTAAATTCACCATAGTGCCCACTACCTAACACCTTTGGTTGGTTTAGCCGCCTCGTTGAGTGATAATACAATCGGCTAATTCTCCAATCTCTATCTCTGCCTCTATCTTTCTCCTATTTTCAACGTGTGATTTGTTGAAATTGAAGAAGCTGTAGTAGTGAATCGAAAATTTTCACCTAGAAACTGGGGGCTATCAGATGAATTTGAGTGATATGTTAAAGCTGGGTTCAAGAGGAGTCAGGATTGCACTTGTATTTTATCAGAAAGCAGTTCATGTTTAATGGGTGCCCAATTTGATTGCCTCAATTCTGATGCTCCATAGCTTTGTTTCTCTCAAATTCTTTGGCATACATGGAGTATATTGTTGTGATTATGTGACTTTAAAAATCACTCAATCTCTTCTTTCATGTAAGTAGAGCATTGTTTGTTATCATCATGTTTACAGCCTAGCATCTACATCTGAAATTGATGACTCAAAAATAGTTGTCTGTCTTTAATGAAGGACAGATATGTGTTTGGTTGCTTATAAAATTTAGGAGGATTTTATATTAATCTATGTTTCCCTATTCTTAATAGTCCATGAATCTATATTTCCTTATTTCTGGACTGAAGTGAGTATCGTTAATAATATTTGGGCCCTGGTTGAATATGGTAGAAGGTGTTGTGCTTTCTGGTAGTAAAGGGACCCATGAGTATGAAAGAACTCTTTGTGCTGTTGAGTTTGTCTTCTTGAATATCCTACATATTGCCCATGAATACTGCATATCCCAGGAAATAACTATTCAACATATGCTTTAAACATATTCATATGCAAATAGAAGTACTTCCTCCTAAGGTAGTGCTACCTACAACTACTCCCTTTCCCCTTCCTTTTGGGTATACACACCAAAAGAAAAAGAATAAAATAATTACCTAGGGCAGATTTGGAGTATGAGTTTGCAATGGTTATTTGGACCTATAGTGTTAAGTTAACTACTCCCCCTCCCCCTTCCTTTTTTCGTATTTTTAGAAAACAATTTGAAGACCATGTATATGAATATGAGCTTCAAATCCTTGAGTACTAGAGCCTTTGTTCTTCCATCATCTCCTAAGCCTAAAACCTCTATCTTATCTATCATCATGTCTTCATCAATGTCTTATCAAAAGGACCAGGCTGCTGCCAAGAAAGTCGCTTGCCTTGCTACTCGTCTTTGCCAAGCATCTCCCTCCCTCCATCCCTATCTTTCTTCTTGTTATGGATGGATTATTCTACTGGGGGGGCTGCCTGGTTCACGAGTTCTTTGTGGGTCTTCAATCATCTTGGTGAGTTTTTCCTCGGATGGATTATAGTCAAATTTTACTTATGGGATTCTGAACTTTGAACTGAATTTTTTTTCCTTCTTATCACATATTGGTTTGGTTTGTTGTTAGTCAATCAATTTGTGAGTTCTTCTTAAATCAGTTATTATTCTTGAAAATATGTCTATTAACTAATTCTGGATACACTTTTAGGCTTTCATATCATTCTGGATTCTCCTCTATTGTTCGTTGGTTGTTCTACTACTTCTTCTTAAACTATTGTGTCAAAAGAAGCGATTTGATTGATTGTCATGGTGTTAAAGCGTTAGGACAAGAATAATGCACTCTACTTGATCGAAAAAATGCCTAAGTTAGCAATATGAGAATTATTTAAGATTTTTTGCTTTGGTTTTACATTATGAGGTTTGTAAATCATTTTCTCCTTCTATATTATAGAAGTATTGTTCATTGTATACTAGGAATGGTATAATTCATTTATCTAGCATCTAGTTATTTCAAATCTACAAATTACCATATTATATTTATTTCTTAAAACCAGTCTAGAACTCGAATGCATCAGCGCTCAACCTCCTCTTAAAACTAGCCTTGCTTCTATTCGCGTCACACTGAAATCCTAGAAGATATCGGAATATTATGGAAGATTCTAGAATATGAAGATGTTTCTATGTTATTAATTTCTAACAATCTTTGCTGAAGTGGGTTTACTCAAAGGATTCGTTGATAGTTAAGCCCCAACCTTAGCAGGCACATTGTGGAATTTCTTATTCATTTCACCCACTTTTTTATGAGATTGATATGTTAAAGTATTTTTGATATGACTTCATCTTTGCAAACTTAGATTTAATCATGGGATTTGTGCTTTGTTCTCTTGTTGGTAGCTGGAACTTAGATTATACTCCTGGCTGAGAGTACAATGCATTATACTTCTATCCAACTATAAGTTTTACTCTTTCCTAAATTTGAGACTTGTGTTTTTGATCTTTGTGTTCATCGAGTCCTTAAATTCTTCTGTAATTGAGTATGATTAATCCTACTTGTGTTGTACTTAGTAGTTGGTAGTGTTTGTACCCTTATCTTTTAGAATAGCAGTCTACAAATGTGTGCGAGGGACGGTATATAGCCATATATTGGGAAACTTCAAATTTGTTACGCGTCATATTATGCCTTTGTGGTAAAAGTCAATGCCAGTTCCTATGGTTGTATTTTTTCACTTTGCAGTTACAGGATCAGACTACCTCAAGCACAATCTAAGTTAATTGATGGGCAATAAGTTTATAAAGTAGCAGTTTTAGAATCTTACTATGTAACATCTCCTTTAATAGCATGTATGCTTCATTTTACCTTTTGTTAGGTAACTAGGAAAAAAAATGTGTTGTGATCTGGTTTGAAATAAGTTTCTTTTAGATTGTCCCACTCATGCCCTCCTAAAGAATGTGTGAGCAATTCAGTAATCACTTTTTATTTAGTATACTTGTACAGTGAATCATCTCTTTCGTTTGACTGGGGGGAAAAGATGCTTAACAACTTGATCTGAAATATAGTTTAAATATGCACTCGTGGCCTCATAAGTTGTAAACAATGTCTTACTAATCATTACATGGCCTAGGAATCATATTTCATTATAAAGCTAGTTTGCTACAAACCAGCTTCCATAATAAAATTGTCAACTTCTATTCCCCTTGGATGTGACTCAATTGCTGTATGTTGATATACTTATCATATTTAAAAATTGAAATCCACCGCATACTAGTTTTCAATGCCTCTTCATCTTCCCTATTTTGCTTTTATTGGAGAAGCGGGCTGCTTTTTTCTGAGTGTATTATAATAGACTTAGACTAGCTCAGCATCAGTATATGCCTTGGAAGAAATGCATCTATGGGTTCTACAGGGGATGCCTTTGATTAGGACATGTAATGATATGGTATGTTGATGTACTTGGCATGTTTAAAACTTGCAATCCACCACATACTAGTTCCCCTTGGATGTGAATCAATTGTTGTATGTTGATGTACTTATCATGTTTAAAACTTGAAATCCACTACATACTAGTTCCCCTTGGATGTCAATCAATTGTTGTATGTTCCCAACCTGGTAAATCCACCACATACTAGTTTTCAATTCCTTATCTAGTTCCTCTCCACTTATAAGGTTTCCTTATTTACCTATGCAAATATGTAATGATATGGTATGTTGTGTTTGAATCCCACATAGTATATATGTTTCTTGATGGCCATATAATTGAATAAGCTCCCCTAAGTTTATGTGGTAAGCATGATGCTCTAGGATATTATTATCTTTTTGTCCCTATTGGATTGGAGTTAAATTAAGTAGTTGTCAAAATTTATTTAATATTTAGGTGATTATGTTATATGAGAGCAAAGATGGCCAATAGCAAAATTTGCCTCTTCTTCCCATACTAGGTGTGTTCTTACCAGCAAATTGAATCAAATTTTGATAATATGGTACCTAACAAGGAGTGGATGAATATTGAAGATCACTTAGGCGAAGACTATGAAAAAGGAGAAGAATGTTTCTTAGACTATGCATTCACTAAGTTGGGAATAGAGACCATTCGATGCCCATGTGTCAAATGTGTAAACATTGAGTTTGGGACATGTGAAGAGGTTCAAGGGCACTTATTAGCTTATGGAATGGTCAAAAGGTATACATTCTGGTATCATCATGGGGAGAGGTTTAGTGAGCCTAGTGTTCAGATGGATTATGAGAATAATGTAGATGAATGTGATGAAATGCATGGAATCTTGAGGGATTTATATCACGAGTTTAATGATGCAGGTTACTTAAGCCATGACAATCAGGAAGATGAGCCAAATGACGAGACCAAGACATTTTATAGGTTGTTGAAAGATTCACAAGATCCTATTTATGAAGGACGTAAAACCTCAAAAATGACTGCATTGATAAAACTTCTTCACATTAAGACTCTTAGTCGGTGGAGTAATGAGTCTTTTACTATGCTCTTATAATTCTTAAAAGATGAGTTGTTACCAAATGGATCAAATTTGTCAGACTCTTATTATGGAGCAAAAAAGATTATAAAAGATCTTGGCCTTTCTTATAAGAAAATTGATGCATGTGTAAATGATTGTATGCTCTACTGGAAGGATGATGAAGAGGTAGACAAATGTAAGGTGTGTGGTGCATCTAGATGGAAAATTAATGAGCGTAATAGGGAGGATAAGTATAGATGTAATGGTAAAAAGTTACCTCAAAAGATATTGCGATACTTTCCACTGAAGCCAAGATTACAAAGGTTATACATGTCCTCCAAGATGGCATCATGATAAAAGAAAGAATGATGATATAGTGAGACATCCAGCTGACTCTCCTGTATAGAAATCATTTGGTGAAATGCATCAATGATTTACTTCTTACCCACGTAATATGAAACTTGGCCTTACTAGTGATGGTTTTCAGCCTTTTGCTAATTCAAAAACCTTATATAGTATTTGGCCCGTCATTCTAATTCTATACAACATGCCTCTTGAATTGTGCATGAAACAATCTAATATGATTCTTTCAATGCTTATACCTGGCCCTGATAGTCCAGGAGATGCAATTGACATATATTTGCAACCTTTAGTAGAAGAGATGAAGGAGTTATGGGAAATCGGTGTTGAGACATTTGATGCATCAACTTGATCTCATTTCCAACTTCTTCCAGCTTTACTTAGGACAATTAACGATTTCGTGCCTACGAAATGTTGTCTGGACGGAGTACTAGGGAAAATTGGCATGTCCTTGTTGTATGAAGGAGACCCATTCTACAAGGTTATCTAATGGCGGTAAGCAAGGTTACATTGGCCATCGACATTATCTGCCTTCAAACCATAAGTTTTGAAAACAGAAAGATTTGTTTGATGGAATAATCGAGCATGGTGTACCTCCATAACCTTCTTCAATTGATGATATTCTTCATCAAGTGCAAGACCTTGAGAGTATATGCTTGACAAAGGCTTCACATAGAAGCCTAAAATATCCCATGATAAGAGAGGGGACAATTGGAATAAGAAAAGTATCTTCTTTCAACTTGCTCACTGGAGTACCCTTTTATTACGCCATAATTTGGATGTTATGCACATTGAAAAAAATATATGTGATAATATTCTTGGAACAATCATGAACATCAAAGGTAAGACTAAGGATACTATCAAGATGCATCTGGATTTAGAAAGGATGGGATTAAGATCTAGTTTGCATTTGCTGAGAGATAGTGATAAGTTGAAGATACCTCCTGCGCTATACACTTTATCCCTTCCTGAAAAGCACAAGTTTTGACAATTCTTAGAAGAATTAAAAGTTGTAGATGGTTTTGCTTTGAATATATCTTACTGTGTGAATATGACGGAAGCAAAAATCTCTGGTCGCAAAAGTCATGATTGCCACGTCACACTCTAACATCTCTTATCACTAGCATTGCGTGGCCTTCTTAGTCCATCAGTACGGCAGGCAATCATTAAGTTGTCAATGTTCTTTGCTATGCTCGATACTAAAGAGCTTAGGTTGAAGGAGTTAGAGCAAATTAAGGCACAAATCCCTATTACTTTATATAAGCTAGAAACGGAATTTCCTCCTTTTTTGATGTTACGGTGCATTTGCCTATACACCTTGCTCATGAAGCTAAAATTAGCAGGCCAGTCCAATTTAAACATATGCACACAACCGAGAAAACTATGTACACATATAAATCCTTCATTCGTAACAGGGCTCAGCCAAAGGGCTTAATTGCAGAGGGCTATTTAGCTCATGAGTGTATGACACTTTGCTCAAGGTATCTTTAAAACATAGTGATGAAGTTCAATCATCTTCATCAAAACTATGAAAATCAGAATGAGCATGATGGTGGCTTATCGATCTTTAATCATCCTGGTCGGGGATTAGGAGCTCAAATAGTGCATACCAATATTGAGAGGCATGAGTTAGATGAAGCTCACATTTATCTTCTAAAGAATTGTGATGAAGTCCAACTTTTTCTAGAGTAAGTCTTATCTTTACAGTATCATTCCTCCTTTTCTAAGATCTTGGTGTACCTTAATAATTTGCAACTTAAGTAGCTTTCATGTTTTGTTTAGAAAATTCTCTACAAGCCAAGCATCAGTGCATTCACTGTCTGAGGAGGAATGGTGCAAACACTTTAGGGAATGGTTTAAGTGTGAAGTAAGTAGCCAACATTACCTTGGATATTTTCTTGTATACATGTAACTTAATGTATATATGATCAATATATTGTAATTAATTTGTTTTTAATAGGTGGCAGAACTATATGACCATGAGAAGACGAAGAAAATAGAAGATTTACTATCATTGGCACGTGGCTTAACATAATATGTCACATCTTATAGTGGTTATATTGTCAATGGCTATAGGTTCCATGTTGAACAACGGAAAAAGAATTTGAGGACCCAAAACAGTGGAGTGGTAGTGATCTGAAATACTGGGCAGAGAGAGGCAAATATAGACTTTTATGGGATCTAAACTGATATACTTGAGCTCCAATATCTTGGCAGAAAGCGAGTGGTGATGTTTCGCTGTAAATGGTTTGATGTGTATGATAAGTTAAGAGGAATCAAAATGGGTGAATATGGATTTGTGAGTGTTAATTGTAATAGCCAACTGCAATCTAATGAGCCATTTATCTTAGCTGGCCAAGCAACTCAGGCTTTCTATGCAATTGATCAGGTACACAAAGGTTGGCATGTGGTCCTCAAGTCCCTACCACAGTACTCTGAAGAAATGTCAGCATCAAATGATCCTAATCCGAACGGTGCTAGTTGTGAAAGTGGAACATGACAACATGGTGAACAAGGGTCTATAAAGAGTCAAAAAGGAAGCTGTTTACTCTATTCTTAGGGAAATTTGATGTACTCTTTTTATTAATGACATTTATAATGCATAATTACAATTTTAAGGTTTAAAGTTACTATTTATCAGTAGTATGGACATTTGTTTTTTACATAGCAAAAATGTAATGTGAAATTTGCATTTTGATTCAAGGTTAGATCATCTCCTGAACTCCTACTAACCTAGCAAGTCAGGTCAGTTTCTTCCCTCCGCCCATTCTCACACTCTCAAGGTGCAACTGCATAAGAAAAGTTTCTATTTCACTTTTTTTTTCAAGCAGCTAGTGATATTTAATTTTAATGCAGTCTTGTTTTGAGTTAACTTAGTTGTGAACTTGTTTCTCTACATCATTTGTTGCTAATCTATCGCAAATATGCTGTGATGATATTTTAGTTCTTAAATTATAAATTGTGATTTTTTTGAACTCTTTTTGGAGGTGCAAGTAAACTTGCTTTTGTTATTACAGGAAAATAATGAATTCCACAAGACCAGGGAATAAGCCAAGCAAGCCAAGTTCTAATAAACCAACATTCCTGCAGGCTGGTATGCTAGCTACAGGTTGTGGTTACAAATTATATACACCTCCAAATGTAAGTATCCAGATTCTATTCAGAGGGTTAATCATTCTAGTGGCCATTCTAGGATATCTATTAGAATTAACAAATCTGGTCGTTTATTTGTGCCGCACTCTTCAACTGGAGCTAGTTCTAGTGCTAGAGATCCTTCTGTTAGGCGATAATTTGTCGCATTTTACGTGCCCTTTTCACCTAATCTTAGCTCGTATAATAACGTAATCTTTAGAGTTTTTCTTATTTTATTAAGTATTCTTTGAGATTTTTACTTGTTTTGTTTATTCTTACAGGTAATAAGTTGAACCAAGCAAATGTCGCGAAAAAGGGCAGAAAAGGATCAAAACAGGCGAAAAGGCGGAAAAACGGGAGCCAGCCGGGACGACCGGCCAGCAAGGTGGCACGACCACCCCCATGCCACGTGGCACGGCCGTGCCACATGGCACGGTGCAGCCGTGCCACCTAGGCACGGTCGTGCCCCCCTTTGTTTCTTTCGGTTCTTCGCGGCCCGCCTTGTCTTCTATTTAATCCTCTTTTCTCGACCTTGTTCGGGGCTTCTTCTTGGACTTCCTTAGGGTAGTTTAGTTTAGGTTTTTAACCAATAAAAACCCCTTTGAAGGGATTAGATTAGGATTTTAGTTGTTTGTATTTTGGGGATTCAAGCTTGTGGATTTCAAGTTCTTCAATCAATTCAAGCATAAGTTTCCCTCTTCCTTTTCTCTATTTATTTCATTGTTGTTCTTGTTTATGTTTTGTTAATTTTTATTCTTGTATTTGTTTTGTTTAAGTTTATTCGTTTAGTTTTCATTGTTAATTTATGTTGTTTAGTTGTTTAGATTCGTTTTATTTCATTCCCTTCGTTTTGCTCTTCAAGTTTATGTTCTTGTTGGTTAGTTTAGGTTTTCACGCGTTTTTCATGATTTGTTGGTAGATTGTGTTGGCTTGAATTATGATTAGCCTCTTGATGGCTAATTGATCCTGTACTAGGCCTAACCACACCCAATCTATGCCTAGAACTTAGAGTTTTCCTTCACGCCCGCCAAGTGTTCGATGAAATGCCTGAGAGGGTTTTCATCCATATTTTTGGGCGATTGACTTATGCTGAGAGGTGAGGTCAATTTGCTGGTGTGGGAGAGGGAATGGCCGAGTTCGGGACACGAAAGTAGTATCCGAATCGAGCTAGGTCCGGGGTTGCTAGTTTTGTGGTCTAATTCGACTAACCCCACGAAAGTAGGTGGTTACGCGAGTTAGACTAGCTCATGACCCTTAAAAGAGGGCCTGGGTGGTCTTTGATGATGCAACCGACCATCTCTAGTTCGTAGTGTGGTTTGGGTAGGTTAGGACTCATCTTGGTTAGTTAGTTTATCCATTGGTAAAATCACAACTCCAAGTCGTTTGTTTCTGTGTTTATAACGTAGTTTAGTTCCCCCTTTTCACCCTTCGATCCTGCCTAGTTTGAGACGCTTTAGTTAGCTCTGGTAGTTGAAAACACAATTCCCTGCGGACGACACCCCAAGTACTCAACGATACACCTTGCACTTGGGGTTTATAAATATTAAAACTCTGTTTTTCTTGCAACAAGTTTTTGGCGCCGTTGCCGGGGAATTGGCGTTTTTCAATATTGGGGTTTACTTCAGCATTCGAGACTAGGCCTTTAGAAAATCCAAAAAAATCAAAAAATCAAAAATTTCAAAAAAAAAAAAAAAAGAAAATATGTCTCCTTTCCACTTCCCTCAACATGAGCATGAATTGTTTTGGCAATACTATGATAGATTACATGCTTTTCTTGCTCATTGTGGTTATTGCTTCGAGAAGTGGGAAATTTTGAACATAGTCTATGAGGGTGTGACTTGTGAGACCCGTGCTCTTTTGGAGCATTGGGATTTCTGTGCTCGAAACGTTGATGAAGCTTGGGAATTACTTGAGTGGTTGGCTAGGGATACTTATGAATTTGAGACTAGTCAATTTACTTCATCCATCCCATCCCCCTGCATTCCTAATTATACACCTCTTGCATGTGAGATCTGCCATCGTTCTGACCATGATAGTGTTTCTTGTCCCTATCGTATTTCTGCTGATGGTTTTGCTAGAATTTCTAGTATGATAGAGGCCATGAACAAGCAACAAGTTGAGTTTGCTGAGATTGTTAATAAATCGAGGGAGTATGACCTATCACCCAAGATTGACCCTAGTTCTAGTGCTCCTAGACTTGATGTCAATCTGTGTGATGATGGTGCGTCTTTTCCTCCTCTAGAGTCCGGACTAGAGGAGGTGCTCGACCCTCCCTTACCTACTCTACCTCTTGTTGCTCCATCCCTACCTAGCACATTTAAGGACAACACTTTGACCTATCCTGATCCACCTTTCCCTTTAGCTCAGTCGACGGAGTTCGGGGTAGGTGCGACATTTTGTGTTGGTGCTAGGGTCGATGGGGATGATTTCTGTCTTGAGTCAGACGGTACTTGTAGTGAGGTGCAGGATCTTGACAAGATTCTCGAGGGGGAGTCCTGTGTGGATGCTGTGGCTGTAGTTTCATCTAGTCCTGATCTTACTGACCATGTATCCCTCAACCCCCTTGATATTTCTCATGCTTCTTCATGTTCACTACCCTCCTCTTCCCCTGAGTACCATAATTTATCACTCGTTGCATGTCATGATATGCTTGAGGGGAATGAGATAGACTGTATGGAGTCCCTAGGTGCCTTTAGAGGGTATGACCCCTCCCTGACCCTTATAGTCTATACCTAGAGGACATGCCTGGAAAAATCATCTTTCCTATTGAATTCAATCATTCTACTGATTTTTCTAAGGCATTTGATAAATTTAGGAGAGCACTTACTATTATTTCTGCATTCCTGTTTAAGTGCTCCTACTTACACTCATCTGAGTTGCAGGCTCAGGTGTTTGATAAACTTCTGCGAGCGTTGACAGCATCTGAGTTGCCGATGCGCGTCGACAGCATCTGAGTTGCCGATGCGCGTCCTGAATGCCGCCGAGGAGTGGCTAATGCTCCTCGCGCTTCCCCAACCTCGTCCTAGCGAGGTGTAGTTTGGGTACATTCAGTACCCGACCTGGTATACTCGTTCTCACTCTTCTCCTCCCCCCTTCTTTTATTTTTCTTTTCTTCCCTTTTTGTTTTTGTTTAGTTGTGAATATTAGGATTGTGTTTTTGGTTGGTGATCATCTTGGGGTGAAACTTGGTTGTTGTTGAGCCGTTGTTGGCTATGATCACCAATTTTGTGTTTTTGTGGATTTTTATTGTGTTGTGATGGGTGGTGTTGTTGGATTGGTCTATATTTATTTTTGGTGGTGTTAGTTTGTATTTATGTGTGATCGTGTTGTTGTTTTGGGTGAGCTTGTGTTTTTGGGAGAGTGTGTTAGCTTGTGTATATTTTTGTCGTCTTTTGTTTTTCTTATATTTGATTTTGTTTTCTTTATTTTTGTGTGTTGGTGATGACTCATGGCTCCCAATGAGGACATTGTGAGATTTAGGTGTGGGGGTGGGGTCATCTTCCATTTTTCTTCTTATTTTTGTGAAAATTTTTCATTTTTGTATAACTTTTTCATTTTTTCTCCTTTTTGTACAAATTTTTCTCTTCTTCTTGCATTTAGGGGAGTTTTATACTATTTTGATCAGCCTTGATCCCTGATACCTTGACTGTTAGCTCGTATATAAGTATAATGTGTATGATAGATATTCATCCCCAATCTGTCGTTTTAGACCTCAGTTCTAACCCCAACAGTCCATCGTAATTTTGCAATCCAGTCCTGAATTCATGTATTGTCATCATCCTGAATTCTTAGTCTTCCACGATCGACTCTCCCATTGTCTACTGCACAGTTCCCTTTACATGTGCTGGCACCCCCTTTCTTTTTCCCAAACGAAAGCAAAAACAAACAAATTCAAGCGCTACTGGGTGTATCCCTTTGAGGCGTGACATGAGTTTGTATTGAAAAAAAATAATAATAATGGAAAGAAAAGAAAGTGGGGAAGAAAAGAGTTGGAAATGATAAGTACCCCTTTGAGGCATGCGCTACTGGGTGTTACCCTTTGAGGCAATACTGCTACTGGGGAAGCCTGCTTTCTATGCTAGCCAATCAAAAAGGTAGCTTGTGTCAATTGCGTGGGATTGAGTTTGGTTTTGGTAGGCTTAGTTTCAGGGTGATGATACACTTGCACACTAGGCACCAGGATGGATTCAATATTCTCATGCGTCGTGGGGTGAAAAGCTGATGTCTGGATGCCATTCTTTGGGATGATGTGTCCTGAAATGCATATAATGCCTGTGTACAGACTGATATTTGAGCTATTAGGTGGTTTTGGTTGATTCGATTGTGTACAGTTTATCCCCATGTATATATTGTGTTTTGCTACTTTTATTTTTCGATTTTTTGTTTCTCTTTTCTTTGTTTTTTCTTTTTTTTGAGATTTTGTGGGTATATCTTCTGCAAACCCTCACGAGACCTTACTCGTCCACTTGGGGTAACCAAGGGGTTTAAAGGGCTTATTGCATACGCTAAATGCAATCGCGATTCCTGCGAAAGTGAGTTAGGTTTCTAGATTAGTTTTTCTTTTGTTTTACTCGAGGACGAGCAAAAGATAGGTGTGGGGGTATTTGTTAGGCGATAATTTGTCGCATTTTACGTGTCCTTTTCACCTAATCTTAGCTCGTATAATAACGTAATCTTTAGAGTTTTTCTTGTTTTATTAAGTATTCTTTGAGATTTTTACTTGTTTTGTTTATTCTTACAGGTAATAAGTTGAACCAAGCAAATGTCGCGAAAAAGGACAGAAAAGGATCAAAACAGGTGAAAAGGTGGAAAAACGGGAGCCAGCCGGGACGACCGGCCAGCAAGGTGGCACGGCCACCCCGTGCCACGTGGCACGGCCGTGCCACCTAGGCACGGTCGTGCCCCCCTTTGTTTCTTTCGGTTCTTCGCGGCCCGCCTTGTCTTCTATTTAATCCTCTTTTCTCGACCTTGTTCGGGGCTTCTTCTTCGACTTCCTTAGGGTAGTTTAGTTTAGGTTTTTAACCAATAAAAACCCCTTTGAAGGGATTAGATTAGGATTTTAGTTGTTTGTATTTTGGGGATTCAAGCTTGTGGATTTCAAGTTCTTCAATCAATTCAAGCATAAGTTTCCCTCTTCCTTTTCTCTATTTATTTCATTGTTGTTCTTGTTTATGTTTTGTTAATTTTAATTCTTGTATTTGTTTTGTTTAAGTTTATTCGTTTAGTTTTCATTGTTAATTTATGTTGTTTAGTTGTTTAGATTCGTTTTATTTCATTCCCTTCGTTTTGCTCTTCAAGTTTATGTTCTTGTTGGTTAGTTTAGGTTTTCACGCGTTTTTCATGATTTGTTGGTAGATTGTGTTGGCTTGAATTATGATTAGCCTCTTGATGGCTAATTGATCCTGTACTAGGCCTAACCACACCCAATCTATGCCTAGAACTTAGAGTTTTCCTTCACGCCCGCCAAGTGTTCGATGAAATGCCTGAGAGGGTTTTCATCCATATTTTTGGGCGATTGACTTATGCTGAGAGGTGAGGTCAATTTGCTAGTGTGGGAGAGGGAATAGCCGAGTTCGGGACACGAAAGTAGTATCCGAATCGAGCTAGGTCCGGGGTTGCTAGTTTTGTGGTCTAATTCGACTAACCCCACGAAAGTAGGTGGTTACGCGAGTTAGACTAGCTCATGACCCTTGAGAGAGGGCTTGGGTGGTCTTTGATGATGCAACCGACCATCTCTAGTTCGTAGTATGGTTTGGGTAGGTTAGGACTCATCTTGGTTAGTTAGTTTATCCATTGGTAAAATCACAACTCCAAGTCGTTTGTTTCTGTGTTTATAATGTAGTTTAGTTCCCCCTTTTTCACCCTTCGATCCTGCCTAGCTTGAGACGCTTTAGTTAGCTTTGGTAGTTGCAAAACACAATTCCCTGCGGACTACACCCCAAGTACTTAACGATACACCTTGCACTTGGGGTTTATAAATATTAAAACTCTGTTTTTCTTGCAACACCTTCCAATCTAATTATGACTGCCCATCAACTCCATGAGTATTCTAGTGCTTCTGATCATGATGATGAGGATATTGATAATGAGGATATTAATGGTGAGGATGATGCTATACCATCATCAGAGGATGAGGATTTCGATTTGTATAACCCTCGATATACTAATGTTCATCGTCGTGAACTAGAAGAACGTACTGATGAGACACATACGCCTCAAATTGGGAACGAAACGAACATCAATGTTAATGAGACCGAGACACTTCAAACAGGGAAAGAAAGGCATAGCAATGGTCACTCCATTCTTTTAATAGTTATGTTTGATTTAGACTAAATAATATTCTCCACTAATCATTGGTTGTTTTATTGTCAACCATTTCACAGGAAAGGATGATTCTACGAAGAGAAAGATAGGTGCAAAAGCTAGAAAAATGCGACGTAGAAATAAGGGCAAAGAAATTGTGAAGCTTAAATTTAGAGAGCAACTACCTGTACAATTTTGCAATAATCGTGCCATTGGAGTTAATCAAAGAGCTTTTGTCAGGCACTTGGGAATTATAGTTTGCGATACAAACATGTGCCCTCTAAGAGTGCACAAATGGTAGGATATTAGAGACAGAGAATTAGACCACATGTGGGAAGCTATAAGGCTACTATTCAGTTGTTAAAGAGTTTTATGTATCATCTAATATAATATTGAGTTCTAATGAGATTACTTTATATCACTTTAGGATGTTTTCTCAAACGATGACATGGAATCATACTGTGAACATGTTCTTCTGCATATGTATGATTTGTGGACTAATTGGAAGTCCAATTTGAAGAGATACAACATCACAAAACCGAAAAGGACTTTACGGCAGGCTTTGGATCATGTGCATAGCAGACTCCAAAAGGAGGAATGGCACTGGTTGATTACAGAGATCTATTCAAAAGACGCACAAAAGGTTTCAAAGTTATATGCTTTTTTCTCTAGTTCTTAGTGATTACTTGTTTTCTAATGGATAACTATTTTAGCTAACATCTTTCTATTACTTTGACATTTTTCAAATATAGAAAGCAAGTGCCCGAAATTTTGCTAATAGAGCTAACTATAAGAAAGAGAGGCTTCATAGAACAGGAAGTAAGTCGTTTCGGCAGGCTGCATGGGAATTGGTAATAAAGCTATGAAACTTGTTCAAAATTTTCCATGGTTTTATATGAGGGAAAATACTTTGATGACATGCTTGGAATTGCACAGGGCACAAATAGTGGAAATGAACGGTCCTTTCTTCAAATATTTCGTGAAATCCATAAAAAGGGCGATGATCTTACAACTCTAGAGATTGCTTAGAGATACATATGTATGATCTTATTTTGTAGCTTTTTTTTTTTGGCAATTGTAAATATTAATGCCACCAAGCTACATATTTTAGGATGCGAGATACGATGGAAAAGGAGCCCTTTCTTTTGCATATGGAGGTGGACTTTATAAGTTTACATAAATGAATCTCAATAACATACTATCCTATGTCTTTATCTAACGCATGGCATTTCCTTTTCGATGTGCAGGTTGCTCAAAAGGTTTTCAAATCAAAATCTCGAGATTCAGTGGTCAGCTATGGAGGAAGAGTAAAGGCAAAAGATATAAGAGGACCATCACGTACTAGAGTTAAGCTTGAAGTGGAACTCAATGCTACTAGGAAAACAAATGAAGTTCTTATTGATCGTGTAACCACAGTCAAAATAGAAAATGAAAATCTTCGGAAGCATGTGGAGTCTATTGAAGCCGAAATGGGAAAGTTTAAGGATTGGGTTTCCAAGCAGTTAAACATTACTATTCCACCTTGCACTAATATCAAAAATGTGAATGCAAGTTAGAAACCTAATGCAAATGAACTCAAATTCCTTGTGGATGTCTCTTGAATTCTGGCATTTTGATTATTTACTTGATTGCTCTGTTTCTATCCCACTCTCTTTGTCTTGATTGTGGCTAAATTCATATAACTATTCGAATAAGAGAAAACAAAGACATATCTAGATAATTTCTGTTGGAATGCATATGTCTAGCAATTAAACATTACTATTCGAATAAGGGAAAACAAAGACATGTCTTGATTATGGCTGAATTCATATGTCTTGCAGTTAAACATTACTATTCGAAGGCAGGTTACTTTTGCTGCATATTTCTAGAAAAGTATTTCTAGAAAAGTGATTTGCTGCATATTTAATTTGTTACTACTGCCCTTATGCTCAGATAAGATGGGTTATGTTGATTACCTTGGGAGATATGTGAGAAAAATGTTAGTCATTTAGAGCTGATCATGAGGATCTTTAATGGGCAAGCAAACTGAGTCACTGGTATGTGTTCTGAGCACTTGTCTGTGAGAAAGCGCATTGTAACATTGACGAGTTGTAGTTAAGTGACAAAATTCATAGTTTGCCATGAAGCACAAATAGGTTGTTGCCTGTGAGAGGCTCAGGGAACTAAATGACAGGAGGTGCCATGATCTGCTCAATATTATGTGGTTTTGTTACTGCCATTATGCTGCTACTGTCCTTATACTGCTACTGCCATGTAGTTAAGTTAACATAATTCATAGTTTGCCATGAAATAAGTTAGTTGTTGTTATAGTGAACATATATTTTATCTGGAACACATTATAACTTCACTTTGTTAAAGTAAAGTGAGTACATTATCAGATTTGCATTGTATCACAAGACAATTGCAAATAACTTAGCAACTCAATACTCTTGGAACATACTTTGTCTTACATCAGAAACATTGATAAAGTTATAAAGTTTTTCACTGCAAAAAATGATGTAATAAGCAGAGGACTGGTGTAGGATTCTGCCGCTTGTAGGTTAGGTTGCAACTTATCTACATTGGGTGGATGGACCTGCTTGAGCTACTGCTATTATGGAGGGTGTTGGTGTTAAAGTGGCTGGCTTCTACTTCTTTGGCCTGCCCCGAGGTTTAGGAATCCTACCTTCTGTGGGTCTCCTCTTTCTTTTGGTTAACAACCTGCCATGCTCATCTCTAGGCCTCCCACAGACTACAACATCATGGCCAAAGTGCTTATATGTTTTACACCTATAACAATTAAATAAATGATATTAGGTAACAAATGCAAAGTTAATTAAGCAAAATTAGAGCTAAAACTTATACCTGGTAGAGCCAAACCCAAGTACTTTATGTGGGAGTTGCTATAACTGAGATTCAGGTAAAAAGGCATTCAAGGACTCTCTTCTTTTATGCTCTGGTGGCCTGCCTGTTTTCTTTTGAGCATAGGGTGGGTCTAAATCAGGCAAATTCCTCTTCTCCCACATTTGTGGAGCTACAATAGGATGAACAATGTGGCTGCAGAGATTTCTATATTTCTCCATAGGGAAGCAGTCTTCCACTTAATCTTCTAACTGTTGCTTTATCCTGAAAATGCACCTTGCTGCATGTTTGCAAGGGAGGCCAGTAAGTTGCCATTTTCTACAATCACAGAACTTGTCCTGTAACCTCACTGTAAAGTTGGTATGTCCTTTAGTCACATCAAACTCTCCTTGGCCAGCATGTACCAGATGTGTGCAACCCTACTCTCCATCTCTGTGATAAGCAACTTCTTATGCACAAATGGAATAAGCCTGCCATTCTATTTTGTGTCTATTCAAATCTCTTCACAAAGCTACTCCCAATGAGTTTCCTAATTTTCTCAAGCATGGTCAAGATACGCAAACCTCTGAACTTAACAATTGCATAGTTGAAGCTTTTAACGAAGTTGTTGGTATTATCATCACATTTAAGATTGGTATTGAACTTAAACCTAGCCCCCAGTTCTAACTTCTCATTGTCTCTCAGCCAATGATAAGCTCCAGGGCCTTTCTCCCTAATTTTTTCCATTGCTTTCTCATGTACAAATGAGGCATAGGCATTTGCAGCAATGTAAAATAAGGCATGAAACCATGCACCTAACAAGTGAATAATAGCTATCTCATATAATGCTTTCTGTTATACACTCCTAATTTAATGAAGTATAGAACATGAGTATGTAGCTTACCTGGATAAAGTGATGCAAAATTTTTGTAGTAATGGATGACACATGTTCTCCTTGAAGCATTAGGCATAACAGTTCTCAAAGCCTTTATAATTCCCTAAACATAATACAATAATGAACAAGTAAGTGAAATATCTTATATTACAAATCAATTTACGAAGAGAATAGCATAAGCTTACCTTATGTCTGTCACACGTTATGGTATACATGGACTGGTTGTCAACTGCATCAAGAGCTCTTACTAGGCCAGACAGAAAAAAAGTCCACTCCTCCTTATTTTCCTTCTCAACCACAGTATAAGCTAATGAGAACTATCCATTATTCCCATCTAAAGCGATTGCAGTCAGTAACACTCCCCTGTACACCCCTTTAAGATGGTAGGTATCTATCCCAATCAAAGGCCCGCAGAATTATTTGAATACTGTAATTAAAGGACCAATACAGATAAGCAGATGCTTGAAAATTGGGTTCTTAGCAGGCCCTTGGTAAGCCCAGGTAATGAAAGTAACAGACCCTGGGTTTTTGGCTTTGAACTCCTCTGTGTAATGTGCTAAATACTTGCACCCTTCCTCATGTTTGCCATCAATAGCATCCTTCATCATTTTCCTTACCCTCCAACATGTATAATCTGGAATATGAATTCCATACTTCCTTATAACAGTTTCCTGCATTCCCTTCACATCTATTTTTGGAGCAACTATGAAATAAGGGAGAAGAAATTTACTGACCCAGGGAGCTGTGGCCATCCTATTTTGGTTAGGTCTACCACGAATGTGCCTCCCACTATGTGCTTCGCCATCCAAGTAGTTTTATCAAATAGCACACTACAATGAATTCTCCAAGTGCATCCTGGGTTGATATATTTCTGAGCATACCTAGTTTTCTCATTCTTCACCTTTTACAATGTAAAGCCTTCTTGAATGCAGAACTCTCTCATGATTGTGAGCATGTCCTCTTTACAAGTGAAAATGTGACCAGGCAATAAACTAACCTTATCATCCCTGTTTCTAGTCCATAGAGTTCCTTGCCTTAAAGTCCTTGCCATTTTGTTTACAATTACATCCCTATTTGCATCACTGTCAATAATTTCTGCTCCTAATTGCATCTTCTGCTTAACCTGAACTTTCAATTGCTCATCATCTCCAGATTCACTGTTGTTATTCTCCTCATCTAAAGACACATCTTCACTGTCATCAACATCTCCAGTCTTTTCACCATCCACTACAATCATCATCAGAGGGTGGGTTGTCATCAACAGAAGTAACAATAACCCTACCCCCCTTAGCATGAGCTCCAATAATAGAAATCACAACATCCCTACCATCATCCCACTCATTCTCCTCGACCTCCCATTTCGATTCTCTGCATAGAGATCCAACATCAAAATCAAGCAGCTCATCAACCCTAATGATAGCCAAAGGTAAAGGATTGAATGGTGGGAGACATTTGGAGGTGTTGCGACTGCTTGATTTTTTAGGACCTAAAGTTCTGGGATTTGGTTTTGTGCCCCGAGTTAAACTAGGGCCTGTGTGTATGCCAATATCTCTGGATTAGGACCTAGTGTGAGGTTTGGTAGGGGCTGCAGTACGTTCACCAAGGTTACAATTAGGTTTGCTTAGTGTTTTGGATGAGTGTTTAGGGTTAGAGTCAGGTTAGGATAGGTTAGGAGTGGATTCTAAAGGGGTGCTGTTAGGTTTTTTTAGGGATGATCTGGTCTGTGGCCTGGATGGGTATGAAGTCAATTGTACATCAGGAGTAGATTGTAATGGAGAACAGTACTTGGGAGTGGATTCCAAAATGGACTGCAATGAGGTACAGTCAGCTTTGGCATGGGGTGATGGTGATGGGCTTACTGGTAAGTAGTATGAAGACTTACCCTTTACTTTCAGTTGTACTAGTGGGCTTGCTTTTGCAGTGGGCTTAGGTGAGAAAGTGGAAGTGGCCTTTGCTGGGTATTTACATGACTTTTTTAGAGAAGTTGATTTGGACTGGGGGGGCTCACAGGGCCTAGGTTGGGAACTTGGTGTGGGCTTAACAGGGGAATTGGCAACAGATCTTATAATTGGTCTATGGGCCACAGGTTTAACAAGTGCAACAGCAGGGCTCACAATCAAACTGTCTGCCCATATGTTTGCTTGACTATCAGTCAAGTCCTCCACACCACTTACCATTCTCACATTCTTTTTAGATTCAACTGCAACTATCTGAGGCAATGATTGTGCAGCAGATGCACTTATTTGGTCAAGGCTTTCAACATGTTTTTGATTGTTAGAGGGCTTCTTCATATCATACATGTATATGGGAATACACTTACTCCTCACATCTTCCCAGAATTTTGTTAACCTAACCCAATCATCATTAATGTTCAAATGCCATCTCTGGTTTTCCTTATTTGGGGGATGATATCTGAACCTAACATACTTAGGAAACTCTATACCTAACTCCTTCGCACTTGCCCTAGCATCTCTAAACAACTCAATGCAACTGTACTTCTCCATCTCAACATCTATAATTCTGATCACTTTATCCTTGTAATAAACAACTAAGTGCCTAATGTCCTTACCCTGTTTCAAAGACGATATCAAAGAAGTACAAAATTTACACACAAATTACATGAAAATATCAAATTTAACAACATCAACAACACCATTACTTCGTTCACAGAAATCGTAATCCCCTTTCCAAAAACTCTAAAACTCAAAATTCTCAAAATTTTTTGATAAATCTGTAGGCAAAATCAACCAGTTTATACATCATCCACTACACTAACAAACCAAACTACAACATCAAACTCATATTTTCGCATCACGCATACCCACATGTAATGTCCATCATGAAATATATCAAAAAAACTGCAAATTTTCCAAATTTAACGGTTCACTTACAATTGTCACACCTTCAACAGCTACCTCCAACCATCTCATTCTCTTCAATAGTGTTTCCAAGCTCCTTCACCGCCAATTCTACGCATGCAACAACAACAGAGACAAGGAGAGCCAGAGAGAGAAAGAGAGAGAAGGAGAGAGGCAAGCTGAGGAAGTCGGGTAAATGGGAGGTTATTTAAGTGCTTCATTTTTCTTAAAGAACTGCGCGGGTTTAATAAGGGTATTTTCATCCAAGCACTTCTCCGTTCAACCACGGGCCGGAATTGGGCCATAAAAATAGTTACACCATTATTTAAGGCACCCCAGAATTAGTTTTAAAAACTAGGGGGCCTTAAAATAGTTTCCACATAAGTTAGGGTACCTTTATGTAGTTTTTTGGTTTGGTACACTCCGAGCAAGTGGCTCATAGAGTTATGAACTCCGACGTGTAGCCATTGAGCTTATCTTAGAGTTCGTTATACTTCTATTCATTGCAGGGATTTAATGCAAGGCTTTAAGCCTAGAAAATTGTCAGTTTTTAGGGAAAACTATGTCCGTTTTGCCCCAGAATTTAAGTAGGAATTAAGAAATCGTTAATGCTCCTAACCTAAGGGGTTAGGGATGTCACGTTGAGATTTAGTTCCAAAAAAGTGTATTACTTAGATCGGTTCTAGGTCTTAGAAACCAGAATTGTCCTTGGCTATTTAGATATGCCTATTTGTAATGTAAGGCTTTAAGCCTAGAAAACCAGAATTGCAGGGATTTAATGTAACGCTTTAAGCCTAGAAAATTGTCAATTTTTAGGGGAAACTATATCCGTTTTGCCCCAAAATTTAAGTAGGAATTAAGAAATCGTTAGTGCTCCTAACCTAAGGGGTTGGGGATGTGATGTGGAGATTTAGTTCTAAAAAAGTGTATTACTTAGATCAGTTTTGGGTCTTAGAAAACCAGAATTGTCCTTAGCTATTTAGATATGCCTATCTGTAGGGCATAACAAAAAGGAAATTTGCCTTTGCCTTTACAAGCTTTAAATTTTCACACATAAACCTCTCTACTTTGTAGCCACTATAGCTCTTTTAAATTTGAACATAACTGATGTGGGAAGTGATATGCTTTTTGTAAGTGCTTCCTTGTTTTGTACAGAAATACATACATATTTAATTTGCTGCCATGGCTACATGTTTATGTGCTTCCTTGTTTTCATGTCTATGCAATTGGTGTACACACTTTTTGTAATCTCTCTCTTGATGAATAAAGGTCTAATACTTTCTTTTTTTTTTTTTAATAGATACATGAAGATGCTGGATCCTTATTCCAAGTTCTAATGCTGTTCCACTATTTGGCTACAAGATGTAAGATCATTAGTTTCCCCCTTTTTTTAGCCAACTTTTTATGTATTTAGACAATTAAAGAACAAACAAACATAACTCATCTAGTTTCTTGAATTGTTTCTAGAGTTAAGACAGGTATCATATATATAATATGGCATTGTAGTAAATATTTACAAACTAATTGTGTTTCATTCAATATAGATATATAAAATTGGTATTTCTAGTATTTTCTTCAACTATTTAATCCATTTTACCATTATAGTGATTACACGGCTGAAACTAGCTCCACAGAATTATTAATGGCACAAACAATTGATCGTTATCATCAGGTGCTTGCGATTTTCAACGACAAAATATTTTATCGTTAGTCTTTATTGAAACAATAATGACTAAGCAAAGTTGTCATTATTGAAAACATTATAAATTTTTTTACTTCTAATTTCATAAATAAACGATGAATAATATGGTCATTATTATTATTTTTTCATCATTAATTAATTAACTAATAACGACAATATCTCTTTTCGTTGTTATTCAAATAATGACGAAAATTTCCATGTCGTCATTAAAACTATTAACGACGGGACCAATAACGACGGACGACGACCAACATTTTTTTGGTCGTTAAAGCCTTTAACGACGAAGAATTATGCTTTTAACAACCAATTTTTTCGTCATTAGAAGTCACTTTTCTAGTAGTGATTGTAGACATAATTTCCATTGATAGGCTTAAAAATCATATTTTATCACCGTATGAGTATAAGTTACCCCCACCATTTACCCCAAACTAGAGTAAATAATGGTAGGACTGTCATATGGAATTTCTAAGTTATATATATTCATGGACTAATGTAAATACTTACACATTTACAATCCATCCATATCTATTTTTAACTCTCATATGATCACTAGAAATCTCATGATAAAAAATACTTCAACAAGTCCATTATATAGACTTTCATATTTTAGTATGTCAAAATCCATGAGAATAAATAAAACACCATATTTATTTTTATCAAGGATAAAGAAATTGTACTTATCAAACTCCATATCGAAACATGGAGCAAATGACATCCAAATGTCCAAAAAACACAGATAATTTAGAAACCATACTAATATATATCAACAAGTACAACCAAAAATATACATGGACTCATAGATTTTAGTATGCCAGAAATACATAGAAATAAAATAACATTTCACATTTACTTCTATCGAGGAAGAATCATTTGTCCTTACATTCACATTAATCACTTGTTCAAAAACTACATGTTATAAATCATAACTATCATGTAAATTTAATGCAAAGTTTGTTTAATATCTATTTAAAATGTGAATACTTAAACAATAACATACATAGGGGTAGCATCTCATTCCCATCAAGAATAAACTCGTCTTCTTGCCCAATCTTTATAAGAGAACCAAACCACAGTGGGTTGTATATAGGAGTGAGTATCCATATATCAATAAAACAGGCATAGATAACAAATATCATGACTAATAATGAGATGATGACCTTCGTCACCGACATTTAACACAATAAATAGTTAAAAAATAATGATGTAAACAAAGGCTTGTGCGTTCCACCATCTTCTCATTAATAACAAAAATGGTTGTGGCCCATGAACAAGTTATCATAATCAAGCCTAATCATGATTTCATAAGATAAACAAAATTCTACTGGGAAACTCATGTTATTTGTTCATTTCAATACTAGTTATACTGAAATGTCAAGTCCAAATTCAATTCATCACAGATGGGTTAGATGATTTTATGGCCAAGTGAAATATAGAATTTACAGTAAGACCGAAATGAAACAAGGCTTCCTTGGTTGTTTAATTTATGACTTCCCATATACTTCTATTTTCAGAATATTAAACTATTCATATTCAAGACAAAAAAACAAAAGAAAATTGAAAGTACCAAAGATAACTTGTCTCATAATCCATTTGACTTCGATAACTTATATTGAGATTCGTTAAAACTCACCCATCAAGAAAACATATTCAAAAATAAATTTGAACACATACATGGTTATTTGGAGATTGGATTATCTTCTTATTGTAGCCGTCAAGTTCAATTAAACTCTAAAAGTTCATGTACTTCAATTGAAAAAAAATTTTATTTTTTTACATAGCTATAATATTATGTGTGATTATCATGTTAGATTTTGTATGTACAATAACCATTACATATACTATTATAGATCTCTCTAGATCTCATAATCAAAATTATACATACAACAATTCCAAGACTGTTATTGTATGTTATTGTACAACAAATTAGCATAGTGTTGCTTACATCAAGAGAAAAAACTATAATAGTCTAAGGAACTCATCCCTTTTGTGATCATGTCTTTGTATTCGTCAAACCTTCAATTTGACAGATAGAATAGTTAGCTTCTTTTTATCAATCGAATAGAATCCTTAGATTGTTGGTGTAAAAATTCAGTTTAATGGATAAATATATAACTTTATCACAGACAAACTCAGTGTCAAATTAACTGAGGTTTCTAGACAGTTGTAAGTATGCATTTCCTAAAGACTCTATTTGCCCCACATGCATCAGGGCTATCTGAATATATCATTGGGATACAAAGAAACCTCCTTTATCTATGTGTCGCACTCATGATGATATGACCCTAAGCGTCCAAGACATGATAGAAATTCAAGGGATTGTGGTGCTAGTACAATCTCTTGATCATGCCCATCAAGGCATACCCTACTTATGCCACCATCTCACATATTTATCGAGATATCATACCTTTTTAAGAAAGAAACACCTTTACATAAACACTACTTTAAAAGGACATATCTCTTTATAATTATTCCCTTTCAAGTGGGAGACATATTGCCTTTATAACTACACCCTTTTAAGTAGGAGATACAAACTAGTTATCACTTTATGAAAGAAGCACACTTTTTCATCAAAAGGCATAAGTTAGCTAACTTGTATCTTTTCATAAATAATTAATCAAACCAATTATTTACCAAAAGGTGCATTGCAATAATTAATTATCAAAATAACTTATTATTTTTTTGGTATATTTCAAAAATATATTTCCATAACCAATTTTATGAAAATAATTATTTTATTAAATCTCCTTTTGCAGGGAAATTTTATTCCAACAGAATATGTCTTAATGACAAGGCCTTATGGTGAGAGATGAGAATAATATATCTCATGATTGTTTTCTAATCCAACCATCCACACTATGTCACATTACTACCCCTACCCCCTGCCAAATTCCAAATCTGTGACCTTAGCTTCTCTATTTGCAAACTACGTACCTCGATACTTCAATAATATCATTTTCCAGTGGAACCATAAAAGAACGAATGTGATAGCAGCCTATCCACCAAGCAAACAAATCAACCCCTATGAACCATTATTTTTCGTAGTTGTTTTACGAAAAAGCGTAAAAAGTATGTTAAATTGGGGCATGTAAACCTATGAATAAAAATTTTGTGCCGGGATCAAGCAAAATAGGCTAAATCTACTCGCATCTAGGGTCAAGGTCAGGAGATTCTTGGTGTGGGAGACATTCTGGTGCATCTATGTTTTCCTAAATTACGGATGAAGGTGAGTTGTTTTGTGACGTTTAAGCGGCCCTCATCTATGTTTTCCCCTTTCTTGGCTTTGGCTTTCCTTTTCTTTTCTATGGCATTTCTTCGAGAAATGAATTTGGAGCCATATGTATTGAGCACTAATTGATGGAGTCATTACTTGAATCCCACATGTGAACATTATTGCTTTGAGTCATTTTCTCTTTTTTAACAACTTCTCTTTGATATTGACATCATATGCTATACAATTTAATTGTCATTCCTAGGGTAAGGTGGCTTAGTCTCATAGAAGTTGAGGTAGAGTGTTGCAAATAAGCCTTTTTTATGTTCATGGAGATTTACAAACATTTTCATTTATATGTTTTTCTTTTTTGCACCTAGTCGTGCAACATGGATTCATCATAGCACATAATTATTTTTAGGGAAAGGGGAAAAAAAAGATATGCACAAGGGAATGGATAGAAGAAGATAAACTTTTGTTGATTTAAACAAGAGATATAAGACTTAGACTAAATGGAGAACTAGGATATATAGAATTAGGGGACACACTCACTCAACCATGAAATTAACCAAGGGTTTAAATCCAAACCATAGCACACGTTGTTGATGCTGCTTTGACCTTGTCCAAATGTGCTTAAAGTAAGGAATGAGGTTGGAAAAACTTAATTTTTGAATCATAGTATGAAGATAAGTTCATCGACATCGTCATTGAGCTCTTGAGATATAGGATAATGATGGTCCCAAAGTAAATCTTATTTTGGATTAAGGTTCTTCAACACTAAACATTTATTAGTAGAAGGACCATTTTCCTCAATGGTAACTACACTAGGTATTCTTATTCAAACCTTTGTGCCTTATATTTAATGGTGTAGGCCCAATATGCTTGATGAGGTTATGTTCGTGTAAAAGCATAGTTTAACTCCTTGCCTAAGGTTGCAAGACCCTAGCAAGGCTTCTCTTGACTGTTTGTGAGCAAGCTTTTACTTCCTTGATTTCTAAGTAGGGATGTTCATTGTTTGGTCCAATACTAAATTAGATTGAGACTGGTCTAGACAAACTTGCACACATTGAACTGACTTGGTTTGGTCTGTTACTCAATCCATGGTTTTGTCGTCTTTGGGCTACGATTCGGTCCAAATATTGACTGACTGGATCAATAGACCAATTAAAGTTAGAAAAATAAGTCTGACTCTGTAATATGCTAGGTTCACCTTGCCTAGTTATCACACCTATGCTGATATGCTATTTCCAGACCTGAATTCTATTAGCCTACTCATATGCTATGTGCATTTGCTTGTCATTCTTTTCAACAACCATTGCATTAGTGGAGATGCTTACAGGTGGCCTTCACTTTCCTCTGCAGTGTAAGGCTTGCATGACTTTTTAATTTGTGGCCCTTAATTGCTCTGCTTTTTCCCTTCTCTACCCTAAATCATGCCTCATCAGTTCCATAAATCAACAATGTCGTACTCCTTGATGACCATTTAAGCATTGCACTCTAACTTAAGAAATTGATTGTTGCCTTCATCTCATCCTTCTTCTCTCTAGATCCACAACCAACTTCATCATCCCTTTTTGATGTCTAAGGATTTTGCTAAGTCGCAATTGGATTATTGAATTGAATACTTTAATTGCTAGTGTGAAAGATCTAACTTGTCTCTTCATCTTTTTTACCATCATGTTTTTGAATTATGGTTATTGTTATGTATTTGTGAGTTTATGGGATTTTTGTCTTATGTGATGAGATGTGGATTTATATGCATCTATAAGTGTTCAGTCTATTTAATCTCCTTTCTATCTCTAATGTTCACTCCTCCCTTAACCTCCATGGCATCACTTGTGTTGCATTGCACTTAAAAAAAATTCAGCCCACTTGGTCTAGTTGTGGTCCAGTCTAGGTTTTTCAATCCAAACCAGATACTTTTTGGTCCAGTCCTCGGTTCGTAGTTGCTAATTATTCAGTCTTCGGTACAACCTAGTTTGATATGGGAAACACCGTTACTTCTAGCTTAATGAGCACATGCCTAGGGCATTGTTGTCCCTTTTCTTAATGTGTGTTGTTGGTATAAGTCTAAATCATCTAGACCTTATTGTTGTTGTTGTTTGTAACCCCTTTGATGTTTGACTTCATTAATGTAGACCATGGATTCTGAGTAGGGTGGAACATGAAGGTGATGCTAACAAAGAAAAAAAGAACATAAGGGCTTTTGTTGGGAAGAATTCATAAATGACAAGTGCACAGCTGAAGTTCTAACACTTAAGGTCGCTCCATAGGGATAGGGTGGCATTAGAACACTAATGACTAAACTAGCACATATTAAACTAAACTAAAAAAAATTGCAAACTAAAACAAGATTAAATCACCTAATCAATCACCAATCCTAGAATAAACATTATTATTTCACACTAACAAAAAATAAAGCACGATTAGTACTTGCTAAACTACAATATGGATCTAACAACCAAATTAAAAACTAAACAAGAGACAAAACTATAAAATCATTAGACCAACTAAAAAATTCAATGAACTACAATGAGGTATAAGGCCATAAAGTTTGATTATTTCATTTAAGTATAAGTCAGCCACATGAGAAACATCGTCACTTTTGGTGTCAGGCACAAAATAAGCCATTTTTGTAAACTAGTCAATAATAATTTTTTGGAATCCATCCCAATTTATGTCTGTGGATAAGTCACAAAGAAATATATGCTAAAATCTGATGCATATAAAAATCCGTTAACCTTGCACCATCCTCATCCTATATCACGTAAATAACCTATCTATCCAAAGGTCGCTTTGACACCAAACTCCAGCCCATAGCCTATATTTTTCGTTGTATTTCACCTATCAAATGAGCCCATAATTGATGAATTTGACTCATGGGAAACATGGTCAAGTTTTCTTTTGGGATATGTAATAAATTCAGGTAAACCTTTGTATTTTAATTCTCTAAGATAGCAAAAGCCTCAGTACCCTAGTTGTAGGGTTTTGCTCCAGTAGCCACTACATGTTGAGCAACATTTCATTCTTACCTAAACTTCCCCAATCGATGCAAGTCTGAGTCTGGATGCTTCCTTAAGATGTTTGCTTTACCCTTATATGCTTGGATTTGTTGTTAGATATTGTTTTAGTGAACATGGCCAAGATTAATTGGATTGTGCATAAAAACCTAATTTTGAAGAAATTTGAATATTTGGTTGATTTGAGGGAGTTACAGTTGTCATCTTTGGATTTCCCTTAATGTGATAATTCTTCACTCGAAAAAGAATATCCTATATGTGGAGGAACATCCATTGGACAAGTGTTCACCTCTAGAAGCTTGTTGGAAGATAGGGCAAGCCCAACACATTAATCTTATAGTTATCCTTAGAATTTAGATTTACTGTCCTTGGATAATCTATTGAAGATAAAGGCAAATGCCCTTTCTCTCTCTACAAAAGTCTCTTTTTATCTTTAAGTCATTCTCAGGGGTGACTAAGAGTCTTCTCTTTAGGATTTCTCTTTGCTGGCTTAGCCTCTATGAGGAAGTTGGTGAGGGGTTTAATCTATCCCTTTGAGTTTTCATTCTTTGGCTTCGATCTTGCATTTTCACTAATTGCTTGATATTGATTTCGAGAAGGAACTTGAGTGAGTGTTCTTGGTTGTTATAAATTAGTGATTTTGGGTATTTGATGATTCCCTTTTATAGAATTGGTATTAGAGCTAGTGGTTCCTTCTTCAATAGATTTCTCATTCAAATCCCCTATTTCCCTAAATCCAACCTAAAACAAACACCCGCGCTTTATCTCAAGTACAACGCCTCACTTTCTTTTTGTCTTAATCACCTATTTTAATCTATAAAAGAACATCAAAATTTACAAAACACAATTTCACCACAAAACACCACCATAAACTCTACAAACACAAGGCCTTCACAAACATAGGAAATCTCTTTCAACAGAACCAACCACTATCAGACAGTGCCAAGTAACATAGGTCCTAGTAGGTTAAACCTAAAAAAACTTTCTAGGCAGAAACTCCATGGGATACCTATCATGATTAGCACAACCATGGTTCCTGTGGTGTTTTTACGCAATACATCTTTTCACTCCTTATTCACCTAAACCATTGAAGGTAATGGTTTTCCTTCTCAATCCACCTAGGGGAATCCTACATGATCAAGCCCATGACACGAGTATTAATAAGCTCCTACTTTAGCTCCTGCCAACAAGGAATCTCACCAATAAAGTCGCATAAGTGAAGATAGCATCTCCACTAGGAGAAGAACTCACTATAACCAGAGCTTGATATGAGCCCTATTGATATTGCCTATTCCTCCTCCCATGAAGATTTTGATAAAGGGGATAAGACTTCTACAAGAAGAAGGTATCTAAAAGATGCCCTTAGAGATTTCAAAATGGAAGCATCAAGTTTGACGTCAACCTTAATTCGAAAACAGTGTAGATTAGGTTCAATCTCTGGAAAGAACTTTTGAGGTTAAAGTATACAATGATGGGAAGTCCTTCAAGTTAGCTATTTTAAAAATGAAAGGATATGCATTTTATGGTATGAGAACTTAAGAAGAGTAGAGGACGCGAAGCTAAATCTAAGGCTAAAACATGGTTTACACTTACGAAGCACACAGAGAAGAGATTCGTACCATCCTCTTATAAGAAAGAGCTCTACCTCAAGATTACCTCTCTTATCTAAGAGAATCTCAAAGTGGTAGAGTATATTAGAGAGTTTAAACAACTATAGATGAGCGTTGGGTTGAATAAAGAGCCTAAGCTCACTATTTTTATATTCATCAAAAGGTTTATGACCAAACATTGCCAATAAGGTAGACTGCAATCGTATCTTTCCTTTGATGACATGTGTGGCCTTGCTATCAAAATTGAGAAGCAATTTAAGGGTAAAAAATCCTTATATTCCCCTTCCATAGAAAAGTTTGTGCAAGTACACTGAAATTGAGACTCAACCTCATCAATCTAAAGCTCTTGGCAAGGTTAAAAGAATTGCTAATTAGTAAGCCATTTAAGAAGTTAGACCGGAAAAAATTTCATGTGTCATGGCTATGGACATTTTCAAGCTGATTGTCCCAATAAAGAGGACCTTTACATTAGGGAGGTTCAAGAAATTCAATCGATTTATGAAGAAACTACTGATGATGAAGAATAGTAGAATGATGTGCCTACTTTGATCACTGTGGATGTGGGTGACATGTTTTTTTACTAAGAGACCTCGACATGTCAGGAAGGCTCATATTGAAAGTAGCAAAAGGGAAAAGCTTTCTCCTTTAAGCTGCACTATTGAGGGCAAGGTACGCCCCTAAATCATCGATGGTGACAGTTGTACCGATGTGGCATCTAAGGCAGTCATTGGAAAGCTTCAACTCCTCACCAAGGAGCACCCCTCCCTATAGTTCCTTCAATTGTTTAAGCTAAGCAATAAGATCATTGGTTCTAAGCAAGCACTCATTTGACTCCTAACTGCACCTTATTTTGGTGAAGTCTTGTGTGATGACCCTATGGATGCTTGTCAGCTTTTGGTACACCATGGCTATTTGACAAATATGTGTAAAATGATGGACATGCTAATGCCTATCCAATCAAGCTCTAAGGTTAAGGTGAGCCACTAGTAAGATGAAGCCTTAAGTCATATTACTAATGGTCAATCCAAACACAAGAGAGGAAGTGAAACCTTTATGCCATGTAGGCTTATCATGAGCTTGTAGATCTAATCCTAAAATAACCTATTATCCAATCCCCCTTGGCCATTAATTCGACCTAGAAAAGAAGCGTTCATAAGGATCACCAACACGAATGATAAGTCCCTCGGGTGTAATGAGATGCATTTATCTAGTGATGAGTATATTGACATTTTTAATGAGATGATAAAGTGTAGGACTAATCATCACTTTGGAGTACTCCGTAAGACCATTAGCAACTCTTCCACATTCAACAAGAGTGGCATTCTTAGCACAATGGGTTTTCTTAAACCCAAGTAGGGACAACAAGTTGTCAAGATTGGTATCTTTGGATTTCGACACTAAGGATTTGAGGGCAAATTCATCCCAAAAGAGGGGGGGAGAGGTTGATACATACCAAAAGGCCATGGACCTTGCACCACCATCATCCTTGATCAAGTAAATGCTCTACCTACCCGAAGGTCACTCTAATACAAAATTCTAGCATATAACCCATCATTATCATTTCATTTCATTTACCAAATAAGCCCCAATTAGTGAGTAATGACTTGTTAAAGGTTTTCGAGTCTAATTTTGGGATACAAAAAAAATTGTACTAGGTCTTCGCATTTTAATTCCCTAAAATGGTGAAAACACCACTACCCTAATTCCAGGTTTTGGCGCTAATATTTGTTGAAGTTTGAGCACCTTGTAGTTCTTGCCTAAAGTTGCCCAATTGACGCAAGTCTTTGTTTCAATACTTTCCTACTACATCTATTTTAGCCCTATATGATTATATTTGGCATTGATATGATTTGAGAGAGAAATCACTAAGATTAATTGGTTGTATACAAAAATTAAATTTCAAAGCAATATGAACATTTTGCTTAATTTTAGGGAGTCATAGTCCTAATCTTTAGGTGTCCTCACATGGGATAATTTGCCACTCATCGAAGAAGTTCCTCTAAGTGGTAGCACCTCTAGTGGACAAGTGTCCACCTCGCAATGTTTCTTGGAAGATGGGGAAGAATCCATAAAATTTTGACACATTAATCTTGCAATTATCTTTAGAGTATACATGTCTTTTCTTTGGATAATTGTTGGAATCCTATTGGCCTATTTGTCTAACTTTATAATAGTATTTTCTACCATTGTAGGCATTTAAGGATTCTCCTCCTCATTGGAATGTTTAGGTTATGTGCATGAATGAAAAGAGTGGCTTATGGCCTCTCTATCTCTTTAAAAATCTCTTAATCTTTACTGAATTTTTAGTGGTGCATAGGAGTCTTCCCTTTGGAATTTCTACTTGATGGCATTAGCTTTTAGGGGAGATATTTAGAGAAGAGATTAAGCAATTCATTTTTATTTTCATTCTCAGTTTCAATCTAATAATTTCATTGATTACTTGAGATTGATTTCACAAAGGAACTTCGCTTAGTGTTCTTTGCAAATAGATTAGCGAATTTGAGACCTTGAGGATTCATCATCATCAACATCTTCTTAAGGGCCTTTAAGAATAGTGAGAGGAGCGTAGAGTCCTCGGTGGAACTGCTTCTTGAACTTATGGTAAATAGGACACTTAGAGATTACACCATAGATGTCACCACCCATCTTAGGCTAAAAGAAATGCTCCATGTAGATTGTCTTCTTGGTGCACAAATGACCAGCTAGACCACCTTTATGCATCTCTTTAACAAACAAATTGCATATCGGACATTTGGGAGTGCAAAGCTTATTCCCTTTGAATAGGAACCCATCTTGGAGCATATTCTTAGAGCCTTGAACTTCTTCTTTGATAAAAGGAACAAAGTCCTCATGACTTTTGATAGAATATTTAACAACTAATAAGCTAAGGACTCTAGCTTCATAGTAGACAAAAGAGTATGGCGCTTCAAAAGAGCATTCGCTATAATGTTCGAGCTCCCTTTCTCCTTCTTGATAGTAACGATGAAAGATTAGAGGGATTATACATAGCCACTTATCAAGTAAGGGGTTGAGATTTTGTTGCCCATTGAGGTTCTTCAAGGCTATATGATCAAACTACAAGACAAATGGCCTTAGGCAGTGAGCCTAGTGATCGAGGGTGCTGACCAATTGATAGAAATTCTTATGATATGTGCTATAGCTCTTTTGAGAGCAATTCAACGGCTCACCAAAGTAGGCAATTGAGCACTTTTTTGGAGATGAATTGCCCCTATGCTCATCGCACTTGCATCGCATTCAACTTCAAAGAATTTTTTAAAGCCTGGGAGAGCTAGGATTAGTGATTCAGAAAGCGTAGCCTTGAGCTACGGAATGGCATCTTGGGCATACCTTAACCAAGTAAAAGATCCCTTTTTCATATACTCTGCTATTGTGCCTGTGAGAGTGCCAAAATTATTAATAAATCTTTGGTAAAAGAAGCCCATCCACAGAACTAGTTAATAATTTCTTTAGTCTAGGGATTCCTAAACCGAATAGGTGACGTTGGTTTTCTAGTTGAAGCTTGTTGTGCTTGAATATTTGCTTGGTTGTTTTCAATTTAATCCTTGAGTTCTTGATTTCAATTGTGAAATTTCTAGCAAATTTTTTGCATGTATGTTAGATATTCAATTGGTGATAATTTGTATTGGATTGCTAGGATTAAACTTGATTTTGTGATTGCTTGAGAAAGGATTGTGAGTCCAATGGTCAATTAATAATCTTGTGCTTAAAACTTGATTAAATTTAAACACCATGAGAATAGATGATTAATTTAGATTAATTTCATTCACTCCATTTTGAAAAGAAAGTTGTGAATTCATACAAAGTATCGACCTCTAAATTGATCGGCAAACTAATTAAAAAGCACTTGTTTTGACAAGTTAAGTTGACGCGTGGTTGATCAGGCTAATCCTTAGATGTCTCTAACCTTTGACAATTTAGTTTGTGTTATATTATATTAATTTGTTCGTTTATTTTAAACAAAAAGTCCAACTTTGATTGCTCTTCACCAATTTCAAAGGTATAAACTCATTAGATCAAACCAGCCCATGTGCAACACAACCTTGATTGTTGCGACAATGGCCATACGCATGTAGGTCAAATTATAATTAATTAAAAAATCACAGAGGATCAAATAAGAAAATAAAAATAAATAGGAAAAATGAAAACATGTAATTCCATAAACCGATTTATTGTCTTTAATTAATGACCCTCTTGACAACCATCGATACTTGCGAGATGATTTGATCCTTTTCCAACCTCTATGGAGTGTTTTGGTATATTAAAGGCTAAGTCCAAATAGAGTGTTTTGTAGAGAGGAGCGAGAAGATTTTGTGAGAGTTCTGTCATTAAAGGTTTACTAATACTGGTGAGAGAGTTGTATATTATTAAGGGAGAAAGGTGGTCTGGCTTGTAAGAAGAGAAAATTATGTAGTTTCTTTGATGTGAAATATGTGCATTGTTGTGTTATTATATTTAGTTTTGATGATAACAAATCCAAGTGTAAAAATCTGTCCAAGTAATGTTGCTCCGAACACGATCTCCAAACAGGCCTAACTGGTGTTTGTGATCTTTATTGTATTAACTGGTTTGCTACATGTGAGAATGTCTTCTAGACAGGTTTTACTTGGTGATTCTATATTAAGTCAAGAACACCATCTCGACAGTTGATTGTAAAGCGTGTTCCTGAACTCTAGCAATGCAAAGAACAACCCCAGCAAACAAGGTGGCCTTGGTGTTCACAGCAGCTCTACAAATCTCGGACAAGATGACTGGTTCAAAACAAGAAGTCTTGGGTATATAGGTTTTATTTAATTAGACTCTTGTTAATATGCCAATATTGAAAACATCATTTTTAAACACTTCTTGAATCGGTACTTGCGCTAAGTGCTTCAGAACACCAGTTGCGAACAACCCTGCGAACAGGGTGCCTAGGGTGTTTCTGAACTGCAGTGGCCATACCCGATTATTTTTGAAAAATTCATTTTGGTTGGCCAAGATCTCCAGAATACTTTCCTTGAATTTCAAAATTGCTATTTTTCTGGAGAGGATAGTTCTTGAAAATATTATGGAGATTTGCGAAAATAGGTTTGGGAGATTTGCCAAATCAAAAGATTCCTATGACTATATTTTCGGATTTGGTAAAAGCTGAAAATCTCTTTAAACCTCTTCACGACTATGGGAAGATAAGGGTTATCTTTTAAGATATCAAATCCCTTATATTTTGGCAAAATTTTATCACTAGCCGTAGGAGAAAATTTCCTGATTGAAAATCAATTTCCATACTTAGCTGATTCTGTGGTTTATGACCGTTGGTTTTTTTGTTTAAAAGCCTCAGCTTTTTCTCTCCCAGCATATACACACAGACAGAGATATACAGATATTCAAAACACTCGAAAAACAGAGAGACAGAAAACTCGGTTTGAATTTGCATAAACACAGTCTTTTGAAAAATCCAGGAAAATCAGAAAACTCGGTTTACACTCAAAGATTCTTGAGCTTCATTCTGAAAAGCAAACCGTGACAAGCTGTGTTTGATTTTGAGTTTTCATACCATTGGCATAATAGGATCTTCATTGTACCTTACATCTGCTTAGTGAGAAGCACCCCCTGTAAGGTGTTTGTAACCCTGATCTTCAATCAGAAAAGTGAGTGAGTGTGTCCTAGTCGTGTGGACTTGGACGTGTCTAATCCTACGAAGGTTGGACGTGGTGTAACCTGTCTTTGGGAAGAAGGTTTCGTGGTTGCAAGTTGTAACAAGGTGTGTTACATTTGTAACGTGTGAAGCCCGTTAGTGAAAGTGGTTAAATCCTACACGAGGTAGGTCGTGATTTTTCACACCTCAGTTGGGCTAGAGGTGTTTTCCACGTAAAAATTGTGTGTGCTTTATTTTCCGCATCTATCTTGGTGATTTTCGCCTCTGCAATATTTGAGAACACCCCGTGCAAACAAGCTATCAGGGTGTTTGTCACTTGAGAACAACCTCTGTGAGGGTGTTTGTTATCTACAACGCGAAAATCAGATACCACAATTCACCCCCCTCTTGTGGTTGGATACTCACGAACTCAACAAGTGGTATCAGAGCGGGTTCTCTTACAAAAGGTTAACACCTTGAGAGATTCTGAAGATGAGTACCCCACAAGGAATTCTTGAAGGGCAATCCATTACTCGTCCACCCTATTTCAACGGCCAACATTATAGTTGGTGGAAGAATAGGATGGAGAACTATATTCAGGCAGAAGATTATGAATTGTGGATGCTCATCAAGAACGGGCCTCTTGTTCCCACCAAGGTGCTTGAAGATGGTAAGAAGGTTCCCAAGGAATCCATAGAATTTGATACCGAGGACTACAAGAAAATGGAGAAAAATGCCAAAGCCAAAAAGCTTCTATATTTTGGCCTAGGACCGGATGAATACACTCGCATCTCTGAGTGTGAATCAGCCCAAGCTATCTGGAATGCTCTGCAAGTTGCTCATGAAGGTACGAGTCAAGTTAAACAATCTAGAATTGAGCTACTTATGCGACAATATGAGTTGTTTGATATGGGTGATCATGAAACTGTGATGGACATGTATACACGGTTCACCCACATCACGAACGAGTTAAAATCCCTGGGAAGATCTTTCACCACTGAAGAGTTGGTGAGGAAAATCCTCAGAATTTTACCTCGTACGTGGGAGGCCAAAGTAACAGCCATCCAAGAGGCTAAAGACATGAACCAGATCACCCTCGACGAGTTGATTGGTAATCTCCAGACCTATGAACTCCGAAAGAACTCACAGCAAAGAGAGGAGCAAAAGAAGGATCGTGGGCTTGCCTTAAAAGCACATGAGGACACTGACTCTGACCTTGAAGATGAAGATATGGCCCTAATGTCCAGAAAATTCAAGAAATTCTTCAAAAAGGTCAAGGAAAACAACAAAAGAAAAGAATTCAGTAAGTCCAGAAACACCCCCAAAGAACAGCTCACAGGGTGTTTCAAGTGCGGCAAACCAGATCACTTAGTCAAAAATTGCCCTCTGCTTCGAGAAGATCAAATGCCTGAACACCCTTGAAAACAGGGTCGAAAACACCCTGTAAACAATTTGGGCAAGCGATTCTCGAAAGCTATGCTGGCTGCTTGGGGAGATTCCTCTGAGGATGAAGGAGAATCTGAAGCTGAAGAAGGAGTCGTAGCACTTATGGCACAAAGTGATTCAGATTCAGATGATGAATCAACAATCAGCTTCTCAGATCTCAAGAACAAGGTACATGGTCTTAACAAAGCCACTTTAGAAGAACTTCTATATAATTTGATAGACACATGTGCTGATCTAAAAAGAGAAGTTCGTGACCTAGAGCTTGAAAATGAAATTCTTAAAAATGAAAAACTCGGTTTACATGAAAATGTTAATATACTCAAAGAAAACCTCTTTATAAAAGAAGGAGATTACTCTCGAATAGAGGAAAAACTCTTTGAGGTGGAAGGAATGGTTGAGTCCCTGCTCAAAGAGAACAAGGGTTTGCATGCTAATAAAGAAAAACTGGAAACCGAGCTTAGCACAAACAAACGCTGGAACAAATCTTCACAGGCCCTTGCTTGGTTAAACACTCACCACAGTCGAAACAAAAAGGGACTTGGGTATAAGCCTAAACGAACAGTTTACCCCATTCATAGAAAGTATGTGGGATTACCTGAAAACATTGTTTGCTTTCATTGTGGTAAAACTGGTCACTATCGATATTCTTGTCCTTTAAGAGAACATGCCAATGAAAAGAATGAAAGGTATGTGAAACAAATCTGGATTAGAAAAGATGAGCTTTACATGTCTAAAGGAATGGGACCCAAGTGGATCTGGGTTCCCAAAACTAACCCGTGATTTGTTTTGCAGGCTGAAGTGAGAGAGAACAATCCCACAAACAACCCAGCAAACAGGGTAAGAAACATCCTGTCAAACAGATCAGAAAACAACCTTGAAAACAGGCAGCTGTGGTATGTTGATAGTGGATGTTCACGGCACATGACTGGAGAAAGATCAGATTTTCTCTCACTTACAGCTTTGAATGGTGGGAGTGTAGCATTTGGAAACGGCAAGTCTAGGACAATTATCGGTATAGGTAATATTGGTAAAACTCTCTCCCACTCAATTGATAATGTGCACTTGGTTGATGGTTTAAAGCACAATTTGCTAAGTGTGTCCCAACTGTGTGACAAGAACAACCTAGTGGTGTTTTCACGAACACGTTGCTTGGTTGTAAATGACGACACAGGAGATGTTGTGTTGAGGGGGAAGCGATGTCAAAATGTTTATAAAGTTTATATTTCCACTCTTCCCCAAAATAATCTGACTTGTTTAAATGCATTAAATGATGATATAGTGTTATGGCACAAGAGACTAGGTCATGCAAGCTTATCCTTGTTAAACAAACTTGTTTCAAAAGACCTAGTTATTGGACTACCTTCCATCAAATTTAATGATGACAAGGTATGTGAAGCTTGTGCAAAAGGCAAACAAGTCAGATCTTCTTTTAAATCGAAAAGGTGTGTAAGCACTACTCGACCTCTAGAATTGCTACACATTGATTTGTGTGGTCCCATGAGGATAACTAGTAGAGGTGGGAAAAAGTATGTGCTTGTGGTAGTGGATGATTACTCTCGATTTACTTGGACCTTGTTTTTGGCATCCAAGGATGAAACCTTTGAGAATTTTATTGCCTTTCTCAAAAAGGTTGAAAAGAGAGTAGGACACTCCTTAATCAGCTTAAGATCTGATCATGGAACTGAGTTTGAAAATGCAAGTTTTATTAACTATTGTAATGAACATGGTGTTGATCATAACTTCTCAGCCCCAAGATCACCCCAACAAAATGGGGTGGTTGAGCGCAAAAATCGCACCCTGGAAGACATGACCAGAACAATGCTTATTGCCAGTGGTCTTCCTAGGTATTTCTGGGCAGAAGCATTGAACACCTCATGTTACATTATAAATGGATGCATGATCAGACCCATGTTGAATAAAACTCCTTATGAACTTTTCAAAGGCAGAAAACCCAATATTACGCACCTAAGGACATTTGGTTGTAGGTGTTTTGTGCATAATAATGGGAAGGATGCCTTAGGAAAGTTTGACCCTAGGAGTGATGAGGCAATATTCCTTGGCTATTCGTCTCACAGCAAGGCATACAAAGTCTTTAACAAAAGAACCTTGTGTGTTGAGGAAAGTGTGCATGTACTTTTTAATGAATCTAACTCCTTGAATGAGAGTGATGCGCAGGATGAAGAGTTTGAATTAGGTCTTGTCCAAAAATTGTTGAACCAAGAAAAACAAGGTAAGAACAACCTGAAGAAAACAGGTATAGAAGCTGCTCCTCAGAACAGCAGGCAAGGTGAACACCAAACAGGGAAAAACACCGCTGAACCCTGTTCGGAACCATGTTCTTCGGGAATAAGGTTACAAACAGGTGCAGAAACAGGATCAGGAGGTGTTCTTGAGCCTGATCCTACACACATTTCAGTTAGAACAGAGCATGTGTCTGTGGATCCTCTTACTCCACGACCATGGAAGCACCATAGTTCGCACCCTCTTCATCAAATCTTGTCAGATATTAATACTGGAGTGCAAACTAGATCTAAACTAAAGAATTTTTGTGCCTTCTATGCTTTTCTTTCTAACATTGAGCCAAAAAGTGTGAATGAAGCTCTTGCAGATTCAGATTGAATCACGGCTATGCAAGAAGAGCTTCATCAATTTGAAAGAAACAAGGTATGGCACCTTGTACCTAAACCTGCAGAGAGAACAATCATTGGAACCAAGTGGGTGTTCCGAAACAAACTGGATGAGTCAGGAACAGTCACCAGGAACAAGGCACGGCTGGTTGTACAAGGATACAATCAAGAAGAAGGGATCGATTACGAAGAAACCTTTGCACCAGTTGCTAGAATTGAGGCTATTCGAATTTTAATAGCCTTTGCAGCTCATATGGAAATCAAGCTATATCAAATGGATGTTAAAAGTGCATTCCTAAACGGATACCTTAAAGAAGAGGTGTATGTCAAACAACCCCCTGGTTTTGAAAATGGTGATTTTCCAAATCATGTTTTTAAACTTGACAAGGCACTTTATGGTTTAAAACAAGCTCCAAGAGCTTGGTATGAACGGTTGTCAAGTTTTTTACTTGAAAATGATTTTAGAAGAGGCAAGGTAGACAATACCTTGTTTCTAAAATCTAAGGGGGAACATTTTTTGATTGTCCAAATATATGTTGATGACATCATATTTGGTGCAACTCATCATGATTTATGCAATAAATTTTCAAATATGATGAGGAGTGAGTTTGAGAGCATGATGGGTGAGCTCAATTTTTTCTTAGGCTTACAAATCAAGCAAACTCCAAACGGCACCATGATCCATCAGCAAAAGTATATCAAGGAATTACTTAAGCGTTTTGGGATGGAGTCGGCCAAACCCATAGACACTCCTATTTCTCCTTCAACCAAGTTGGTTATGGATGATGGGAGTCCCTCAGTTGAGGAGAAACTCTATCGGGGTATGATTGGGTCACTCTTATACCTAACCGCTAGTAGACCTGATATTGTTTTTAGTGTTGGTTTATGTGCCCGTTTTCAGTCTAATCCTAAGGAAACTCATCTTAAGGCTGTTAAACGGATACTAAGGTATTTGAAACATACACCCAATTTAGCTTTATGGTATCCTAAAGGTTGCAATTTTGATCTTGTTGGATATGCTGATGCTGACTATGCTGGATTCCTAGTTGATAGAAAGAGTACCTCAGGTATGGCTCACTTTCTTGGACCTTGTTTGGTATCTTGGGCTACCAAGAAGCAACATTCAGTTGCCATGTCCACAGCAGAAGCTGAATATGTTGCAGCAGCTTCATGTTGTGCTCAACTGTTGTGGATAAGGCAACAGCTTAAGGACTTTTGTGTTGACATTGGATGCATTCCTATTTTTTGTGATAACACAAGTGCAATTAATATTGCCAAAAATCCATGTCAACATAAAAGAACAAAGCATATTGACATTCGACATCATTTCTTGAGAGATAATGTTGAAAAGGGTTTAATCTCTATGAATTTTTGCTCAACGGAAAGTCAAATTGCTGATATATTCACTAAGGCACTAGCTAGAGACCTTTTTGAGAGAAATAGACTGGAACTAGGGTTGGTGAGAACACCCTGAGATACCTGTTTCCAGAACATGAACTGGGTTTGGTAAGATCAACCTTTACACCCTGTTCTCTCCCCCTGTTTGCAAATTTTATTAATAACGGATGTGATTGCATATGCCCGTATTGCATGCATTTTTTTTTATCTACTTAGTACAGCATAAGGGGGTGTACTGGAGCCGTCTTAATGCCATTCAGTCAAATCAGATCAGACGGCAAAGAACAGGCATAATACAGAGAACAGGTATGCCCCTTGGTTGCTCGGTGGCATAATACAGAGAACAGGTACGCCCCTTGGTTGCTCGGTGTGTTTGCTTTCCTTCCCAAGGCACAAGATGTTATTGCTCCTACCCGTTGCAAATCAAGAGATCTTCTCAAAAATTCGGCTGCTCTCTCTCTCTCTCTCTCTCTCTCTCTCCTCTGTTCTTGCTTTCAAACCCTAGCAAACTCCTTAAACCCTAATCTCTCTCCTCTAGCAAACAATGGCTTCCAACAACACTCTTCAATCAAAAGCCCTCGTTCTTTCTTCCTCAATTCCTGCTCCTTCTCGCCCAATTCTTTACAAGCCTTTCCAATTTCTGAATCTCTTGTCTCTAAAATCAGTGGGAATGGGGATGGATGATATTTCCTTTGAATGTGGAAGGGAATTGGTGTTCCTCGTAGGGGCAATTGCTTGTCCCATTTTAGTTGAGTCAGAGGGAACAAAGTCGGGGTCTCAAGAACAATTCTTGGAAACCCCTGAAGGGTTTAATTTTGAGCCCTGTTTCTCTGACACCGCGACAGAAACAGGGGCTGCCTCTGTCGAAGGTGTGATTGTGGAGGATCTGCCTGTTGACTTCCAAAGGAAGTCGAATGAGTCATCCGAGGAGAGTCTCGAGAAGAATTCTCTCCCTGAGGCTGAAACCCCCACTCCGGTCGCTCGAACTGGAGAGAAAAGGAAGAGGGTGAAAATCGTGGCTAGGCGTAGTAGAACGCCAAGAACAAGGCCACAACCAAGGTCTCAACCCTTACAAACTCCCTCTTCTCCTCAATCCTCTAAGCCCTCTCGCAAGTCTGCAAGAATCGCTTTTCAATCCGCTCCTCGTACCTCCAAACACTCTACTCCTGTCATCGAGGAGATTTCTTCTTCTTCTGAAGGGTTCTCGAGTTCTGACTGTGAGAACACTACCTTCAAATAGGGGACACCGGTGTTTTCCGAGTCCTCTGAAGACCAAGCTCCTCTAAAACCAACCAATAAACCTGCTGTGAAGTCCTCTCCTGCCAAAACAACCCTCAAGCGTAAGCCCAGAACAGCCCCCCTACCAGAAACTACCACCTCTGTTCCTATCCTTAAACGCCCAAAGCAGTTCACTCCCTCTCCTATGTCTGACAAACATGCGCAGTTGCTGAAGCGCAATGTCTTCAGGGGGAAGGTAGTGAATGTCAGCTTTTTCGAGGAACAGGGTCTGGGGGTGTTCTTGAACAAGCTTCGAGCCCAAGGCTGGCTTGAGTTGTTTGCAAACACCCAGCAAGGGTGTTCTGTGCCCGAGTTGGCTGAATTCTATGCCAACTGCTCTGTCACAAATGGGGTGGTGACAAGTGCTGTCAATGCGTGTCATTTTTCCTTTGATGAAGCCACCCTGAGTGATATTCTGGGCATCCCCTCTCGTGGATTTGCTGTGTATGTGAGGGAAGACAAAACGGCCCTGGAAACAGCCAGACTCTTAGAGGTGTCCAAACGCCTTAGTCAAAAACAGGGCCTGAGAACACCCCTCTCAGTTAAGAAGGGTGAAATGACCTCCCTACACCAACTACTGTTTATGTTCACCATCAAGAACATAATACCGCGAGGTCAAGGGCGAAACTCAGCAGATGCCTTTGATCAATGTCTGGTGGACCTACTGGATTGGGAGGAACCAGTAAACCTCCCTACAATCATGATTCGCCACATAGAGCGAATTGCGAACACCACCCGGGCACATGATCTTGGCTATGGGTTTTTGTTGACAAGGGTGCTTAAGTACTTTGGGATCGTACTCACACGAAGAGTGCCGGCCCAAATCATTGATGAAATTGGCGTTGACACCCTACTACGGTGTGGCTATGGGGTTGGCGAAGGGTCAGTCTCTAAACAGGGTCGTCGACCACCTCGACGACCTGTTTCTGGACAACCTTCCGTCAAGGTTGAGGCTGTTCTTGAGGACAATGCTCGCCTCAAAGATGAGCTCTTAGCTGTCAAGGCTGCTCTTGCTGAGGAACGAGCTCTCTCGGCCAAACGCCATGAAGATTTGCTTGCACTTCTCTCCACTCTTGCCCCTAGCATCCCTCCTCTGCAAACGCAACCACCCCCTGCTCCCTGATTGTCTAGGCTGTTCTCTAGTCTCCTCCTTCCTTACTTTCGTTTTTGGCATTTGTAAGGTTTTTAATGCAATATCCCTTTATTACTGCCTCTTGCATCTTCTGCTATTTACTTCTTTTCTTGTATTCATAATGTTGTTCATGCTTTTAATGATGCCAAAAGGGGGAAGTAGTCCTATTGACGAGTGGACCTTATCATTGACTTATCCCTATCAGCATTCATTCATTTTTTGTCAATATGGTCACTTGGTTTGTCATCATCAAAAAGGGGGAATTTGTTGTGTTATTATATTTAGTTTTGATGATAACAAATCCAAGTGTAAAAATCTGTCCAAGTAATGTTGCTCCGAACACGATCTCCAAACAGGCCTAACTGGTGTTTGTGATCTTTATTGTATTAACTGGTTTGCTACATGTGAGAATGTCTTCTAGACAGGTTTTACTTGGTGATTCCATATTAAGTCAAGAACACCATCTCGACAGTTGATTGTAAAGCGTGTTCCTGAACTCTAGCAATGCAAAGAACAACCCCAGCAAACAAGATGGCCTTGGTGTTCACAGCAGCTCTACAAATCTCGGACAAGATGACTGGTTCAAAACAAGAAGTCTTGGGTATATAGGTTTTATTTAATTAGACTCTTGTTAATATGCCAATATTGAAAACATCATTTTTAAACACTTCTTGAATCGGTACTTGCGCTAAGTGCTTCAGAACACCAGTTGCGAACAACCCTGCGAACAGGGTGCCTAGGGTGTTTCTGAACTGCAGTGGCCATACCCGATTATTTTTGAAAAATTCATTTTGGTTGGCCAAGATCTCCAGAATACTTTCCTTGAATTTCAAAATTGTTATTTTTCTGGAAAAGATAGTTCTTGAAATATTATGGAGATTTGCGAATATGGGTTTGGGAGATTTGCCAAATCCAAAGATTCCTATGACTATATTTTCGGATTTGGTAAAAGCTGAAAATCTCTTTAAACCTCTTCACGGCTATGGGAAGATAAGGGTTATCTTTTAAGATATCAAATCCCTTATATTTTGGCAAAATTTTATCACTAGCCGTAGGAGAAAATTTCCTGATTGAAAATCAATTTCCATACTTAGCTGATTCTGTGGTTTATGACCGTTGGTTTTTTTGTTTAAAAGGCTTAGCTTTTTCTCTCCCAGCATATACGCACAGACAGAGATATACAGATATTCAAAACACTCGAAAAAACAAAGAGACAGAAAACTCGGTTTGAATTTGCATAAACACAGCCTTTTGAAAAATTCAGGAAAATCAGAAAACTCGGTTTACACTCAAAGATTGTTGAGCTTCATTCTGAAAAGCAAACCGTGACAAGTTGTGTTTGATTTTGAGTTTTTATACCATTGGCATAATAGGATCTTCATTGTACCTTACATCTGCTTAGTGAGAAGCACCCCCTGTAAGGTGTTTGTAACCCTGATCTTGAATCAGAAAAGTGAGTGAGTGTGTCCTAGTCGTGTGGACTTGGACGTGTCTAATCTTGCGAAGGTTGGACGTGGTGTAACCTGTCTTTGGGAAGAAGATTACGTGGTTGCAAGTTGTAACAAGGTGTGTTACATTTGTAACGTGTGAAGCCCGTTAGTGAAAGTGGTTAAATCCTACACGAGGTAGGTCGTGGTTTTTCACACCTCAGTTGGGCTAGAGGTGTTTTCCACGTAAAAATTGTGTGTGCTTTATTTTCCGCATCTATCTTGGTGATTTTCGCTTCTGCAATATTTGAGAACACCCCGTGCAAACAAGCTATCAGGGTGTTTGTCACTTGAGAACAACCTCTGTGAGGGTGTTTGTTATCTACAACGCGAAAATTAGATACCACAATTTTCACCCCCCTCTTGTGGTTGGATACTCACGAACTCAACATGCATGTAAAACGAAAGGGAAAGACCCCTATTATAGGAAACGATGGGGGCAAAGTAAGGACGTTTGCAAAGATCAAGGCAAATCAAATCAATTTTGGGAATCAAATCAAATAAAAAGTAAACAAAGATAAAAAAATCAATTGAAAATCAAGTAAACACAATTTAGACCGTAATTAGGCAATTGATGTGGGAATAATGCAAACATGCATCAATCCATACAATGAAGGCCAAGGCCTAGTGGAAGGTGGCTAAGTGCCTACTTATTTAGGCCATAATTTTCGCATCCAATGACTAATGAAACGATTCTTGATTTTGCAGGGCTTATTCACTTTATTTTCAAACCGATCAAATTTCATGACGGTTATTTAGGACGTGTTCAGTAACAGAGATTGAAATAGAGGTTAGTGGTTTGTAGTGGTCAAAATGGTGTGGACCACTACTTAAAGTGTTCAGTAAAGTAATGAATGAGGTAGTGGTTAGAGATTTATGTAGTGTTTTTTAAAAGCTAATAAAAGTAGTTTTTAAGAACCTCTACCTAGTGGTTGCATTACAAATTATAAAATTCTTCTTTTGATTTACTAAAAACCTTTATTTATTGTGTCATTTTTAGTCATTTTATATAAATCTGCTACTTCAACAGCTACCTTTACCAAACGCATTTATTTTAAATTGTTAGTTGAACCGCTAACCATTAATCACTAGTGCGTCACAGCTAATCGCTAGTAAAACCGCTAACAGCTAGTAAAACAGCTAACCATTACTAAAACAGCTAATTTACCGAACACGCCCTTAATTGGATAGGTGTCGTAAAAGTTATGGGATAAAGAATTAAGACGTGTCGATCTATGCACACGTCTTACTAGTAGTTAGGAAATGAAATACGATAACAATAAGTGGAAAAAATAAGTAAAAATAGGGCGTGCACGATCAAACACAGGAAATGCAGTAAGCACTGAGCAGTATTCTAATATTTTATCATTCGGGGGCCACTTTCCTGGCGCCGGGGTGCCCATTTTATTTTAAGAAATGTATATTATAATTTGCTTCCTACCAAGTTCCAATAATTGAGGCCAAATAAAATTTTGCACAATTCATCAATTCCATTTCTTTTGAGGGTCAATCATAATGTATGTGACAGGCTGGCTAACTCCCCCGAAAGGCTTGTCCACATGCATTTGCCACCGGATAACCGGTTAATCCCGGTAACGTGACCATCCAGCATGGGCACTCGGTCCCCATCTCCCATCCATTATAAACTGGGGAGGATCGCTCTCCCAGTTCAGTACTGCAAGTAGAAATTAAACAAGAAAGAGAAAGAACACAAGAGAGACAGAAAGAGAGAGGGAGAGTGTGAACGCAACACCAACAGAATGCCGATCAGCAGAATCAGCGTGGGGGAGGCGCACGAGGCGACCCACCCGAACACACTAAGGGCGGGGCTGGCGGAGTTTATCTCCACCCTTATATTCGTGTTCGCCGGTCAGGGCTCTGGCATGGCCTTCGCCAAGCTGACTGCAAACGGTGCCGCTACCCCTGCCGGCCTGGTCGCTGCCTCCATAGCCCACGCGTTCGGCCTCTTTGTCGCCGTTGCTGTCGGTGCCAACATCTCTGGTGGCCACGTCAACCCCGCCGTCACTTTTGGCGCCTTCGTGGGTGGGAACATCTCTCTCCTCCGAGGAGTCGTTTACTGGATCGCTCAGCTCCTCGGCTCCGCCGTTGCTTGCTTGTTGCTCAAGTTCTCCACCGGTGGCTTGGTATATCATTTTTCTTCTCCCTCATCCGAGTCTTTATTTACTTGTAGTTATGGTGCTCGCTTGAGAGAGAAGGGGGAGGGGGTGGGAGAGAGAGATCGTAGGACATATGGTAAGAAAAAACTCTGGGAAACAGGGGAAGCAAAATCGGTGAATAAAGATTAAAGTCTTAAAGGAAATCTTTGATGTAAAGAAGGGGCTGAGAGAGAGCGGACGATTACGGAATTATGGATTTCAGGTGTGAAGGTAGCAAGCTGATGCTCAACTCATGATCTTTTTTTTTTTTTTAAAAGAAAAAACCTTCAGTATTTTATTTTTAATTTTAGAATTTTAGTTTGAATTTGCTTGCCGGAGAATTGAATATCATCTGTTCTCCTAGTATATTTTACTTAAATCCAAACAATAGGGTAGGGAAAATTTTAAAAGAACCGCTTTCTTAATATTGTTTATTCTCCTTATTTTTTTTTTCCGTAGAAGTTCCTTTTTCCTTTATATTTTTCCAAATTCAAGTACAAGTTAGAATTAGTAGGAAGGACAAAATAAAGGAAAATAAAGAACTGAAAAATAGTACATCTGAAGTGCACCTGTGGGGAGCTCAAGCTTTTGCTTAGTACTCGAGTTGACTCAGTCCGTGAGTTGACTCAGTCCGTTTATACGGTTGGCTTCATCCGGTTAATACATTTTTTATTTTTTATTTTTTATTTTTTTTTTAGTATTAGGGCCTCTCATTTTTCAAAGTAGATTTATTATTGGTCTGGAAAAGATAAAAGTCTTCTATCACAGATTTTTCATTCATAATACTCAAATTGAAGAACTTACTTAAGAAAAATAAGTATCAATCTACTTTAACTGATCTATGTTGGTGTATTCATCTTAATTATGAGTATTAGCATATCAAAATTAAAGGACGTGAGTTTGAAAGAGTACTATATATGTATATCTTCTTTTTGGACGTATCAACAAGTACTTCATGAATAGGAATTTTCTTTTCGTTTTTTATTTTCTTGGGAGGTGTTCTTAATTATGGATTTGCTCTTTTGACATTGGGTTGTTCTTCTCTTCCTAAATTAGGTGATTTAATGGTGTAAGATTAATACAACTAATTAAGGTCTATTTACATAACCAACATATGTAAACTTGATCTCAAAAGGGGTCATTGACCAATATGTATTTGTATGAATTTTACGTGGATTTGAACTTAAATTTCATTTAAAAAAAATTAAAATTCATTGTAAATAACACAATTATGGATACGGTTTTGTAGGAAACATCGGCTTTCGCGCTATCCGCCGACGTATCCGTGTGGAACGCCCTGGTGTTCGAGATCGTGATGACTTTCGGACTGGTCTACACAGTGTACGCCACAGCAGTGGACCCAAAGAAGGGCGAAATTGGAATTATTGCTCCAATTGCGATCGGTTTCATTGTCGGAGCCAATATCTTGGCCGGTGGGGCGTTTGATGGCGCCTCGATGAACCCGGCCGTGTCATTTGGGCCAGCCCTGGTCAGCTGGAACTGGGAGAACCACTGGATCTACTGGGTTGGACCTCTTGTTGGCGGTGGCCTTGCTGGACTCATCTACGAGATCATATTCATCGGCCACCACCATGAGCCGGCCCCTGCTGACTACCAGAGAATCTCTGCTTAATCCTACTAAATCAGATCAAGTCCAGAAGGATGTCCATTGGGTGTACATCAGTGCTTGAGTTTTTTCTGGCTGTTTTTTTTCTTTTTTTTTTTTGTTGTTGTTATCCTTCCTGTTTTATGAGTTGCTCGTGAACACGTAGTGGGGTCGATCACCATCAATAATTAGACGCTAAAAAAAAATTTGTTTGCTGTGGAGTGAGTATGAATGATCTGATCATGGATGGTGAGGCTCTAGACGCTTCCTGATGCTCGTTTTTCATTAGTTTATGTCAATTATTGTCCTATCTTATGTATCATTCTAGTATTCTTTTCCTTTGTCATGCATCTATCCACATCTCTTGATGCTTACAAAAGCTTACGCTGTTAAAGATAAATCAAGGAGATTGACCTCAGCAGGGATAAGTCAGTCTTTATTCCGCTTTGACACAATTCGGCTTATGACTGTGGCTCTCAAATTTCATGCGTGTTTTCTTTAATGAATTTACAACAACTACTAGTATCTACATGGCATGTTGTAGGATTTCAGGATATCTAGATATAGTTAATATTACCTTTGGAATTATTTGTACAAATAAAGAGACTGTTTCTAGGATACTTAAAGGAATTCAAATAGGCTCATTAATTTGCGGTGGATTTTATTAGCAATTGGCAATGTTTGGGACAACCGTCATGTGAAAACAAAAATGCATATATGTTGTTATGAATTTTGAAAGTGTTTAGCACGAATTAATAAGTCATCACTGATACTAATTGTAACATAAGGATTTTAGAGATGCATCACAACTAAAGAACTTAAGGTAGTATTTGATTACATGTAAACAACCTTGTAATATAAATAAGTTTGTAATTGTATTTGTATTATCTTGTTTGGTTGTAAGAAAATATTACAAATAATTAATACTTTGTAATTATGATTACAACAAGCAATGTAATCATGATTGTATTATACGGTTAATTTTATTATATTACATTCAACCAAGCATCATACAAGTGATAATCATCTAACCTTTCGCCCTCAACCATGAAAGAAAAATAGACAAGGAAGTTTTAGGATGTGCTTTGTAGGAAGAAAAGTAATGTTTTATTGCAATTGTTTTCCTTGAAAAATTGCCTAATTATCAACATTTTCATGCACTGCCCTAACCCCTAAACCACTTATTAGACAAGAATATAATCGCAACCCCGATGGTTAGATACCCCCCCCGACAAGCCACCTTCTCCTCCTTCTGTTAATTCAGTTAAAGAATATGTAACTAACTAATATCCTAGTTGGCAGCAAGTTGTTACAAGGTGGTTACAGCATTAAGAACCTGTAACTAACAAGTTGCCATGTATATATATATGCCATTCCTCTTGTAAACAGACACAATAATATACAGAATTGCACTTTCAATATTTCTTGATTTTTCCTTCATTCTGTCCCATGGTATCAGAGCTTAGGCTTGTTTAATTCCTTTCTTCCATGGCTGCTGCTACTTCAGAAAACACAGATGCAAACAATACTTCAAAAACAATGTCTAAAGCTACTTCGAATCCCTCACACATTCTTTTCTTACATCCTTCTGACAATCCCAACAGCATTCTTGTTAATGAGCTGTTGAATGGCAAAAATTATGGATCCTGGAAGAAATCTATGGAGATTGCATTAATAGCCAAGAACAAACTGGGGATTGTAATTGGAACATGCAGTCAACCAGGTCTGACTTCACCATTGGTTCCACAATGGGATAGGTGCGACAAGATGGTGATTTCTTGGCTTCTTCACGCTATGGAAAAGAGCATTTCAGACAGCATATTGTTCTCAAACTTGTCAAGATAGATTTGGATTGATCTTGAACAAAGATTCGGTTAATCAGATGGCATAAAATTCTTCCAAATAAAGAGAGTCCTATATTCAATCACTCAAGGTAATCGTGACATTGCTTCCTATTTTACTGAGATAAAAAAGATGTGGGATGAGCATGAGTCAATGTTATCTACTCCTACATGTTCTTGTGGGACAACTTGTGCAACTTATGTTGATGTTCATAAAATGAGCGAAAGGAAGAAGTCAATTCAGCTTCTCGTAGGATTGAATGATGCTTACAAAACTGTTAGAGGAAACATACTACTGTCTAGGCCTTTACCCACAGTCAGTGAGGCATATTATATGCTCCTTCAAGAAGAGCATCAAAGGGAAATGTCCTCTGGTGCTCATATAATTCCACAGTTTGCTGCTTTACATAGCAACACTTTCAATGTTTTTGGCCAAGACCCTTCTGTCATGATGGGAAATCATAATGGCTATGGAGGTAAAAATGCTACTTATGGTCCAGGAAATGGAAATAGAAATCTTGGAAACAATCTTGATTATGGGGCTAAGAATAGTGACGATACCCTTGGAAATAATGGATACGACAGTAGTAATTATAGGTCTAGAAAGCCTTTATTCCATGATCATTGCAAGATCTCAGGACATACAATCCAAAAGTGCTATAAGATTCATCGGTATCCCCCAGGCCACAAGCTGTATAGAGGAAAGAGAGTTGCAGCATCTGCAACTCAAGACCTAGAGAATGGTTCCTGGTTAGAAGATGTTCATGCAACAACCTCATCTAAAACTCAGCCTACCTTGTCTTGCCAACACTGAATACAGAACAGTATCAACAACTTCTTCAGCTTTTAAGTAAACAGTCCTTGGACAATGCTCATCCATCTTCCTCTGTTGGCACAGGTTTTATGGTAGGTAAAAATAGTTTTTGTTTTGCTTTAACTTTTGATAGTGGCAGTTGGATTATAGACAGTGGAGCTAGTGACGACATTTCACCTCATCTACATCTCTTCTCTACCTTACAGCCTGTTAAAATCCCTGGATTTATCACAATGCCAAATGGAAAACAATCCAAAATAGCACACATTGGTTCAATTCAGTTGACTCCTCATCTGACATTACCAAATATTTTACATGTTCTTGACTTTCAGTTTAACCTTTTGTCAGTTCATAAGTTGTGTGAGCAAATAGCTGGTAAAGTCATTTTTTCAACCACTGACTGTGTTCTCCAGGACCTCACATCATAGGCAGTGGTCCTAGATAAAGCAAATGGAAGCCTCTACCATGTGCAGACCCATAGCAAAGAGGCAGCAAGTGATCATTCTCTGGCACTGCAGCTCACTAGGCAAACTGATCATCACACTTCTAGTCCTACTTAGCCTATCTTCCACCAGAACCATCATTTTTCTGCAGCTGAATCCTGGCACTTCAGATTAGGGCATTTATCTTTTGACAAGATGAAATGTATTAGTCTACCTTGTGATAAAAGAAAACACAATATCATATGTTCTATTTGCCCTAGAGCAAAGTTACATAGATAATCTTTTCCTTTAAGTAGTACTAGAGCTTCAAGAATCTTTGAGCTTATACATGTAGATATTTGGGGAGCCTACAAGTGTGCTACATACAATGGTTACAGGTATTTTCTTACCATTGTTGATGATTACTCTAGAGCAACATGGATACATTTGATGTCTACTAAAAGCAATGCTTTTCCTTTACTGCAAAGTTTCATTACATATATTCAAAACCAGTTTGGCCTCTCAGTTAAGACCATTAGGATTGATAATAGCTCAGAGTTTAAGGATGGGACAGCTATCCAGTTTTACAGTCAAAAAGGCATATTGCACCAAACATCTTGTGTAGATACACCCCAGCAAAATGGGATTGTTGAAAGAAAACATAAACACCTATTAGAGGTAGGCAGAGCCCTTACGATCCAGTCTAATCTACCACAGAAATTTTGGGGGGAAAGCATCCTTACTGTAGTCTACTTGATAAACAGGTTCCCTATACCAATTCTGGACAATAAAACACCCTTTGAAGTCTTATACAAAGAAAAGCCCTCTTGCACTCATTTAAGGGTGTTTGGGTGTCTATGTTATGCCTCTACACTCAAAAGAAATAGAAGTACATTTGATCAAAGAGCTGCAGCTTGCATCTTTCTAGGATACCCTTATGGCCAAAAGGCCTATAAGGTTTATGATCTAGAAATGAAGAAAGTCTTCACTACAAGAGATGTTGTTTTTCATAAGTCATATTTTCCTTACTTAGGTATACATCACACATCAGATCTACCATTGCCTTTTCCAATCCTTGAAGAACATAACACAGACTCCTTACATAGTATGTATAATCAGCCACAAACACCAGCAAATCAAATACAAACAAAACTACCATCTAGCATTATTTCTCCTAACTTGAATCAACAACCAAGCCATCAGCCCAGAAACCAAACTGCAACACAAATTACACAGCTAAGAAGGTCCACTAGAAATCATAAACCTCCTCCTCACTTCCAGGATTACATTTGCTCAAACATCCAAAAGAGTTGGTGCAACCTAGTAATTATACCTCCCAACACTATGACTTGTTTATCTACCACAGAAAAATACCTACAACCAAGCACTTATAAGCAAGCTTCTGCACAACTAGAATGGGTAGAGGCAATGCAAAAAGAAATTGATGCACTGCAAAATAACAACACTTGGGATGTTGTAACACTCCCTAAGGGGAAGAAAGCAATTAGTTACAAACGGGTTTTTAAAACAAAACTCAAGTCTGATGGTTCCCTTGAAAGGTTAAAAGCAAGGTTAGTGATAAGAGGCTTCACTCAACAATATGGTATTGATTATCAAGAAGTTTTTTCTCCAGTGGTAAAAATGGCCACAATCAGGACACTCATGGTAGTGTCAACAGCAAAGGATTGGACAATGTAACAGTTGGATGTTAATAATGCCTTTTTGCATGGGGAATTGGATGAGGAAGTCTATATGCAAATGCCAAAGGGTATACCAAATCCATAGAATAAAATTTATAGGGTAAGAAAATCTCTATATGGTCTTAAGCAGGCCAGTAGACAATGGTTCAGTAAACTGAAAGACACACTTATCTCTCTTGTCTATTCCCAATCTAAAAATGACTATTCTCTTTTTCTCAACAAGTCCTCTGATCACCTCACTGCCATAGCAGTATATGTGGATGATATCTTGATCACTGGTTCAGATTTTACAGAAATTCAGCATGTTAAACAATGCCTTAATGATAGATTCGGAATCAAGGACCTTGGACAACTGCATTACTTTTCGGGCCTGGAAGTACACCAAACTCAGCAAGGTATCATTCTCTCCTAATAAAAGTTTACTAGATAACTATTAAGAGATTACGGACTTGCATTAAAAAAGAGTACTGCCACTCCACTTCCACTCAACTGCAAACTACTCCCTGATGAAGGAGACCTACTGCCTAATCCAACAATCTACAGGGCCTTAGTTGGGAAACTAAATTTCCTAACAAACACCAGGCTAGATTTGAGTTTTTCTATGCAATATCTCAGTCAATTCCCACAAAATCCAAGAACAAGTCATCTTCAAGCTCTAGCACATACATTAAGCTACATTCCAGGCACAGCAACACAAGGAATTCTCCTCAAAGGTTCAGCTCAACTAAGTTCACAAGCCTTCTCTGATTCAAACTGGGCAGCTTGCCCTACCTCAAGGAGATCAGTAACAGGATATTTGATCCTTTTAGGATCATCTCCCATAAGTTGGAAATCAAAAAAGCAAGGCACTGTTTCAAGGAGTTCCTCTGAAGCTGAGTATGAAGCAATGGCACAAGCAGCTTTAGAAGTCACATTGATAGTCAGATTACTTCAGGAACTTAGCATTAACAATCTTATTCCTGTCACCCTCAACTGTGATAACCAATCAGCCCTACACATAGCTCATAACCCAGTGTTCCATAAGAGAACAAAACACATAGAAATCGACTGCCACTTCACCAGAGAAAAGGTACTTGAAGGGCTTCTGCAACTCAGCTATTTACCCACCACATCTTAACTAGCAGATGTTCTCACCAAGATACTTCCCAGCCATCAGTTTCAAGAACTAATGTCCAAGATTGGCATGGTTAATTGCTTAGACCATTCTAGCTTGATAGGGGGTGACAAGCCTCCTTCTCCTCCTTATGTTAATTCAGTTAAAGAATATGTAACTAACTAATATCCTAGCTGGTAGCAAGTTGTTACAAGGTGGTTACAGCATCAAGAACCTGTAACTAACAAGTTGCTATGTATATATATATATATATATATATATATATATATATATATATATATATATATATATATATATATATATATATATATATATATATATATATATATATGCCATTCCTCTTGTAAACAGACACAATAATATACAAAGTTGCACTTTCAATATTTCTTGATTTTTCCTTCATTCTGTCTCACCCCCCTCCCCAATAGAAGGAGCATAAGGCCACCTTTCGAAAGGATCTAGTATGTGAGTTTCCAACATGGGTGGATCTATTTGTACAGGAGGGGTGTCCATGAGCCCCTCTCTCCCTAAAAAAAATCTAATAAGGTATTTTAAATTCAGTTGAGGTGGTATATGTGGACACTTTTAAATTAGGTCCAAAAAATTACACACTCTTTAAATATATCCATCCCACATATTGACATTTTAAATTTCTTTAAATATTAAAAGTACGGTCACAAAGTTAGAACTTGCTAAAAAAATAAAATTAAATTAAATATACCCACGCCTAAAATTTTCTCTCTCCCTCGTATCTTATCTGGAGTTTAGACTTTTAATTTAATCTAATTCTAATTTCTTTAATTTCTTTTGCTGTTTATTATTTATTGTTTCGACTACTAGTTGCCACGTGTTCTTGGTGCAGATCATTCTTTAACTTGGCACTAATGATTGATCTGGACTTGATTGTATTTTTTCCCCTTTTGGTGCAATCAATTGGTGTAGATTACTCTTTGTAGTTGTATTTCATGTTTGACATGTTTACTTCATGTTTCAATTTGTTTTTGGTTTTATTGCTTTGTGCTGATGATTTGTCCTCTGTAGCAAATAGTTTTAGTAATTGCTATCTAATTATAACATCTGCGATTTCTGCACAATCTATGTATCAAACTCAAAATATGAAAAACCACGAAGCATAAATGTGGTAGTAGATGTACCATAGCTTTTTTTTAAGAATAAAAAAGTGGGGTATATTATTATTAGTTGTCAACTTCCACTAGTATAGAAATACGAGACGGAACATTTGTTAAAAAAAGAGATGAAATGTTTCTACAAAATAGACTAACTTAGAATGTATCATATAATTTTTTTTATTAGAATTATACATTAGCAATTACATTAATAGATGGATATCCCTGTTCTAAACATCTAAATCCGCCACTGGTTTCCAAACCCCCTTTGAGACCTCATTGTCACACCCATCCTACATAGTGTTGACAAGAGAGAGAATAGGTACCCTACATTCTAAGCCTCCTAGAGACAATGGGATGACCATAGGAGCATCCAGCAGGCCAAAGTTGAGGCTCACCTTGCCTAGCCTCAGACATAGCTTCTGTCATCTTTCCTCTCCCAATCAGAGCAGCTTTCATCTCTCTTTTGATCCCCCTTAAACTCATCCTCGTGTATGTCCATCTTATATACAAGCTTTCCCTCGACTTAAAAATGTACTAACTTAGGCATCGAAAATCGGCATCTCAGTCCCAGAGATTCACCTCAGTCTTGCATTCTTCTGCAGAGGCCATCTTGGAGCTGAGCCGGGAGCATCTCGATGTAATGGAATAGCTGGCCTCTACCCTTAGTTCTGGGAAAACAAAACTGAGCAAGATGATTTGTTGTTAACATTTTGTTAGGATTAAACTCCATTCTAATGCAACTTATTGGGAATGGAAGCGTAAAACAAAATATAGCTAACCAAAAGCATGCCATAAGAAAAGAAACATCACAATTTAATGTGAAAAACACCTCTGTATTAAAGGGAAAACCCAGGATTGGCAACAATCAATAGCATCTACTGTAACAAGAAAAGATAGGTTACAACCCAGTCACTCACAACATTATGCACTTTCTACTACCTCTAACTACTCAGGGCTTGGGGTACCCGAGATGCACCTCACAAATACGAGGCCTCACACACACAACCTTCACATCTTAAGGCCCCACTATCAGTCAAGAGGATCACTCACTCAGTTTCTGGGACAATCTCAATAAGCTCCTATGAGCTCTATTTATAATATTCAATATGCTTCATGACCAGGACAAATCTTTACCATATTGAAACCCGCATCAAGTTGGTAATAAGCAACGAAGGCTTATCAGCATATTAGGAAAATCTATGAATATATGCATTTGCGATTTTCCTAGTTACCATTCAACTCTAACTCCAAGCAAACATCTTCATAAAACTTGCCAAAAACATTACAAATGAAATCATGCTTTTAGTCTTGACCCTTGGAAGCCAACTCCATGTAATAAAATTCAAGCAAGCTACTATCCTTTCATGTTTTTTTATTTTCTTTTCCTCTTTTTGATCTCATTTTTTAAATTAGTAAAAGATTGATTAAATATTAATCTTAGGTTGGACCTAATAATACAAATCTCCCCTCTTGAGCATACACTAACAAATGGGTTGAAACTAGCTTGAGTTTAGTAACAAATTTCCTCTTAAACTGAGATATGATCGAGTTTAAAGGTAAAGTCACCCACTCAGTCTAAGGATCCACCAAGAATTGCATGAAGGCTAGGCCACCAACAATTCCATAAAGGCTCCACTTAAGACTTATTCATGAAATATGATTTTTAAACACTATAAAAGCGATTTATAAAGCCAAATACACACTGATTTTGTCCCTCTCTCACGTCCACTTGCATAACATAGACATAAAGTGATACAAAAAAACTAGCTAAAGAGACTAACTAAAATAAGGAAGATCAAATTCAGGCTTGACAACTCTTATCGCTAATTGTTCAAGAAAGTTGTTTAGTCTATGCACATCCTCCAATGCTCCAACAACTAATTTCTTGATGAAGGTAAACTTAGAATTGCAAGCGCATTAGTCTAGCCAATGTACGATGGCATTGCAAGTGTGATATAAAAGAGTCAGGTCTTCCCAATTGTGCTTTTAACTGGGTAAACCAATTCCTCCGAAAACATGGTTGGCTAAAGAAATGCTTTCGGGGAAATGTAGCCAAATTTTAGGGTTATTTTAATAATATTTTAGCATTGTATTCAATGTAACATCCATGAAAAATGAAAGAAGGAAGCATTGGATTCAACCTGAGAAATAAGGCTATGCTCCAGTTTGCACACTTGAGTTTTTCGGTTGATTTAGCTAACCAAACAACGTCTAATCAACTTGCAACTTAATTCATATGAAAGATCACTTCCTAAATTAACAGTTATGCTAAAATGATCTTGTCCATCTCATTCTGGAATATAGCTAGAAGTTGCCTCAAACGCAGACTTGGTCAACTAAAACTACCAAGAAGACTAAAGCTTCTGTTCTAAGCCACTTTTATTCTTGCCATGGATTTAGACTCAATTTGTTGAGGTCAATCTTTAGAAGGTCCCTTGCCCTTCACCAGACATGGAGAAAAATACCTCCTAAATACTTAGGATGGACCTTAAACTAAAGCTCTAAATCAGTGCATGGATTAAGCGCCTTGCATTTGGGGTTTTGAGCACTAAAGAGAGACTTAAGTGTCTTCTTGAGTGGGAATTAGCGTAGCTCCTATTTCTTCCTTCTATTATTGATTGGGATTTTACCTCAAATCATCACAATATTCCAGATAAGGTGTACGATCACAACATTGAAGGTAGATGACATACCTATAGCACCCAACAATTCTAGCTTATACGTAATATCATTTACTTTCCACGGACTTTGAAAGGACCATCCCCTTATGGAATAAGCTTATTATCCCTCCTTAACCAGAATCTTTCCTTCCTCAAGTGTAACCACATTGAGTCTCTAGATTTTAAGGTAAGTGCCTTGCTATTGTTGTTTGCTCTGGCCTTGTACACCTTATTAGCCTTCTTATTCTTGGCCCTAATTTATTGCTGAAGTTTCTTCATCTCCCTTGCCATCTCTGGGCCTTATAGCTCACTCTAGACTCAAGAGGAAGTCATATGAGTCTAGGAGGAGTTAGAGGGTTGATTTCATAACTTGACTTAAAAGGAGATTGGGCTGCTGCAAAGGAATGAGTGTGGTTATAAGAAAACTCAGGATGTAGGAGCTTGAGATGACATTCCTTGATATTCTTGCTCACCAAACCCCTAAGCAATGGAGCAAGGGTCATATTGGTTACTGAAATATATCCATCTGTTTAGGGATGGTGGGAAGTACTCTAAACAAGCTTAGTACCAAGGAGTCACCATAAAAACCTCCAAAAAGTGACTAAGAAACTTAGTATCCTAGTCTAAAACAATGCTCCTTGTAATATCATGAAGCTTGAAAACTTCCTTAAAGCAAGGCGTGGCCATATGAGAAGTAACATCACTCTTCTCACAAGGAATAAGATGAGCTATCTTACATAACTAGTCTATGATCACCATGATAGCATATTTACCCTATTGAGCCCTAGGGAGAGCAACTACGAAGTATAAGCTCATATCCTCACAAGGATAATTTGCAGTAGGTAAAAGCAAAGTACAAGCCTTAATGAAATTAGTTCTTGGTCATCGAACAAGTAGAGCACTTGGAGATCACTTCATGCACATCCCCTCCTATCTTTGGCCAGTAAAAGTGCTCCTTAAGCAAGCCAATAGTCTTGTTATTACTAAAGTGGCTAGCTAAACCTCTACTATGATTCTCCTTAACTAAGATTTTTTGAATGGGACCCTTGGGAATACACAGCTTGTTTCCCTTGAATAAGAAGCCCTCTTGCAGAGTGTAGGACCTTGTTACCTTCTTGATCACAGAGGTGGCGGCTAAAACGTTCATCTTTGTAGTAAATCGCTTGAATGAATTAGAATCCAAGAATCCTTGCTTCTATCTTGGCCAAAGCAAATGTTTCTAGATTCATGCTTCTCTTGTTATGTTTTGCTACGAAAGAGAAACTTTCTAAGAATACAACCCATTTATCGTGCCAAGGGATGGAGTTTACATTGGCCATTTAAGTATTTTTGAGCCCCATCGTCTAAATGTAGAACAAACCATTTTTGCCTTGAATAATGTGATTAATAATCAAGAGCTCTCACCAAAGTGTAGAAATCTTTGCTATAGATGGAGTAATTCTTTCTTGAGCCATTAAGCCTCCCACTAAAACAGGCAATAAGGCATTAGTCTTGTATAAAGATAACCCTTGTGCTCACTCCACATGCATCACAATCAACCTCAAACACTTGATCAAGGTTGGGAAGAGCTGGAACCGGTGCTTCATAAAGTTTGGCCTTCAGTTTCGCAAATGTACTTTGGGCAACCATTATATACTCAAATGAACCTTTTTTAATTCATTTGGTGATAGGGGTAGTAAGAGTGCTAAAACCCTTAATAAACCTCATATAAAAAGGGGCCAAGCCCTGGAAGCTTCTTACTTTGGTCATAGTGGTGGGAGTTGACCATGACTTGATTGCTTCAACCTTAGATTGATGCATTGAGATGCCATCATTTGAGACAACATAACCTAAAAAGGTGACTTGGGGGGAGAATAACTCACACTTTTCTAACTTACCATAGAACCTTTGAACCCTTAGAACCTTGAACACTTTTTTAAAATGTTGTGGATGGTTTTCTTTGTTCTTTGAATATACCAGAATGTCATCTAAGTAGACCAAGATAAACTTTCCAAGGAAAGGCCTCAAAATCTCTTTCATAAGCCTTATAAAGGTGCTAAGATCATTAGGGAGGCTGAATAGCATAACTAGCCACTTATAAAGTCCACCCTTGGTCTTGAAAGCCATCTTCTACTTATCCCCTGTTTTCATTTTGATTGGTGATATCCACTTTTCAAGTCACTCTTGGAGAAGAATAAGGAGCCTTGTAACTCATCAACTATGTCATCAAGATTTGGTATAGGATACCTATACTTAACAGTTATGTTGTTTATGACCCTACTATCCACACACATGCAAAAAGAACCATCTTTCTTAGGCAATAACAAAGTCGAAGTCGAGCAAAGACTCATACTCTCCAATGAGGCTATCCTCCAGTTATTAATTCATCAACTTGGCATTAGAGTTCTTTAGTTTCTTAAGGGTTGCATCTACATGTGGCCTTGTTAGGAATAGGAGCACTGGGAATGAGGCTGATTTGGTGCTCAATGCCTCAAAGAGGAGGAAGGCTAGGGGGTAGTTCTTAAAGAAAGACATCTTGGGACAAAGATATGAGTGGGATAAGGAGTGCGTTCAAGAATGTCATTTCCACTCTTTTATTGCTCCCAAGCATGAGTAAGGCTAAAACATACTTGCCTTCACTTAAAGCTTCCTTAGCCCATGTTTTGCTCATCATGAGAAGGTTTCTCTTTTTTCTCACTTCCTACCCTGGGGTTAATTTTATGGAGTTAGTTGGGTGCTAATGGGTTTAAGACAATCTTTTCTTTGCCAAGATAATGTATAAGTGTTTTTAAGGCCATAATTCAATACATGTCTATCAAACTATCAAGGACATCCTAAAACAAGATGATAAGAACTCATAGACACAACATCACAAAGAACATTATCATAATACTTCTTTCCAAGTGAAAATGAGATAAGGGCCCAATTTTACACCTTAATGTTTCACTTTCATTGAGTCATTTCAAAGAGTAAGGCCTAGGATAAGGAATGGTAGTAATTCTAAGCTTTGTCATAAGAAATGTAGTGGCCATGTTGGTGCAGCTCTCTCTATTTTTGATCATTATCTTAAATGGTACATGTTGAGTGGAAGATCATTTCCTTTTGTGCTTTCTCAAAAGGAGAGTCTTGGGCAAGTAATACCCTCCTTCAAACAAGCAACTCATCGTCATCGCCTCGAGGTGAGTTTCCTCCTTGATGGTCCCTAAATCTACCTTATTAGGCTCTTCTTGTGCTTCTATCATTAAGTCATCAAGTTCCTCCATCTCTTGAATCATGAGAACTCTTTTATTAGGGAAATCATATTGGAAGTGCCCAAAACCTTGGCATTTGAAGCATCTCTTGCCTTTAAGCTTCTTAGGCAACGCCGAATGAGAAGGAAGAGCTATAGCTTTTCTCTTATCTACCCGTGATGAACTCTCAGGTTTAGGATTGGTGGAGGACTTATAAGGAGCCCTTAAACTTGAATAGCCTTTCGTAAAAGGTTTGGTGAAAACCTTCTTCTCTTTCTTTCACTTTTCCACCTTAAGAGTAAGGTTGCAAACATCTTTCATGGTGAAATAAGGCTGAATCTCCACCTTACTAGCTATATGCAGTTTTAACACATTGAGAAACCTAGCCACAGTTTACTCTTGTGGTTTATGAATACCACCCCTGATGAGGAGCTATTCAAGCTCTATTATGTACTTACTTACTATAAGATTATTTTGCTTGAGGGAGAACACTTTGTTGAAGATGCCTTGCTTATAACTTTCGGAAGAAACCACTTGTTCTTGAGGCTCTTAAGTTTCCCCCAAGAATTAATCCTTCTCTCACTTAGCCTTTTCCTTCTTAATGTTTTTAAACCACAAGGAAGCATACCTTATGAGTTTGTGGTTAGCAACATTGAAGCTTTTCTCATCATTGTAGCCTTTACCCTCAAAGATTTTGTCCAAGGCTTATACCTACACTAAGTATGCATCTATATTTAGGTTGTCATCAAGTTATGTGGATTTCAATTTTATGTCTCGAAAGTCATCTCCAGGAGGTCCTATACCTCGGTTTCTAGGATGATTCCTCAAGGTAGCATCACTTGAGTACTTATCCTCTTTATCTTCGTGGTCACTAGGTTAAGGTGGGGTAGGTTGTCCACTTCCTTGCAAGGTGGTGAATTGGACAAAAAGTTGATCAAGTCGCTCACTAATTTGCCTCACATTTTGTTGGAGAGCTAGAATGCCATTGTCTTATCTCATGACATGGGCTTGCTCCAAATTCATTACCCCTTGGCATCCTAGCTAGTTAGGGAGAGTTAGGAGGAGGGTTATCATCATTTAACATGATGAAAGGAAAGAAGATGGTGGAACATTGGTGCTGTTTATGGAACTTGGTTCATTATGGCTAGTTTTGTGTTGGCTGTGACTTCTATTATAGATAAGGGTTAAGAACAAAGAAAGAAGATAAAAATAACAAGAAAACATGGAATGAACGTAACTTAAACAACCAACAAGAAATTTATGCTGATACTAAATAAAGCATACACTAATGGATGGACTAAAACTGGCTTAAGTTTAAAAATAAATTTCCCCTTGAAATGAGATATGACTTAGTTTAAAGCAAAGCTACCCACTTTGCCTAAGGATCCACTAAGAATTTCATAAAGACTAGGCCACTAACAATATATAAAGGCTTCATTTAAGAGTCAGCACTTTGAATATGAGGATAAAGAGAACATAAGACTTTGAGAGAGAAAACTTAAAGCTGAGTTTTTTATTCATGTAACATGATTTTCAAACACTACGAAGAGGGCTAATAAAGCCGAATACAAGCTAATTTCAGTCTTCTCTCATAGTCACTTCCATAACATAAACATAAAGTGGTAAAAGACTAGCTAAAGAGATTAACTAAAACAATGAAGGTCAAATCTAGGCTTCACACCTCTTATGCCTGATTGTTCAAGCAAGTCGCTAAGTCTATGCATCCCCTCCAAGGCTCCCACAGAATTTTTTTCCTCATCAAAGTAGACTTAGGTATCTTTTAAGGCCATTGCTTGGCTAAAAGCTGGTAGAATTGCAAGCAGGCACTTAAACAGTTAGATATGCACATTTTAGCTTTAGACAAGGTAAGGAATTTCCTCCCAAATCTTGGGTAGTTAAAAGAAACTCCCTTGGGGAAATTTAGTGAGACTTTACTTTCATTTTTCATAATATTTTACCCTTATAATCAACCTAAGAGATGTGCAAAATAAAAGACGGAAGCATTGGATCCAAGTTGCGAAATAATTCTATGCACTAGAATTTTGTTTAGCTTACACACTTGTAATTTATGGCCAATTTAAGTCATCAAATAAGTCCAATCAACTATAACTTGATTCATATGAAAGATCACTTCGTAAAATTAAATTTAAGCTAGATATCCTTGGCCATATCATATGGGGCATAGACAAGAGTTCCCTCAAACTCATAGTGGTGCAGTGACCAAACTAATAAAAAGGCTACAACTTCTGTTTTGAGCTCTTTTATTCTTGCCATGGATTTAGCCTCAATCTGATAAGCTAAAATTATAGAAGGCCTCTTTCCCTTCTAAATAAGGAGAAAAACATCTTCAGAATGCTTAAGAGGGACCGTGAATTAGAACTTCAAATCAATTCATGGATCAAGTCCCATACATTTGAGCTTTTGAGCACTAAGGAGGACTTGACTTTCTTCTTAAGTGGGAATTGACATAGCTCATGCTTCATCCTCTAACCCAAAACTATACCTTCCATGTATTTACATCTACAAGTACATCTTCTTCGGGAAGCATTGTAACTATTATGTTCAATTCAATCCATCAACTAGCAAAACAGGTGTCCACTTCAACTCTTTAATTTTCCATCAAAATCAATAAACGACCGAAAACAACATCACCATCTACGCACACAGCTTCAAGTATTTTGAGTCCATAACATACCTGATAGATTAATGATTAGGAAACATAACCCTCTAGTCCTATCAATGATAAAGGAATCGCCAACATTTTATCTTCTCTTGTGAGCGCTTCAACAGATCTCTTCTTCTCTAACTTGATCGCAACCAACTCTGATGCCTTTTGGTGGGATTAAACGCCACTCTAATACCACTTGCTGCTAACAAAACTGTAAAATAAAACATAGCTAAACACAAACACACCACAAGAAGAGCAATGCCATAATTTAATGTGGAAAAGCCCTTAACATTGAGGGGAAAAACCATGATTGGCAACAACTACTGACATCAACTATAATAAGAAAATATATATTACAACTGGGTTTACCTATAACATTATGCGCTCTGTGTTTTCTCTGGATAGTGTATGAGTCACTCGTCACACTCGCAAATATATCTCCTTTTACAACAGGCTCTCCCTTACTTGGGGCTTGGGGTGCCCGAGATACAATTCACAAACACCTGTCTTCTCACATATACCCCTCTATCTCAAGACCCCACCTTAGGTCAAAAGGATCCCTTGCTTACTTATTAGATTAATCTCAATAAACACCTAAGCGTTCTATTTTTAATACTACATATGCTTGATAACTAAGACAAATCTTTACCTTACCAAAACCTGTATCTGGTCAGTAATAAACAACCAATCTTTGTCATTGCATAAGGAAACATCCGGGCATGCCTATGTATACCTCTTTCCTAATTATCAGTTAACTCTAACTCAAAGCAAACCCCTTTATGAGACTAGTCAATATATTAACTAGTCGAATCATGCTCTTTGTCCTAACCCTTGAAAGCCAATTCCACATAACAAAATTCAAGCAAGCTACTTTCCTTTTCCTTTTGTTATTTTTCTTTTCTTCCTCTTAGTTTTTGTTTTTTTCTTATTTTCAAAAATTTACAAAATTTGATATAAATCCTAGACATTTGTAGTATTTGGCAAGTTGCTTGGAAAAAGGTCCTGGAAGAGCAAAGCATTTCTTAGTTAAGTGGTGGACATGATCGTTTTTACTTTTTCAAATGATTATATGAAAAAGAGCCAAACTAATCAATCTCTTTAGTGACAATGTGATAAGGGTATATCTACTTATCTTCTACAAAAATTTGAGAATTATAAAGTTCTAAAAGTTTATTAGAAATTTTACTATTCTATTGAAAAATGATTACTATAAATTTATATGTATTTTAATTTTCAAAAGTTATAAAAAGTTTCATATATTTATTAAAAATTAGGGGTTTAAATAGCCCTGTTCTTCTAAAAATTTCTTAACATATACATAGATCACATTAAATCAAAAAGTGTAACAAATAGGTCACCATCTTTTTAAGAACAGACATGTCATTCTAATGTTACACATGTGCTCAAATTGATGACACCACATCTGTAACACTCCTACTCCTTAGGGCTAGTGATGTTAGCCATTTCTAGAATTACAGAACAAAACAGATAGAGTTTTGCCCAAAAACTAACCATAACTTAGGCTTATAGCCTTAAATTAGAACCTGCAATAATAAAAACATAAGGAACACATCTAAATCAGCTCGACTGCTGCACGGCAGAGACCATAACTGCATGGACCACTTGCCGGGAGAACGTAGGCTAACAAATTAAATAAAAAAGAAAAGATCTAAAGAGTACAACTTAACAGATTACACATCTGGTGCACTGGGATTATATCTCGAAAACAACTTGACTCTAACCAAACAAAACGACTAACTATCTAGATGGTTGGCCCACATGGCCCTTCAGAGTGACTGCTAGGCAACCAATTTATTTAGATTATATATGCTTAAGTACTTATGAATCAATTAGAATACAACCTCATGAAATAACATATTCATACATATGACTCCTTTACAAGGCTAGTGGAAGGTCCCGACTTAAATTACTTGAACTGGGGGCTTTTACCTGTCTTTCAAGAATAGTTAGACCTGAGGGAAAGAGAAAATGAGAGGAGGTGAGTTACCACATGCTCAGTGGATAGTTGTCATATGGAAAAATAAAACAGTTTCATACAATACTTTTAAGTAGCGGTCACACAAAAATTAGTATTTAATATCCACATATTAAACATACAAGACTATCCACATCGAATAACACTTTAACAACATCCCAGAACTCAAATGACATCCATCCCCCTCTTTAGTTCAATGCTCAAATGTTTTTGACTTGAGTAACCAATAAACCATGTACCTTACAGTGATGGCCACACATTATTCTTAATTAATACGAATGTATTGGGCATACAAGATCTCAATAGCAAGTTGACTCTAGCTAAGACCTAGGCATTGAGGATAGAAGGTTGTTCAAGTCTCAGTTAAACACTTAACATCATGAAGGTCATTTAGAGTTACCAACTGGAGTTCTTTTAGTAAGAAAACAGAATTCAATGTATAAAAAGGTATGAACCTTCACTCAAACCAAATTAAGCACTTATAAAAGCAATTTCTTCTCAAAAAAGTCATTTGGAATTCAACAAGAGCCTTTTTAAAGAGTACATGCACTTTATAAATATTTGCACTGGCTTGGTCTTCAAACAAGGAGTTTTTAACTCATAATGGTTATTGGAATTACTTTCAGGGCATCGAATTCACTTGTTAGTGCTCTCTTCAAGTGAGTCTGATCACTCTTGACTCATAGTATCCCTGAGGCCTCTTATAGTCACTGGACTTTTACCCTCGTTAGGGTCTACTAGGGTTCCCACTTATGGGTCTACTCCTTAGGAGTTAAGGTTCCCGCATACCAATTTTACTCCCTAAACTGTGTCAAGAGAATTAGCATTTTCTTCCTAGCTGAAAACATTTCATATGTATCTCACTTTGAACACATTTAGCATCAAAATTCTCATTATATCACAACAATGGCATTTCTATTTTCAAGAAGGACAAGATGCCTTAATAATGGCAAAAGCTGACTTTTGAAAAGTATAAAAAATGTTTAACTTAACAAAGAAACTTTTAAAAGAGTTATTAGCCAAGTAAGCTTGTAGTTTCACATAAAATGTTGTTGTAACATGTTTCAAAAACCATCAATTTGCAACATACACATAATTAGTTCCACTTAAAGGAACTCAAAAATTTGGTTTTGCAAATCAGCCACAAGTTTTAGGTTTGCAAAATTCTTTCAATGTTCATAGGAAATGAAACCTTTAAACCAGGCTCAAAACTTTTACACGGCACTTTATTAATTCAAAAGGGTCATGATTTAACAATTGGACGACAACTCAACTAACTAAACGATTTACCAAATCCATTCAAAGTTCTTAGTTCAGGATGCATCAGCGATTACGGACGTTGACACAACAAAATGGGGCAAAGAAGCTCTAGCTAGGTAACGGAAAGTAGGAGTAAGCCACCATCCGGTTCACGAACCTGATTCAGTACTACACTAATTCGCTGAACCATTTAGTGGACTCGCTTGTTCCCCGTTTAAATCTAAGACAAAAGGAGCACAGAATGCACATTGAAAGCAATACAAACATTATCCCAACTTGGATATTAACAATATGACCAAACTTTGCCCTTAACTAATTTAATGGAATGAAAATAATAATTAGCATTTCACGATAGCAGTCAGCACTTCAGAATAACATCATTCCGATAATCATACATGGACTCCCTCTTCATAGTACCCGCAACAAAGTGACCTCTAAATCATCTCAATTTTAACCCAAGTGATCACAATCAAGTCAATCGATCCTTCCTTTTTCTCATAGCGACTCAATTCACCATAAATTCAATTCAAGCACACACTCAAATTTCATAGCCAATTTTAAAACATTTTGAAATTATTAGTGAATTTGGGGAATAAGAATCACCCTCCTTGTTCCAAGCTAAAGGGCCTGATTGATGGCCAATTTTGAGCTAAGTTCGGGTCTTGTTTCTCCCTCGGTTGCGAGTCATAAATCCCTCATCCCAAGGTTGGTTCCTCATGTTTTTATCCATCTTCTAAGCTATGTTAGTGATGATGTTCTACCCCACTTCTCCTGTGGACTCACTATGGTTGACGAATTCTTTTCCCGCCACCAATTTTAATGGTGGTGCTAACTAGTTATGGTGGCTAGGGTTTGGCTCAGGTCTCACTTTCATTTCTCCCTACACTGTGCTAGCCTTAGGTTTGGGTCTGGGCTCTTCACCGTCTCTTCCCCCTTCTATCTCATTGTACCTCACCTTGCCTCAGTCTCTTTCTCCCTCTTTCTCTCTCTTTTGTGCTAGGGCATTGAAGGTAGGAAGAAGAGCAGACCCCTATAGTTCTGACTATTATGAAGGAAAAGGGCTCCTGCTCCCCTGTTTAGCTTTTTTGCAAGATAAAATGGGGTTCGCCTAATTATGCTAAGGCCAGCTAATACCAAGACTGGTAGCCCAATCCAACCCCGCTAATTCCATTAAATCACACAATAAATCAAGAGATTGCCGAAACTAATCCACGTAAATTAGTACACCAAATTAACATGCAAAATTAGTCTAATATAACTAATATATAGAAAAAAAACATAGTTAATAGGAGCTTTAACCTAAACAGTCAGCCTGAATTAAAAATCCTCATCTATTTCAACATCTGTGTATAAGTATTTGGCAAAACTAGTTAAAGATAATATATTCTAACTATTGATTCGAGTAAACTATATGGTATGCTAGAAGTGACTTTTCAAATGAATTTATTTTTGATAGGATGACTTTTCAAATGAATTTATTTTTGATAGGATGTGAATATTCTTTCATACATGTATAACTTAATAAATTTTTAAAAAGATGGTGGGCTGAGGTAAATAGTTTGTGATTATAACGTAAAAATTTTTTTGGGGGTATAGTTCGGGAGATGTTATAGATTTCGACTTAATATTTCCTTAATTGTGGAGTGCTCCTAGACAACATAAATGACATCACAATTGTTTTAATTTGAAAAAAGGCAAACCTAGAAAGTGTATCTAATATTTGGCCAATTAGTATCTGTAACATCATTTATACAATCATATCTACAACTTTGGCTAACAGATTGAAGATTACTCTCCCTAAGTTGTTAGCTTCTAGTCAAAGTGCTTTAATCCATGGGATGTGTAATAGCCTGACTATAAATTATGTTCATTTATTTGATTAAGTTGTGTTATTATTTTTTTCTCTCACATTTAATTATCGCATTTAATCATCCCGGTTGAAAAATTTTCATTTAGGCTTGCACTTTGCAATTCGGAATTTAATTATCATAAAATTTTGAGTAAATTGATAGTAAGCCGAGATAAATATGGTTTAAGAGGTTAAATTATTTTTCATAACATCACAAAAATTAAATTTCGAGCTACAAAAAATTTCAATCGCATAAAGTGTATTTTTCGGGCCGAAACTCATTTAGGCCCAATTCTGACCCAACACGCTATTACTTCATTTTACTTGACTAAGCACCATTGAATGTGTTTAATTTTCATTGGCTTAAGCTACTTTTGCTGGATATAAACTCAACCAAGTAAAACTTAGATCATTTTCATCCTAGTAAAAGACTCAAAATATCAAGCAAGCAAGCAACACTCCTCTTTCTCTCTCCTCCTTTTTCTAGTTCATAGAGAGTAAACCCTAACTCTATCTTGTTGATTTTTGGTTTTGATTCTTGGTTGTGTTGGTTTTGATTGTTGATCATGTTGTATTATAGAATCAAGGGTTATTTTGATGTTTTTAATTGATTGGATAAGCTTGAAGCATGCTGCGGATGAGGGGTGTCCATGATCATGCAAGCCTAAGTAAAGGTGTTTAATTTTGATTGTTTTATCTTTGTTTTGGTAATCTTTAAACCTATTTATGATGATGATGGTGTGTTTTGTGATCTTAAGATGAGATACCGATGTTTTACATTGGACATAAGCTAGGGTTTGGTTATTATGCATAGGCCTAGGAAATGGGTCATTCAGGTTGGGTACGGGTCGGGTTTTAGTTCGGTTCGGGTCACTTTCAGGTCAACTAGGTTCGGGTCGGGTTCAGGTGAAGTTCGGGTTTGGGTCAGTTTTGGGTCAACCATATTCGATTGGGTTCAATTTAGTTTGGGTGAAGTTTAGGTTCGGATCACTTACGGGTACCATGTTCAGGGCGGTATGGGCTCGGTTCAAGTGGAGTTTGGGGCGGGTCTGTTTCGGATTGTCTACAGTAGCCCGGTTGGAATCGGGTATGGGTCAAGTGCAATTTGGATCATGTGGGATTCAGTTCGATGTTTGGGTCAATATCGGGTTAGGTGTAAATCGAACCAGGTATAAATCAAGCTGGGTTAATTTTGAATCATTGTATGTTTTCAATGTAGCCATTTTTAGTTCTTCACTCTTAACTTGCATTTAAAAGAATAAAACTATTTAACTAGACAAATCCATTTATTCTATATTTCTTTTTTAATTCATACGTTAATGATTAATTGATTTTATATATATATATATATATATATATATATATATATATATATATATATATATATATATTTTTTCCTACACTTACTAAGAAAGCGAATTACAAATTCAAGTATACAACTCATCCCTAACCCTATATCAAATGCGCCGCGTAATTATCCAAAGGATTATGTGTCATTAAGTCAAGTTTTAATCAACTCAATTGAGTTCATGCGATGACAAAATAAGTGGACCAACCTAACGCAAATCATCTGTCAATGGCCTCATTTGTGAGCCCTAAGACCAAAGCATACCTTAAAAAAAAAAGAGAAAATAATGAAATTTTTGTTTAGACCCTAGCATTGGTTTATACCTTCACGTTTGTCATGTTTTGGGTTGGTAAATAGAAACAGGTTGGTTCTAGTCGACATTTTTAGTCATCAAATCAATGTTCTTTGATAGCTCATTAAGTAATCATGCATCAACATTCAAAGATTTGTCTTTATGAGATTAATAACTTGATCTGCATTTGCTTAATGAGTCAAAACTAAAAAGTAACGGCAATATATGAGTATGTGTCAATTAGCATTATATTTATGCGATTGTGAATGGTTGTTATCGAAACTCGAGACTTAGAATTTAATTGTCCAAAATTCAAATGAGTCACATTATTATAAGATCATATACAACGCTACATTCTTGAATATAATCTTGCAGAATTAAACATGTTATGAAGATGATTTAGAATCATAGATCAGTATTGCGAAATTTTTGACAGTAGTCACAGAATGATGTTATAAATTTACAATCATAGCATGCATTGCATTAAGTTATTAAGTGAATCCAGTGGTGAAATAGGACTGCTAGGTCCTAATAAGTTTAATAGATTGTTAATTATACTTATCTTTTCTTAATTCCTATTGTGGCAAATATTTTTTCTCCTATATTTTTACCACATATCTATCAAATTAAAAACTTAAAACTATCAACTATTTTATTTTTTCCTCTTAAATTTTTAATTGATTTCATTTGTAAAAATTTCCTTTTAAGTTGTTTTTCTTTTGCCACCTAAACTCAACTAATTGAGTTTGAAAAATTCAAAATTCCCGCTAAAAGAGAAAAGTCTACAATCCAAAAAAAAGTTACTACTTATTTAGGTAAAATTGGGTAGGTTAAGAATCAGATTAGTTTTAAATCGAGTACGGTTTGATTCGGGTTCGGGTTATCCATTTTTGATTCACTTCGGGTCGGGTCACTACGGATCGGGTTTGAATTGAATTGAGTCATTTTGGGTGTGGGTCATTTAGGGTTTCATTCGGTTCTGGATCAGTTTACTTCTGGTGTTTGGCTCCAAATCGGTTCATCTCATTTCGGGTGTCAGTTCAAGTATGGATCCAGGCCGTTCGGTTCGAGTTTCAGGTCTCAGGTCAGTTTTGCTAGGTCTAATTATGCATGGTTTTGATTATTATTCGCATCAAGCATGTTATTTGTATAAATCTTGGTGTAAAATGAACCTTAGATGCGTTTTAACTTGAAAAAAAAAATGGCTTGCTGGGATTTTTGCATAAAGGGTTGGATTATGGAAATTTCCCAATTGATTTAAAGGTGGTTCATTTGCTCATTTATGTAAGCAACGGTGATTATGGAATTAAAGGACATATGTAAAGATAATTATGAATTATTTTGAGGTAAAATGGTTATGTAAGATGATGAGAAGAACCAAATATTGTTTATTGATCTTAAGGATTGATTTTAGAGGGAAATCATGTGGAAAACAAGGGGTGAAAACATGGATCCTAGGCTATGAACAGACTAGAAACAGGGGTCTGTTTACAAGCAAACTGGTACTGTTTAGGCAGTCAAAAAATTGTGATTTTTTGTGGATAGATAGATCAATGAGTATCTTCTAAATTCCTTTTGAATCACCTCATTCTGAGTTCTATGGAAAACGTTATGGCTGTTTTCCTAAGACTGCATAGGATAGACCCGAGCTGTGCACAATTGCGATTAAGCCCAATTTTAAGAACCGTGTTGTAGTAGTTGGGTTTTGCACTGTAAATGAAAGTGTTGTAGAATTTATTAAGCTTTTTATATTGGGATTTTAGATCATAATTTGAGGTCAAGAGTGAATGATATGAATTTTCTAGGGTGAACCTTGAAAGGGTATTAAAATACCGTAAGATGGTGAACTAGTAATGTGGGAGCTTAATCAAAAGTTTCTAAATAATTATAGTTATTGCGAAGAAAATGCAAAGTTTAGAGAGTTCACAAGTTAAATAGGTATGAGAAGCAATTTGAGAAATGGGGGGAATTAAGACTCAAGAACAGTGGTTATCCAGCCTAGTCGGTGTGATTTATTACATTCCTCTTGTCCTTAAACCTTTATTATCTATCTCAGAAATATCAAAAAACCCATATTCCATTTGTAACCATCAAAACCCTCTATTAATAATCCCAATTATTCTATTTTGATCAATTTTGCCCCACACTATTTTACCTTGAGTTAAATTACCTTAATTTATTTGGTTTTCGAATCATGTTGGTGTAACTCATCTTACATTTGTGTTATAAACGTCTTTTGATTATCAAATTTCTACTAAAGTTGCAAATTATGGGACCGAATGTAGTTTACTAACTCTATATATTTCCAATTACATTTTTCAAGCAGAACCAGGCCTAGTCTATCATTTCCTATTGTGCATAAGTATTATCAAGTGACATTGTATTTTAAAGACTTCAGGTACACTTATTGCCTATATCTTTAGAAATCAGTAGCATTTATCAAAATTATAATATTTTAGTAAGTACATCAATGAATCAGTTTAATCAGTGATTTGTTACATAATTAGTGACCCCATCAGTTACCAGTTATATGGCATTGCCCTTCAGTTACCCATGTGGCTTCAGGCCAGGTCCCCCGATTGGTTTGGCAGGTGTATACCTATCCATAGATTGTAGCAACATCAAGGGGGTTCACTATTACATAGTAACTAGCAATTGCAGTTTACATTCATTTCATTCATTATTTTAACTTAAAATGAATTGTAAAGTGGGCGCCCAACCAATTAATGTAGAGATCATTTAACAATGCAAGAATGCATGTACTGAGCTTCAGCTTACATATCGAAATGTTTTCCATGTTCTATTTTAGGGAAATGCTTAGTGAATCGCCCTCATGCTAGCAAATAGCTGAAGAGAATAAGTCGAGCAAGGGAATCTAGAGGGATCAATCAATGATATAGTACATGCATATGTTGGAGCCGTATTTTGAAATCTTCAATGGATGGAGGTATAGATTATGGGGTAAATTACTTTAGTATGGTGTATAAACCATATTTGGGATTAACAATTGATTGTATATGGTTTGATATTGTGTGAATGTGTGTGGTTGAAGCTATGCCTAACTATGTTATTTCTAGTACACATTCAAGCCCTGTCTTTTTGGATGGCAGTAACGCCCCTATCATCGAGTTTATTAGTCCTGTTTCAGGAATTTATTAAGGAGAATGCATACAGGGGAACATGTTTAAATTGGGGACATTACAGATTTGGTATCAGAGCTAGGTTGGTTTTCTTTGATGGGATATAGAGTATGGAGAGCAAAGATTGGAGGGGGAGAAGGTTGTGAAGGTTATTAATATATTTATAATATTAGAGATTTATGATAGTAGAAATGCCCGTTTATCTCTCCCATGTTCTCCACTTATGTTCCTCCGTGTTAGATGGATCCATATGCAGTGAATATGATGTCAGGTGCTTCTGTGGCCATTCACATCTCTTTACTATACGCCAGTATGGTAGCCCACATGCAGACCCCATTTATGAATTTCATAGTGTTATGGTCCATACACGTAGGCTATTGTGGACCTTGTCTACAATTGGCCTTTGGGACGAGTTTAGGACCCGATATGATGACTTTATGATGACTCGAGTCTTGGGATGGGATAAACCTAGATTTCAGTTTCGCGAGGCTTGGGCTAACATTATCACAGAGCTGCTATTAAGGGAGGAGTTTGTCCCGAGAAGGAAAATCATGGACATTCTACAGCATATATTTTCATTGCACTTTGTATCTTCCCCACCATCACCACCTCCACTGAGCAATCCTCAGCCACCTGACAACCCAAAGCCATCGGAACCTAGAGAGGGGATCCCTGTATCTGATAGATCAAATGAGGTCTATAATGTCATAGATCTTCCTGATACACCATAGTTTAGCTCTAATGGTGACCTCATGGAAGACTCAGAGAAGGACCCAGAAATGGGAGGACCATCAACTTGATCATGATGATGAGAATACAGAGATTGGTCCTTTAGATAACAGTTTTGACACGAGTGGGGAGCCTCGGGATGAGTCTGACCTAGACTATGATCCATCTAGGGATTAGACTAATTTATATTAAATGTTGACATCTCAGATAGATTACTTTTTGAGCCCACACATATATAGTATAGCCAGTTGGATAGATAAATTTTACGTAGGTTATGACATTGTATATGGTTAGACAAGTCTTTTCGATTGTGTTGACTAGTCTTGCCTACTTTTGGGCATGTGGTAGACTTATTCTATTAGGGCTAAGCAGGGTTTTAGTTAGAAGGTAGGTGTAATGGTTGACCTTGGGTGGTTAGTTGGATGTGAAATTCTTTATGGAACCATTTTTATGTGCATACGTGAGCAATTATGGCAATGATATAATGAAGCTTTGTACTATATTTTAATAATACTTGGGTCATGCTAGCTATATCTGTTATGTATGTGTATCTTATATGTTGGTTGTAATTGATTGACTAAATTACTCAGTTGAATGGATAGTCAGAATATCAGAATATGTGTAAAATAATGCAGAAATGCACATAGAAGAAAATTCAGATTATGGCCAGGGGTCAGGTGACCAAGTTTTGTGTAATGTGCCAATAACCCTTAGTGGAATGCCCTCAATTCCCCCTGGGTTAGTTAGCAATATGAAAATTCTAACAATTAACAGACCTTGGTGTCTGAACTTATGAAATGAATAGCCCCAGCACCTTTCGAAATCCCTCATGAAGTTAATAAATTAGCAGATAGGGTGGGCGATGTGACCCTAAAGTACATGATGAAAAGTATGACCCAGTGGAACTAGAAGCATGGATTAGATGGATAGAAAAGATTTTCACAACAGTGGATGCTCCAACGGATAAAAAAGTTGAACATTAGAACATTTTACCTAACTGAGGAAGTAAATCAAGCAGGGAGCTCCGAGCGACAGTGTAAACCAGCAAAAGCTTGCTCCCACTCCTCCCAAAAATCATCCTACAGGTCTAGGGGAACCCTGTGGGAAAGATGGAAGAACCAACCACACCACTCTTGATTGTCGAATGGGAACTAATAAATGCATGTGGTGTGGTAGCCCAGAACATCTCATTGCTACCTGTCCTAGAAGACTGAAGGCTGTGGACAAGGGCTTCCACCTCCAAGGCCCGCAGCTGTAGGAATGGAGTATATGTTGAGCACGAAGGAAGCTGTCACCTCGGGTATGATATTTACTATAACTCTCTTTTTAATTTCAAAGCCATTTTGTGTATTCGTTGATTCAGTTGCCACTCATTCATTCATATCCACTCGATATGCCATGCAATTAAACCTTGATAATAAGGAGACAGAAACCAATCATAGAATCAAGTTACACAATGACTCTAGAGTTTAATGTCCTATCTCTTATAAACTTGCTCCAATTACTATTGGTAGGATAGTATTTCCTGGAGTTGTAATTCAATTTAACTTGTCAAACTTTGATATCATTCAGGAAATGAGCTGGTTGTGTACTTATAGGGTTAAGATAGATTGTGAGGACCTTAAGGGTATTTCAAGGGATGAACGAGGGAGAGAAATATGTTTTATGGGCAAGAGAGGAAATACTTTATCCTTTAAATTCTATAATGAAAGCAAGTGATCTCTTATGTTAAGGATATATTGGGCATTGATGTTGTGCTATTAACACTCAACCACAGGAAGAAGAAGCAGAAGATATCTTTGTAATTTATGAATTTAGAGATGTTTTCTAAAGAGTTATTGGGACTATCTCGTAAAGAAAAATTAATTTTGAGATTGAATTAATCCCTGATACCCAACGTATTTCTAAAGCTCCATATCATATGGCCCTAATAGAGCTTAAAAAACTGAAGATTCGGTTAGATGAGCTATTACAAAAGAGATTTATTAGCTCAAGTGTGTCACCATGGAGTGTCCTAATTCTATTTGCAAGGAAGAAAGAAGGAGCCTTGAGGATGTGTGTCGGTTATAAGGAGCTGAACAAGATCACCATCAAGAACAATTGCCCATTGCCCCGAATAGATGGTTTATTTGCTCAACTATAAGGAGCAGGAGTCTTTTCCAAGAATTATTTGAGATCAGGATACCGTCAACTTAAGATTTTACCTGAAGACGTTCCTAAACTTCACTTAGAACTAAGTTTGGTCAATATGAATTCACCGTGATGCCTTTTGACCTGACAAATGCCCCCATGGCCTTTATGGATCTTATGAATAGAGTTTTTAGACCCTTCAGGCAAGTTTGAGGTGGCATTCATAGACAATATCTTGATTTACTCCAAGGACAAAAACGAACATATTACTCATTTGAGAATGGTGTTGTAAATCCTGAGGGAACATCAATTGCATAGCAAATACAAGAAACGTGAGTTCTAGTTAGAAGAAGTGGTATTTTTGGGACATGTGGTTTCAAAGGAAGGGATTAAGGTTGATTTGAAGAAGGTGAAAGTAATTACAGTGTGTCCAAGGCTCACCAATGTTATTGAGATCAAAAAATTTTTCGGTTTAGCAAGGTATTATCGAGTTCGAGAAGGATTTATCAATGTCAAAGATCGTCTTCCCTGACTAATTTGTTAAAGAAAGCTACAAGTTAGCAAGATGATAAAGTGGTAACTTATACCTCCCGACGATTCAAGCCTTATGAGAGAAAAACACCCTACCCATGACCCAAAGCTAGCGGTTATGGTTTTTACACTGAGAATTTGAAAACATTACTTATATGGAGCATTTTATAATATTTGCACTGATCGTCAAAGTTTGAAGTATATCTTCACTCAGAAAGAACTCAATTTGAGACAAAGGCGTTGGTTGGAGTTGCTAAAAAATTATGACCTGCGGATCCAATATCAGTCAAAGAAAGAAAATGTTACGGTAGATGCTCTAAGTATATCTTTGGAGGGCTTGAAAACTGGTATTCAATTAGTGTCACATCGGCAAGCAAATGACCAAATGTCATCACCTAATTTATCCTACAGCCTTCCATAATGGAGGAAATTAGAAATACTTGGGGAGTCAAAAGACTGGCCCAACTATATGTTGAGGAGATAGTTTGATTCCACGGAATTCCAACCGATATGGTATCACAGAGGGATTAGAGATTTCAAGCCCATTTTAGCAAGCGCTTTAAGTAGACTTTGCAACCAAATTGAATTCTAGTAGTTCTTATCATCATGAGATAGATGCGCACACTGAAAAAAAAGTGAATCAAATTCTAAGAAACATGTTGAGAGTTAGTATACTAGAGTTCCAAGGGATATCGATAAGGTGACTTATCATTGATGGAATTTTCTTACAGCAATGGTTACCAGTTCCCCATTAAAATGACCATTAAGGCTTTATATGGAAGAAAATAAAGCACTCTTTGCACTAGAGTGACTTAGATGAGACATTAACCTAGGACCAACATTTTGCATTTGAAGAAGGCATAAAACCCCTAGTAGTTAATATTATGGAATTGCTACCAGAGAAAAATCCACATGAAACATTAGGGCAAAATGACAGCAAACATTGTCAACAAAATCATCTTTTGGGTAATGAAGATCATCTTCAGCTCTCGATGAGATAACAGTCATCAGGAGACTTTTGAAAACAGACTATTGGAGCCGACAGAAAAGTTATGCTTACAAAAGTATGAGTCCTCTAGAATTTCAGGTAGATGATAAGGTTTTTAAGAATGTTTCGCCAAATAAGGCTATAAGGAGGTTAAACTGCGAGCTAAATCATGGCCAAGATCTATTGGACCATATAATTTTACTAAAAGATTGAATCCCATAGCTTATTAACTAGATCTACTTATACAACTCAAACACGTGTACCACATGCTCCTTACCTCACAACTCATGCAGTACATTTCAGATCCTTACCACGCTCTCATAACCAAACCCATTGCAGTCATTGAGGGTCCAGTGCTTGAAGAGCACCTAGTCCAGATACTAGATTGCAGGATTAAGTAGCTAAGCATCAATCAGATACCTTCAATCAAAGTACTTTGGGCAAATCATACCTTCCCAGAAGCCACTTGGGAAATTGAGAAAGAAATGAAAGCCAAGTACCCACACCTATTTGAGACAATCTTGCATATTTGTGACAAAGTTCATAAGTTTCGAGGACGAAACTCTTTAAGGGCGGAAGGCTGTAATAGCCCGACCATAAATCATGTTTATTTATTTGATTTGGTTAAGTCGTGTCGTTATTTCTTTTCTCTCACATTTAATTATCGCATTTAATCATCCCGGTTAGGAAAATTTCATTTAGGCCCCCACTTTGCGATTTAAAATTTAATTACCATAAAACTTTCAGTGAATCGATAGTAGGCCGTGATAAATATGGTTTAAGAGGTTAAATTATTTTTCATGACCTCACAAAAATTTAATTTCGAACTACAAAAAGTTTCAATCGCATAAAGTGTATTTTTCGGGCTTAAACTCATTTAGGCCCAATTCCGACCCAATAAGTTATTACTTCATTTTACTTGACTGAGCACCATTGAATGTGTTTAATTTTCATTGGCTTAAGCTACTTTTGCTAGATATAAAGTCAACCAAGTAAAACTTAGATCATTTTCATACAAGTAAAAAACTCAAAATATCAAGCAAGCAAGCAACACTCCTCTTTCTCTCTCCTCCTTTTTCTAGTTCAAAGTGAGTAAACCCTAACTCTATCTTGTTGATTTTTGGTTTTCATTCTTGTTTGTGTTGGTTTTGGTTGTTTATCATGTTGTATTGGTAGAATTAAGGGTTATTTTGATATTTTTAATTGATTGGATAAGCTTGAAGCATGCTAGGGTAGAGGGGTGTCCATGATCATACAAACTTAAGTTAAGGTGTTAGATTTTGATTGTTTTATCTTTGATTTGGTAATCTTTAAACCCATTAATGGTGATGATGGTGTGTTTGTGATCTTGAGATGAGATACCGAATAGACATAAGCTAGGTTTGGTGATTATGCATGGTTTGGATTATTATTCGCATCAAGCATGCTATTTGTATAAACCTTGATGTAAAATGAACCCCTGATTTGCTTTAACTTGAAAAACAAATGGCTTGCTAGGATTTTTACATAAAGAGGTGAATTATGAAAATTCCCCAATTGATTTAAAAGAGGTTCATTTGCTCATTTGTGCAAGCAAAGGTGATTATGGGTGTGTTTGGAGTGATTTTGTAAAGAGACGAATTGAAGGACATATGTAAAGATAATTATGAATTATTTTGAGGTAAAATGGTAATGTAAGATGATGAGAAGAACCAAGTATTGTTTACTGATCTTAAGCACTGATTTCAGAGGGAAATCATGTGGAAAACAAGGGGTAAAGACATGGACAGTAGGCTTTGAACAGACTGGAAACAGGGGTCTGTTTACGAGAAAGCTGGTACTATTTGAGTTATCAAAAAATTGTGATTTTTAATGGCTATATAGATCAATGTGTTATCTTCTACATTCCTTTTGAATCACCTCATTCTGAGTTTTGTGAAAAAAGTTATAGTTCTTTTACTAATACTGCGCAGGATGGACCCGAGCTGTGCACAGTTGCGATTAAGCCCGATTTTAAGAAATGTGTTGTAGTAGTTGGGTTTTCCACTATCAATGAAAGTGTTGCAAGATTTCTTAAGCTTTTTATATTGGGATTTTAGGTATCAATTTGAGGTCAAGAGTGAAAGATATGAATTTTCTGAGGTGAACCGTGAAAGGGTATTAAATATTGCGAGACGGTGAACTAGTAATATGGGAGCTTAATCAAAAGTTTCTAAATAATTATAGTTATTACAAAGAAAATGCAAAGTTTAGAGAGTTCGACGAGTTAAATGGGTAAGAGAATGAAATTTAAGAAATGGTGAGAATTAAGACTCAAGAACAGTGGTTATCGAGCCTAGTTGGTGTGATTCATTACGTTCCTCTTGGCCTTAAACCTTTGTTATCTATCTCAGAAATATCAAAAAAACCCATATTCCATTTGTAACAATCAAAGCCTTCCATTTATAATCCTAATTATTCTATTTTGATCAATTTTGCTCCACACTATTTTACCTTGAGTTAAATTGCCTTAATTTATTTGGTTTTCAAATCATGTTGATATAACTCATCTTATATTGAATCACTTGTGTTACAAATGCCTTTTGATTGTCAAATTTCTACTAAAGTTACAAATTATGGGAATGAATGTAGTTTAATAACTCCATATATTTACAATTATATTTAAGTAGAACTGGGCTTAGTCTATCATTTCCCATTGTGCGTAAGTATTATCGAGTGACATTTCATTTTAAAGACTTCAGGTACGTTTGTTGCCTGTATCTTTAGAAATTAGCATGTATTTATCAAAATTATAATATTTTGATAAGTACATCAATGAATTAATTTAATCAATGATTTGTCACATAATTGGTGACCCCATCAGTTGTTAGTTACAGGACGTTGCCCTTCACTTACCTGCACGGCTTCAAGCCATGTCTCCTGATCGGCTTGGCAGGGATACACCTATCCATAGATTGTAACAACATCAAAGGGGTTCACTATTAGATAATAACTAGCAATTGAAGTTTACATTCATCATTCACTGTTTTGACTTAAAATGAATTGTAAAGCGGGCGCCAAACCAATTTATACAGAGATCATTTAACAATACAGAAATGCATATACTAAGCTTCGGCTCACACATCGAAATGTTTTCCATGTTTTATTTTAGGAAAATGCTCAGTGAATCGCTCTCGTGCTAGCAAACTAGCTAAAGAGAATAAGTCGAGCAAGAGAATCTGGAGGGGTCAATCGATGATACAGTACATGCTTATTTTAGAGCTGTATTTTGAAATTTTCAGTGGATGGAGGTGTAGATTATGAGGTGAATTACTTTACTATGGTGTATAAACCATATTTGGGATTAATAACTGATTGTATATGATTTGATAATGTGTGATTGTTTGTGGTTGAAGCTATGCCTAACCATGTTATTTCTGGTATGCATACTTCAAGCCTTATCCTTTTGGACGGCGATAACGCCCCTATCATCGACTTTATTATTCCTAATTTAGGGGTTTATTAAGGAGAATCCATACAGTAGAACATGTTTAAATTGGGGGCGTCACATGATGTTAATCACAGATATCGTCCGAGTTGCTTTTTTAACTATGCATTGCTTGAAACACCGCAAGTCCGCTAAGGAGGTTATGTGACTATTAAATTGGACACGACTAAGGCATATGATTGGGTCGAGTGGTGTTATCTAGAGGCAGTAAAGGTCAAGATGGGCTTCGTTCTATTGTTGGGTTTTGACAAAATTATGAATTGTGTGTCATCGTTGTGATTTGGGGTGCTCATAATGGGAATCTTATTGGACTTATTACATTAGGGCATGGGATTAGACAAAGAGACTCATTGTCCTTATGTGTCTTTATTTTTTATGCCCAGGGGTTCTCTTGTAAGTTGAATCAAGTAGATAGTAGTTGAAGCATCCAAGGTGTGAATGTTTGTGGAAGGGCCCCTACTATTTCATACCTTTTGTTCCAAATTATTGTTTTATGTTTTGTAGGGTAAGGATGAAGGAGGCACAGAAGCTTGAGGTGATTTTTGAGGCCTATGAAAAGGAGATCAGTGTTAAGAAATCTTCAATTTTCCTTGGCTATAGCACATAAGAGGAGGTGAGGTATAGGATAATGCACTAGGAGGTGGTAGGTATGTATTTTCTTTTCTACTTAGGCTCCATTTGGGCCTTGGAAAATTTGATAGAAAGAAAAAAAATTGGAAAGGTTACTTTTTTTCTTGTGTTTAGGTTAAAGAAAATCACAAAGAAAAAAAATATAGAGGAAAATTATGTGGAGAAATTGTTAGAAATAAGTGATAAAATTTTCCTCATAATATTGTGAGGAATGTCTAAGGAAAATTCCAAACCTCCTCCAAACTCACATTGCTTAGATGAAATCAACGTGATTCAAGTAGTTCATCAACATTCAAATTTCTTGTCTAAATTCTTGTATTTTTTCCTCAATCCAAACAAGAAAGAACTCATTTTCTCCTTACTTTTTTTCCTTCACATTTTTTTTTTCCTTCAACTTTTTTTTCTAAGGACCAAATTTTCTAAGGACCAAATGGAGCCTTAAGGTTTGAAGTTTTAAGGAAAGACAGAACAATCGATTCTTTCAAAAATTAGAATAGTCTCTTTTTCTTGGACCTTTCAAAGCAATCTTCTATTCTTATCGAAATTAAAGGCACTTTCGTATCTTCTGAACCCAATATGGTTGAGTAAAGGAAACTTTTGGGAATTGATTCTCCCTTGGGACAATGTAAGTACTTGACCTTCCTTCACTTGTTAGGCGTAAAAACGAGGTTTTGGCATTCCTTAGAGGAAAGGTGGAGCACAAGCTAACGGGTAGGGGCCTTAATTTCTAGAGCAAGCTAAGAGGTTTTGATTAAAGTCATGGTCATGGGATATTCTTCCATCTATTTCATTATGTAAGGAGCTAGAATGGTTAATGAATAAATTTTGGCGGGGAGTTAGAGAAAAAGGCATCCATCGGCTATCTTGGGAAAGAATGTGTGTGCTAAAAGGGTATGGAGTATTTACCTAAAGGAAATTACATGAGTTTAACTTTGCCACTTCACTAAGTAATGTTGGAAGCTACTTTGGCAAGCTATTCCAACCTAGGCCCTAAAAGTAAGATTCTTCCCCTATAGTGATATCTTTGGAGAGGTTCGATAGGCATAATCCTAGATTTCTTAGAGAGGCTCAATAAAGGCAAGATGGGTTCTTTAAGTAGGCCTATGCTGAACAAAAGGCACCGGGAGAGGGTGAAAGTGTGCCGATGTTGACTCCCTTAAAACCCCTTTGACTTGATTTTGAGTGAAAAGCATATTTCAAACTTGATAGATATTTATTGATATACAATTCTTGATTATATGATTCTAATTATGGTCGATAATATTATATTATGGGTATGGTTGATGATGCAATATCCCATTTTATTAGGGATTTTCATTTGGTAAATATTTGGCTTTCCTCAGCAAGATTTCAATTTTTAAAAGCTTGATATTTGCCTTGATCATGGAAGAAATTGCAAATCACATCAAAACGATTCTCAATCAGCCAAAAATAAAGTGTCCGTTGCATGAAATCTCAAATCAGCCAAAAATAGCCACCTAGCCATTACTTATTGAAATTGTGCAATATTCAAGGACCCTGAACTGTTGTTCAGGGCCTTGAACTGAAGCTAAAATTGTGGATGAGTCTAACTACTAGTTTCCTATGATTCCTCTAAGACTTTGCTATGAACATAGAAGTTGGTTGAGGGCTGGCAATAATAAGAAGAGCAAGCACTCATTGGCATACATATTACTCAAGCACTTATTGGCATACATTGAGTTTCAATTTGCTTCTATTATATTTGATTTGTATTGTTTAAGTTGTAATTAGGTGGGATTATAGGGTGGAAGGGTCAACTCTACTAAGTCTTGTTGAAGGTGTCAACTTGGAACTTGGAACTTAGAGTAGGTGTACTCTAGAGTTGTGCAATCATCCTTTCTAATAAAAATTCGGGTTCATCTTGGAGTTAGAGGACTCTAGGCGGGGACTAAACCTGGTTGAGGCTAATCTCATTAAATAATACTTGTGTCTTATCCACATCTACTTCTCCACATTTTCTATTTCAATTAATTTGTGACTTTGATCATCACCCTATTCACTCTCCTCTAGGGTGATTTAACTAGCCGAATCGGGCCAATAGTCGAGAAGCTTAGTTACGTAGGGAGATCATCTAAGGATTGAATCTTTTACTCCATTGTGTATGAGGCCGTGAGAGTTTGCAACTAGGCCTGGCAAAGGGTTGGATTTGGAGCAGGTGAAGCCCCACCCTAGGGATGGCAATAAAATCCGTACCTATTTAAAACCCGTAAAATCCGCCCCATTTAAAATCCAAGTGGGTAGTGAAAATGGGTTTTAAATGGATATGGGGTAGGTATTGGAGAACGGGTATGGGTATGGATACGGGTATGGATATAGCCCTCGCCCGCCCTATACCCGTACCCTACCCATACCCGTTTTTATAATAAGAAAAAAATCATTTTCAATTAATATTTTTTTAATTTAAGTCCAATCCAAACCATTCTAACAAAAAAATTAGTCAATAATATATTTGATTTCACATTTCTAAACAATATATTCCCAAATATCACAACTTTGCAACCATATAATGATAAAAACATATATGGTTCTTGGATATGGGTTTCATTTGGGTATTAATTTTCATTTTCTATGTGAACCGCAAACCCACAAAACCCAATGCATATGGGTATGGGTTTTATTTTTTAATGCTCGACTGGTATGGGTACGTGTATGGGTACGATTTTCGAAAATGGGTATGGGTATGGGTATGGGTACGGCTCAACCCACCTCGTGCCCACCCCATTGTCATTCCTACTCCACCCGTATCCATCACCTGCATCCATCCACTCTACCCGATCCACTCGTCACCCGCTCATCCACTCACCTGCATCCAATCCACCCACCACCCGCGAATGAAGCGGGTAGTAAACAGGTGCAACGGATGAAACGCGCGCTATCTCATTTGATTCGTTTATTGTTCAAATAAGGTTCAAAAGCCTGGATAATTTCAAACATACAAAATAATAACCAATGGGAACCACATGCCCTAATCGTAAACATAACAATTACCACAAATGATAAAGATACCAAACATAAGTTTTCAATATATATATACACACACACACACACACAAAGCAAGTGACGGGTCGGATGACGGATCAGGTGGACCATCACTCGAATCCGACCCGATCCATCACCTGTTTAATTCATCCGTTTAGTCAGATTTTCACTCAATTTTTCAGGTCGGGTGAATTAGGTATCCATCGGGTTCGGGTGAAATTGCTAGACCTATTTGCAACCTCTATAATTGGGACAAGGGGATTAAAAGGTGGGATTTACAACTCCTTAATGATTTTTTTCTTTATAAAAAGAAGTTGATACAATTCTTTGTGTACCACTACCTGGAGGTAAGCAAAAGCACATTGTGCGATGATAAATATGGATAGCACACGGTTAAAAGTGGATATTTAGTAGCCTTTGAGGAATGTATCTAGGATGTAGCACATAGTGAGCAGGGGTAGAACCTTCATCATGATATATGGAATGTTGAATTTTTTAGGGTTGTCAAGGACTTTCTATGGAAAGGGTGTAAAGTTGTTGCTCCATGAAAGACTAAACTCCTACTGTAAGGGATAGAGGTCGAGGGGATGTGTGACTTCCATAAAGTTGAAATACAGGATTCAATCCATGTTGTGTGGAGTTGTCCTCTAGCCCAGGAATAACCGTAACCAATGAGCCTGGCAAGGAGAAGACAAAGGCTTGACATTGTTGAGGTGTAAAATTCATGCTCATTTATTTGAATTCCAACACAGAAATGAACATCAATCTCCACAATCTCAATAATCGAAACATCAAGTAGGGAGAAAGCTAAGAGAAGGTGTGCATAAAATTAACTCAGATGCAGTCATGGACTTAGCGAGGAACAAAGCAAGCATTGGAGCTATGATTCCTAACTTAAATGGAGATGTTATAGCATGCTTCATTCTCAATTTGGTTGCTGCTATGGAATGTAAAATTACAGAAGCAATAAGAGTCAAGAAGGCTATTCATTAGACTCAGGAGATTGAAATAACAAGTAGATAATGTGAAATTAATAGTCTCCATGTGGTTTAAACTTGTTGGAGAAATTTCAAGAGTTATAATGGCCACCATTGGCTGCTTGTGGATGACACCATGACCCACGGTGGGTGATTTTCCAGTTGGTTTTTTCCACCTGGTTTGTTAGATAAGTCCAGCGCATCATTTGCCTCTAAAACTACCTGCCTATCCTATCATCTGTTTTGTCTTTTAGTAAATTGTTTATGCATGTAAAAGGAGTGAGACATGATAGTAAGATATGAGAATGAAACGGGAGCAAGATGATCAACTTGTAGTACTCCCAGAGTTAAACTTGAGAAAATTTGGACACCTATAATTGTCCTATCAGCATTTTATCCCAAGAATTATTTGTTGTATATAGCAAATAAGTCCTACGGAGAGTGATTTCGTGCATTACTTATTTTATTCATACCACAAGTTCATCTACATGCCACTTCCCTAACAATCATAAGACTTATTTTGGTGGAAAGGATTCGTGGAATGACATACAAGTTTTCACAAGTTGGAGAAGTTTGCAAATGTTGGATTTAGAAAATATCATAGTGACAATTTCGGATGGCTAGTACATGTAAAGGCATGCAAGATTGGAAGAACAAAGCCTACTTTGTCTTCAGCAGATAGGTATTATTATAAAAATTAATTTTATGCATACAATTTCATGGGTCATGGTACATGTGATTATCATAAGGACGCAGGTTTTGGCTTTGTTGCCAATTAAATGCATGAAGTTATATTTCATCATGTTTATTTATTTAATTTATGTTTGGCAATGAGATGCATTTTATTCTATAAGATATAAGTTTCCATATAATCATGTAAGGGTAAGAAATTTAAATCATTATGTTGTAATGTCCTTATGCAAAGTGGGTATCACATGGATGTATGCTAGGGTATGTTAGCCTCGTGTAGTGAGTCTTTTACATGGATGTTAATAAGTTTTTATTATGTTGTGTGTATATCCATATTCATATTATTGATGTTAATGTCAATGTTTAGCTTGACCGTTGCTAGAATCTTGATCTCATGCATGCATAGCATCATGATTAATAGTTTCTGGTAACTACCTTTATTTATCTTTGAATATCAAGATGAATCATGAAACAAGTGTCATATAATTTTTGTGCTACCTATCCATTAGATTGTTTATATGTATAAAAGTGAATATACTGCTACATTAGATTGATGCCAAATCAAAAATTGCTTATTTAAGATGGCAATGCAAGTTTTATAGTCATATTCTCTTTGATGCTTCAAAAGTTATTTCATGGCATGTTCGTGTTTTTTGTAGACATGTTTTAAGTTTACCGTCGCAAATTGATTTAGACAGAGTTATCATAATTTGATATTTTGCTATAAAGAAATATATATGGATATGTATGTTTCAAAGCCCATGGTTATGTGGTGAATACCAAATTCATATGATAGTTTAATCTCATGTTAATTTGTAAGAAGATGCATGAGAGGATAGAGATCATGGAGGGAAATTCTCAATTTGGGAGGTTTAATTGATGATATATGATAGTGAAATGATATTATCGGAAATACAGTTTCAATAGAAAATTAAGTTTAGATTTTGTTAGCATAACAATATAAATTACCCAAATATTATTGGACTAAATTAGGGTTATGAACAATGATGTGATGTATTGATTATATATAAATTGGAAATAGAACATGATTTCTATAAAAACCAAGAAAATTTTAAACATTTATAATTGTACATAAGTTGGAAAGATAATTTCTATAAAAACTGAGAAAATTTGGCTTTGTAAGTATTGTCTTATCAATAAGATTATAACCATATAAATTATCCACGGCAGTTATACTAAGGGTGTGGTTATGGATATTAATCACTTTGTAAATCCTAGGGGCCCAAGTATTTGAAATTTACAAAAGACTTCACATCGATTTCAAAGTTGCATGGGTCCATTTAGAAAGTCCACACGCTTTATAGTGTGATTTACTAATCCCCTAGAAGACGATGGTTTAGTCATACTAATGCTAAAGCTATAATTTCTTAAAAGTATTTGAAATTTACAAAAGGACGTTATATTAATGTCAAAGTTGTATGAGTCCATTTAGAAAGCTCACACATTTTACAATGTGGTTTACCACTGCCTTATAATATGATCGTTTAGTCATATTAAAGATGGGGCTATAATTCCTTAAGAGTTCAAGATGTGCTACAGTAGTAAGTAGCCTAAATTAAGCTGATCATGACTATGTTATACTTAAGGTCATGGAATGATATGTACACGTCTAATGACCTTGAATATTGTATAAGCATTGATAATTTTGAATTGATTTGTGCATAATTATAACATATTTAGGGTCATATAATGATATGTACTTATCTAATGACCTTAATAACAAGGATGGGTAAGAGCATGTTATCTAATTCCCAATGATAGGAGCCTAACTCACACTTGCTATGAAGCTAAAACTTGAGTTCAATGTGGTCAAGTTTGTCATGTGGATGGTTGCAACTATTTTATTTATAATTTCATCCTAGGTTTGAGTGCTTGAATTATCCGCATTTTAAGAAAATGGTGAGTGAATGCTCTTAATATGCTCTTTAATGATAAATAGTTGTCATGTTGTATGAAGTGTGGCCAATTCAAAAAGCTAAAAGAGCTTTCCTTGATGTGCTTATTGAGGGTATGGACACAAGACCTTAAAATTGTGTCAAAATTCTTTGTGTATTTTGAGATTTATGTGTAAGATATATCCAATTAGCCAGAAAGGATGTATGGTTTAAGGATTTGTCTACTATTACATTCAAGCTAATTGAAATTATGCCCAATAAGTGAAAGTTCAAATCATAAGATACTTCTATGATGCATACATCTCCTTGTTTTCTTAAAAGTTTTTCTCCTCTCATACTTGGTATAATGTGTTGAGTGTCTCAAGAGTGGATCTTTTTTGACTGTTGGAATGACATGGGATTGTTGGAGAAATTTCCAGAGTTGTGGCACACCTAGTGGCCACCATGGCGAGTGGTGGGTGGTTTTCCAGTGGGTTTTTTCACCCAATTTATTGGATAAGTTTGCCATATCATTTTCCTTCAAAGCTACCCATGTATCCTGTCCTTTATGTGTCTTGTGCAAATTGTTAAGTCAATGTAAAAGGATAAAGACGTGACAATAAAACATGAGAATAAGATGGAAACATAATGATCAATCCATACTCCTATGAATTGAACTTAAGAAAACTCGAACATCTATACATCTTATGAAAAGTGATTTCATTCATGAGTTGTTGACTTATTTGATCAAGAGGCCCTTGTGTTGGCTAGTTCTCAATGAGTTATCTTGGATTTAAAAGGAGCAGTATTTCATTGTTTGATTCTTTTTATCTAATGTTCACGCAAGTGCAATAGAATTGCCCATAGTTAGCGACGGAGGCATGAGGTATTCGGGACTTCAAAGCATGGATTAAGGAATACCCTCCTTGTATGCAAGACCTTGTTCATATAAAGTAGTTATAAAAAGTGTTTTTCGGTTTTCATGGCCAAAAAGGACAAAAAATAAAGGTTTGTTCCATGTTCATTGCTATTAGTCAACTAGTTATGATAACATGATCCAATACATCACCCATAAAACACTGACCGTAGTTTAAGAAAGTTAGCTAATTGAATAGTAGTATATAGTTGTTTAGTAGGGGTGATGTTATATTTTCTTTTTAGTAGAATATTTCGAGAAAATATATTAGACAAATTCAGAATGTCTTTTTTTTCTCACATAAATTTAGAATTGTTGAATTAGCAAATAGATATGGAAATTCGCTTTAAATGGTGATGATAAGTTTTAAATGTAAAATTAATTAAAGTTTGAATAAAAAAATGGAAACATTACTTTATGAAGTGCTAGTTTTATCCCCATTTGAAAAAAGCTATCTAAGATGCTAAATGATACAATTTTAAGCTTAATTAAGAACTAGAGAGAGAGGAGAAGATATAGAAAGAGGGAAAACCTACTTCATTGCTAACTAAATGAATGAATCATACAAGCTGATATTTTCTATATATACTTTGTTAGTTCTAGGATGAGAAAAACGCAAACTCATAACAAACTCCTTAACGATAATGAGATATAGGCTAACAAGCTGAGTTAAACTAATGAGGATGCTCAGTTTTGTATGAGTCAACACCCCCCTTAAGGTGGAATGGGGTTGAGAAGACACCATGTCCAGCTTGGTCAGTAAGTGATGATGCTGGATGGAAGGATCTTGGTGAACATCTGCTAGTTGACTAGTGGTGAGGAGATATTTGAGCTATATTAGGCCTTCAAGGACTTTATCTCGAGTGAAGTGGCAATCAATTTCCATGTGTTTTGCTCATTCATGAAACACAAGGTTTTTTCCAATATGAATGGCTTATTGGTTGTCACAATATAATATGACTGGTTTTAGTGATGTCACCCCTAATTTTTTAAGCAGCCTAACCAGCCATGTGACCTTTGAGGCAGCTTATAACATGGCTCTATAATTTACTTCAGAGTATGATTTTGAAACTGTACTTTGTTTCTTAGTTTTCCAACTGATAGGAGAATAGCCTAACAAGATTGCATAGCTTGTGACGGATCTTCTATGAGTGGGACAAGATGTCCAGTCTGAATCTGAAAAAGCTTGTAATCTAAGATGATCTGAGGCCTTAAGAAAAATACCTTGGCCAATGGTTCACTGAAGATATCTCAGTGTATGATGTAAGGCTTATAAATGAGGTGTTTTTGGATTTTGCATGAATTCATTGAGGGTCTGGACTACAAAGATCAAGTCAGACCTTATGTTGGAAATGAAGTTCAGCTTTCCTATCATAACTCTATAGTAGATGAGATCTTTAATTGGTGCACCATTGTTCATTGTGAGCTTGCAATGTAAAGGTAAAGGCGTGGCCATAGGTTTTAAATTAGGGACAACAACATCCTTTAACAGTTCATGTGTAAACTTCTTCTGACTAAGTACTATTCCTCTAGCAAATGTGTAACTTCAAGACCCAGAAAGTAGTGTAAGATACCCAGGTCTTTGATGCCAAACATATGTTGAGGTGTTTCTTAACATGATCGATCTCATGCATGTCTAAACTTATAATGAGGATACCATCCATATAAACTGCAACAATGGTAATGTTAGTGCTAGATTTATTCAGAAATAGTAAATAATCATTCTTTGATTGCTGGGAGCCTAAACCAATAAGAGTGGGGCTGAGTTTGTGAAATCACTGTCTGCTGGCCTGTTTAATGCCATACAAGGATTTTCTGAGTTTACATACTTTATTGGATGAATTGGGATTACCTTTAGGGATAGCCATCTAGACCTCTTCATTTAATTCTTTATTTAAAAGGCATTATTAACATCCAATTGATAGAGATTCCAGTGAGTAGCAGCTGCTAATGGAATGATACTCCTCATTGTAGCCATATTTGCAACTGCAGAGAAAACTCCTTCATAATCTATGCCATACTATTAAGTGAAGCCCTATTGACTAACCTGGCCTTAAGTCTTTCCAAGGTGCCATTTGAATGTAACTTAACTTTATAAACCCATTTAATGCTGATAGCTTTCTTAATAAGAGGTAAATCCAGATAATCCCAAGTATGGTTCACCATTAAGGCTTAGATTTCTTTGTTCATATTATCCTCATAGTTCTAGGGTTCTGTATACTAAGATATCAAAGAACCCATTGCATGATGATTGACTGGTAAGTGGGTTGATGGGATGATGGCATTGCAATGGTAATCCTTTAAGTATGAGGGTGGTTGATGAGCTATGGTGGACCTACTTTGAGCTGCAGCAGTTGACTAAGTCGTAGATGAAGTAGTATAAGTGTTTGTTGTTGTAGTTGGGGAAGAAGGTTTAATCATGGTGTTTATAGTATTTGAGCTATTTGTATGTGGAGTAGTAAAATTTGAGTTGACTGAGGCAGCACATATGAAGATAGGAGGGTAACTGGAAGGTATAAACTAGTGATTGGCATGGGAAATGGAATATTAGTTGATGCTTAGTGGCATGTAATGGAAATATAGCTTCATGGAATATGACATCTCTGGAAGTAAACATTCTCTTAGTTTCTAAATCAAGCAATTTATAGGCCTTTTGACCATAGGAATACCCTAAAAAAACACAAGCCTAGGCCCTAACTTGTACCTTATCCCTATTTCATTTTAATATGGATGCATAGCAAAGGTAGCTAAAAGCCTTTAAGTGCTCATAAGAAGACTGAACACCGTGAAGAAGCTCAAATGGCGTCTTGTATTGTATGGAAGAACTAGCTATGCTATTGATCAAGTAAGTGGTTGCCAAAAGAACCTCACCCCAATACTTTTGAGGCAAATTTGCTTGAAGCATGAGTGCCCTGATATTTTGCAAAAGGTGTTGGTGCTTTCTTTCCACAACCCTATTCTGATGGGGTGTGTTCACACAAAATGATTGTATGTTAATACCTTTGCTGCTGTAAAACTGCTAAACTGGACTACTTTGAAACTCCATACCATTGTTGCTCGTTGCACCTTTCACTTGTGCATCAAATTGTTTTTCAACAAAAATAATGAAGGCTTGTAATGAAGATGTAGCATTACTCTTATGAGAAAGTGAGTGTACCCAGGTTGCCTTTGAAAAATCCTCCACTATTGTAAGGAAAAATTTATAGCCATTATAAGTAGCATGTGGATAAGGGCCCTATATGTCTACATAGAGGAGCTCAAATAATTTGGAATCCTTGGTTTGAGTAAGAGGAAAGGGTAGCCTATACATCTTAGCCTTAGGATAAATCTGACATATAGAATCTTTGTGTACTTTATTACAACTTGGTAAATTCAAAAACTACATCATCTCAAATGAGGGATGGCCTAAACAAAAATGCCACAGTTCACTAGTAGATAGATAAGCAATAAAATTGGAAAGTGACTGATTTGTTCCTTAAAGCAACTGTTTAGTATGGTATGTTAAGCAAACATCTTGTCTTCTAAGCTTGTGTCCAAGCAGTAAAGGCCCTTCTCTTCTTTACCAAGGACCACTACTTACTATAAGGAGTGGTCCTGGAGCATACAACAATCTTATCAAAAAAAGGACCTTAGAACCAGTTTGTCTAGTCAACTTACTAATTGGCAGTAGGTTGAATTGAAAATCAAGAACATATAATACATCTCTCAAAAAGAAGTTTGGACCAATCTTAACAGAACCAATTTGTTTGATTGGTGCAAGCAACCCATTTGGCATCATAATATGTCAATGCTATTGCACAGGTTTCTTATTAATAAATAATGACAAATCTAGAGTAATGTGGTCACTAGTACCACTATTTATTATCCAAGAATTTTTTCAAATTGTAGGAAAAAGACAAATGTTGTTACCTACCATAAAACTAGCATGTGTGGCTTTTGGGTTCTCATTAGTGTGCTTATGGAAAAGGGCCATCAGCTGAGCATATTGTTCTGCTATAAGCACTAGAGCAGGTGCAGTAGTAGAGTAAAAAGAGGAGTTAAGTTGATTATGACTAGGTATACAGGTTTAGGGAATGATAGCTTTTTTATGACTATTAGGATGGTCAGCCTGGACTATAGCTGCAAGTCTTCTTCCCTTGGTATGAAGCCTACATCTAGTAGGGTAACCGTGTATTTGGTAACACCTCTAGATAGTGTGTCCCTATATCTTATTGTGATTACAGAAGTAATGCTCCTGTCTAGGCTAGTTTTAGTTGGAGGAGCTATATATTGATCATTTTTAGCTTTATAGCTGAAATTATGATTACTCTTTTGTTAACCTGTTAAAGCAAAGTGTTCATTTCCTATAGGATTTTCAAGCTTGCTCTAGAGTGTGTTTATGCATTGAATGCAGTACATTGGCTCAAAATATGTGAAGCTGAAAAACTGAGGCCTCTCTGCGTTTCTTCTTGAAGAATGACATTATAAGCTTGACTAAGAGAAAGCAAAGGCCTCATCATGATTAAATTCCCTCTCACTATTTTATAAACATCATTTAGGCGAATAAGAAACTGCATAAGTTGTTGATCATTGATCATTTTATGTACAACCTTCAAACTTGCACATTTTAGCCCACGAGGATAGTGATCAATTGTAGTATTTACATTATATTCATCCCTCAGTTTCTTAATTTTAGTAAAATAATTAGCAACAGAAAGGTTATTCTAAGAAATCAAATAGACGTCTCTTTATACCTTAAAAAATCTAGTACCATTAGCTTGACCATATCTTTATTCAAGTTCTAACCAAGCATTGTGAGAGCTAGAGGAAAACATGATGCTGTTTGAAATGTTTTCAATGGTACCATGCATAGTTCAAGCACCACCATAATATCACACTTATCCCATTGTGCTTGTAAAATAGGATTTATGGAGTCATGTCTAGCAAAAGTATCTCGCATAAAACTGAGCTTGCTCTTTCTAATCAAAGCAACCTCTATAGCACGTTTCTAGTGTCTATAGTTTCATCCATTAAGAAGATCAATAACTAGGACATTGTTATTTGATGGATGTAAGAGCAACACACGGGAAGGATTTACTAGAAATTCCTTTACCATTTGAAGAAACAATCAGGGACTTCAAGTTGTAAATTGAAGTTGAAGGATCGAGAACGAAACCCCGAAAAAACTTGAATCTAAATCAATCGAAGATAGCTAGTTCAATTGATGATACAAATTAATCGAGCGAAATCAAAAGGAAAAAACATTCAATCAGACTTGATGAATTTGGGTTGATCAATCAAAGAACACAGAACAATTGATCGAAAAGAAAGAAAGGAGAAAGACAAGAAATGAGATTCAGATTCAGCTTTCGTGCTCTGCTACCATGATACGATTTGTAGCTCAATTAAGCACGAGAGAGAGAGAGAGAGAGAGAGAGAGAGAGGGAAAAATTGTTTCATTGCTAATTGAATGAATGAATCATACAAGCTGATATTTTATATATATACTCTATTAGTTAAGAATGAGAAAAATAACAAACCTATGACAAACTCCTTGATAGTAATGAGAGGTATGCTAATGAGTTGAGCTGAGTTGAGCTGAGCTAATGAGGATGCTCAAGTTGGTATGAGTCAACACTAAATGTTGTCATCAATTAATATTCGAAATACTAATTAATGGAACACTACAACTTGGATGAATGCTTAACTAGTGGGTTGAATTAGGTCCCGTCAGTTTTAGTTTGACTGAATTTACTCTGAACTAAATTTATCTAAATGTTTCTCAATTATTTGTTAAACTTATTCTGAATTTGTTTGCTAAACTTGTTCTGAACTTAGTATAAACTTATTCTAAAATTATTTGCTTGACTTATTATGAATTTATTGTGATCTAAACTTATCTGAATTTATTTTGCAAAAATAAGTTGAAGAGAATAAGGTCTTAACTCTTAATCAATATGCCAACTCGAAAGAGTTATTATTGAATACAATTTAATTATCCTTTTCACAATTAAGAGAAGCATTCAGTGATCCTTAATGGGCTACATAGTTTTGCTTTCTTTTTTTTTTGGATGGAAAATTTATGTATGGGCATAATTTAGAGTGAAGACAACCTTGTTCTATGGTCTGTCCTATGTGAGCGCATGGATAGTGGTCCCAGTAGCACCAGCGATGGGGCACCTAGTTTCTAATAAGTAAGTTTTTTTTTTTTTTTGGGTCTGTAGGTGAATGCAAGTATAACAAATGTAATAACAAATGAAACTAGGAAAGTCATAAGTTCTAAGTTGCAGTCCGATTATTATCATTAGTCAACCTAGCCCACATAGTCGTATTACAATAATTCTTGCTAGAACCCCTATTTTTACCACACTGTGATAGAGCTGCTTCTTGCATAGCAACGTGGTGATGTACAACTGTGCGACCACATATGATGGTGGTGCTATCTTGCAGATCAATCTGAGGTTCATCATAGTGTATCCACTGTTTGAATATGTTGCCATTCTGGCGATCTTCTCTACACCAAGTAATGAGGTTAGGAGTACACTTCTTAGGTTTATACCTGTGATCAACGATAGGTGTTTTCTCCAATGTGTGCATTCGAGTATTTCTATGTTATATTCTTCTGTTCTTCTTTCTGCGATGAGGCCCTTTGTCTTAGTAGCATTGGGCAGAAAATTGGAAGAGGGGACTTATAGGACTATTTTAAGCCTCTTCATCCATGACATGTCACCTTGGGATTGTTGGAGCTGAGCGGTGAACCCAACCCACCATTTAACCCATCAAATGCTTGCTATAGACCTTAACTATATTTGCTTGGTCAATCATATTATAAGTTGCTTAGGATAGACATAAAGATCTTAATGGGCTTCTCCTGGTTTTTCCTTCTCCATGTCTGAAGATTATTTTGTTAGTCTGAGACACAGGGGTGGAAAGCACTATTAAGGTTGTAGAATTATCATAGCCTTCAGTCACCACACTTGCCATCATTGCCAATATGGAGGTAGATTTTGTTCTTTGCAAATCCAAATCCATACTAGTTCCAATGCTAGGACTACTGCTTCTGCTCTCTTCATCCAACTTCAAACTTTCATCATCATGAATAGCCACATTTGAGTTGCGGTCATTGGCGAGAGCTATAGTTGGGGCCTCACTATTGTTTGAATCTGGACATTGCTTCTTGCTTAACGTTCCACACCGTTATCCTTAAAATCAGGAATTGTTTTCTTCATATCTTACTCGATCTCTATCTAGCTCTAATATTTGGGCTTGAACTTCCCTTATAGGAACTTTGTTGTAAGAAATATTACACAACTCCTCTATTCTAGATAATTCATCCCTTATTTCTTCATTATAAGGTTTAAGCTGAACAGTTACAAGGAGGTCTTATTTAGCTTCCTCACTTAACCCCATGTTTAATAAAGTTTGAGCTCTCCAAAATCAAGCCTTAACATTAAATGAATCAAAATGCATGACAACATCACATTGTCACTTAACTAATTCAAACTCTTTCAATTTTAACCAATAAGAAGCACTATTCAGGTTAACCTGAATTACAAGTTCCTCTATCAACTTTTCATCATGCTTATTCTTAGTGATTATTAGACACAGATATTGAAATGCTTTATCATACTTGTTGATGGCAAATCGATAGACCTTCGATTTGTATAGCATGTTTCCTCCCTCCTTAACTCTTTAGCTTTCACTAGCGTCTCATGAGGGGAGTCCATTTGCAGTATTAGTCTTCTCACATCCTCATCAAACTCAGGTATGAATGAATCATCAGAGAGGTCCAAAATTTCGAATTAAGTTGAAAAATCCATGCTTAATAGAGATCAAAGGCCACTAGTGCAACCCTTTTGAATTGGAATTGTTGTTGTTTTCACAAGTGAGCTTGCTACCTCTGATCTTCACATATGCATGGTCTGGGGGATTGTAATCATAAAAAGGATAAGAGAAGCCAAAAGGGGCTATTGGATGGGTGAAGGAAATAAAACCCTAACTCTCTTTGGAAACAGAACAAAGAGGTGAAATTGGAAGGTATGCAAAAACAATATTGAAATTGAGGCACGAGTGGAAGGGACCGATCGACGATAACCCTCAGGCAAGTCACCGACTGCAGTTTAGGCGGTAGATGTGGAAATCGCCAAAGGCGTGATACTTGGGCATGAAATCTCCAGAGCTCTGCTTTTGATGGTTTTTGCGAGGGGTTATTAGTTAGTTTCTGATAAATATGTTGTTTGCAGAGAATTCCAACATTTAGTGAAATTTTAGTGGTTAGATGCCTTCAGAGTGTCAGGACTTTCTTAATTTAGCTTAAATATTTGCCTTATTATTATCAAAGTCCACACCTATTTTTTTGTTTTGGCATAGATGCTCAGCCATTTATTACCTTATTATTTCTCGTGGCTTCCTCTGAGAACTTTACTAATTTAGCTTAAATATTTGCTTTTAACACTATTTAATTTTTTTTTCTTAATTATCATGTTTTGTTATTAATAAATGAGTACATTCACTAATCCCTTCATTAGTAATTCACTCAAAAAGGGTATTATGATAAAAATGATAAGTCTATCCTCACAAAAATAAAAAGTGAATGGTCGTAAAATAAGATTATATATATTCATTAATTTTAAAAGTGTATGCCCCTAAAAATAAAAATTTTATGCTCATGAAATAATAACTGCATAATCATAAAAAATGAAAAATTGTATGCTCACAAAATAAAAGGTATATGCTTAGAAAAAGAAAAATTATATGGGCATGCCTAGGTTTTTTTTTTTTTTAAAGTTTAGGTTAAATATTTTGGTTTCAAGCTGCACTCTACAGTTTACTTTTGTTCTTATCTTTATTGTAAACAAATGAGTATATACATTAATCACTATACAACTAATTCGCTTCAAAAGTGCATGCTCATAAAATGAACACCGTATGCTTATTAAAAAAACTAATGCTTCATAAAATAATTTAGCTTAAATATTTTGCTTTTTTACTATTTTCTTTACTTGTCTTCTTAAATTATTTTATTAAATAAATGAATGTATGCATTAATCCCTTCATAACTAATTTACTTAAAATGTGTATGCTTGCAAAAATTATCAGTGTATACTCATAAAAATAAAAGGTGAATGCTGATAAAATAAGTTAGCTTAAATATGCCTTTCGCACTCATGTTTTTTATTCTTGTGTTGTATTTATTATAAATGAATGAGTATATATATTAATCCCTTCATGCTTAATTCCCTTAAAAATTGTATGCCCATAAAAATGATCAATCGATGCTAATAAAAATAATAAAAAGAATAAGTCAATGTTTATAAAATACAATTATATGCCCATTGAGTTTAGAAGTGTATGCCTATGACTTTTAATTGTGTGCTAATAAAAATAAGTTATCTACTTGTAAGTTAAATAATATATGCAATTGTTTAAAATGTGTTGAAAGGTACCATTAATTTTTTAAATTGACTATAGTGATATTATTGAACCTTGCATTTTGTGCATCAAAGTTTTTAAGGAAAAAACATTGACTAAGAAAACACATTTGAACAAACAAAATAAAGCAATCCAAACTCCAGAAATGAACAAGAACTATAACAATTTATATGAAATATAAAAAGAAAAAGAAAAAAAGAAAGCTTAAACTAAACAAAAATTCAGCCGAAAAGATAAATTAAAACAAAAATTTAAATTATGCTAACTATGTGTTTCCATCCTGGGACCGTCATGGAACATAAGTTTAGCACCAATCATCCCCATATGCCCGCTTTTGCTTTGTTTCTGGTGCAACAGCTTTTATTCATATGTACTTGCATTGAAAGCGATTTCAGCTCGACCTATTGAGGAGAGTCATTAGTATAACAGAATATTAATCATAAGAGGGCTAAAAATGTACTTATCCCAGAGGAGTGGAGTGATGAGGAGCATCATAGATAGAACATGGAGTGACTGTTGTAGGAAAAGTATATCGAAATCAATGACAGAGAAATAAGAGAAAGAGCTATGACATGGAGCACAACTGCCTTGAAAGTGATTTCGGCTCGATCTAGGTGCAAATCAAAATAGTCGTTCACTCTCCAAGGTTCACATAACTAGCCTCTGAACACGTGCACTCATGCGCTCGTGTCTAGAACTTTGGGATATACAAGACCGCAATTGCCCAAAGTAGTAGAAGAGAGAATAGCAGAGGGGAAGAGAGGAGAGGAAGAACGCCTTGGCGTGTGTTGCAGCAGCAGGGGAGCTAGGTAGTTATACTGAAAAAGTGCCTGTTGGAGGTGAGAAAAATATGAAAACTGAGCTGGTTTTATCACTGAAAATTAGGAATTGGCTGATTGCCCACTAGTCGTTACTGGAAGAAATGGGGGAGAGAAATCTACAAGCAATCGTTGATTGCTACGCGACCAAAGGACAAACAAATAAAAGAATTTTCCTCCAAAAAATTAGCAGGTAAGGCCCACAGTGTACGGGCCATGACCATGTCCACTTCGTGCCCAGCCCGGAGAGAACTGGGCTAGTAGGCGACGCACATGTGTGTGTTTGGTGGTGCAACACTAATAGAACCAAGCCAAAGGGAATTTAACCAGTTCAAGAAAAAGGGATTAATAAAAAAGGACAGGAGGCTTCTAATCCTCCTATGTGGGACAACGCATACTAGCCCTTATAGCCACTGCGTGTTCTGCAATAACTAACTTGTGTTTTTTAAGGCCCTGTACACACCTTGGGTCTCATGAGTGCTCTAGAGATATAGCACAGAGTCTCTTATAGAAGGTGGCCACACCTTCACACTTACATAGATAATTTTAATAAGTCCATCTCAACATGGACTATAATAGTCATGGATATGGAATTATTAAGGGCAGAATTTTGCTCAGCCTCATACATATCAAGGGGTGAATCCATCAAATGTGTCTCAATAGCACCACCACAAGGGGCTATGGATCCATTAAGAGTATAAGAGTTCATCCTTTCAGAAGCACTACTGTATGCCATAGGGATAGATATCTAGAGCATATTGAGAGTAATATGGTTTTGCTCGACAACAGGCGGATATCCGCCATTTTACCTCAATCCATGGACTTTAGTCCTATCCCCCTCGTCGTCTTAAGAAATATTTGCCTCGGTCATTGGATCCGCCAAGTGTGTCTCGAATCTCACATATTCCAAAGAGATGGTACCATGTTTTAGCATCTATTTCATAACACTGAGTCTAATGCAAATGTGTCTCTTCTTTCCATTAACACACTATTGTGTGCAACTCCGATTGTTGCCTGCGAGTCGCAGTGAAGGAAAATAGTTGTAGGCTGCCTCCTCCACAGTAGCATATCTGCTACTAGATTATTCAGCTACTCTACTTCTTGACCTGCTAACTCAAGAATAATGAATTTAGCTTTCATGATAGAATGAGCTATACAAGTCTCCATGAAATAGCTCAGTCACCTAAGGTAAACACATAACCACTACTAGAACTAATTTCATCATTTTCAGAAACCCAGTTTGCATCACAAAATGCTTCTAACACAGCATAAAACTCATTAAAGTGCAAACACCATTCCACTGCACCTCTTAAATGCTTGAGTAATTGAAACAATGCATTCTAATGCTCTTTACTAGGTTTATGAGCATAACAACTTGACCTACTAACAACATAAGAAATTTCAGGTCAAGTATATTTCATAAGAAAAATCACAGTCCCTATAAGTTCAGTATACTTAGTTTGGAAAATAATAGATCCCTTATTCTTTTTAAGGTGTATGCTAAAATCATAAGGAGTTCTCATAGGAGTCACATCAAATTAAATTTCTTTAATATTTTCTCAATGTAATGAGATTGACACAAAGAAAAAATGTCATTTGCCTTTCTAATTTTAATCCCTAAGATCAACTCTGCCTCTCCTATGTCAACCTAACAACTTTTTTGTCTCATCAACATGTCATCAACACATAGACATATTGTCACAAAATTTGAACAAATCTATTTTGAATACACACAAGAATCAGAAGTGTTCACAGTAAAATCATGTTGTATCATTGTGCTATAAAATTTTTTATATCACTGTGTTAGAATGTATAAGGTTTTGATGATAACAAATCCAAGTTTTGTAGTTGTATTGTTGTTCCAAACAGGCTTTACCAACAGGGTCTTACTGCTGTTTTTCAATATATTAAAACTGCTTGACTAATGGTTTATCAAGAACAGGTACTCAAGTCAGCGATGTAAGAACAACCATGAGGAACAGGCTCTGTAAGGTGTTTGAAACATGTCCTGTGAAGTGTTTGAAGCATAGGATATAAGTGCAGCCGTGAGGAACAGGTTCTGTGAAGTGTTTGCAGCAGATTCGTCTCTCTACAAGATGACTAGTGGTTACAACAAGATGTCTTGATTTAATTTGGTTTTATATTTTTAGACTCTTGTTAATATGCCAATCAGAAACTCTTAACTTACCACTTACTTAAAACGATTTTGTTTTCTTTTGGTAAATATTTCGGATCACCCTTCAAAACAATCCTGGAAACAGGGTGATCAGGGTGTTTCCAGAATAAGCTGCGAAAAACTGTTTTGCACGATTTTTATCTTTTGAATTTTGAGCAGCTTCTTCAAGGATTTGCAAGAAAGATTTTTTTATGGAGTATCTTACCCCTTATCTAAAAACGGTTATTAAAATCTAAGGGGATTTGCAAAATCTTTTTTGAATAAAAAGAATATCCAATTTTTGGCAAGTGGATAAGGTTGTTGAGAAAAACATGGGCTAGTTGCTGAGAATCACTGCCTTATGCACACGGTTTAGGAAGTGTTTCCAGCTCATGTTTCCTCATCCCTTGTGGCTAAAGAATTCTATATTCTTTAGGGATTTTAGTTTCCAAAAATTTGAGGAAATTGTTTTTCCAAGCACTATATAAAGTCGCTTCTTAGAACGATAGAAGCATCGGTTTTCAAAGAGAAAAATTTAGTGTTCATGAGCTTAAAAGTTTGAAAAGAAAAACCGTGTCTAGTGAGTGAGTTATTTGAGCTTTCAAAGTTGGCATACTAGGATTTCATTGTACCCTATATTAGCTTAGTTGAGAAGCATTGTAATAGGGTGTTTCTTTATACTCTTCTTTCACAAAAGTGAGTTGAGTGTGTGTCCAAATCAAGGGGATTTTGGACGTGGGGTAACCTGTCTTAGGGAAGACGGTTACGTGGGTTGCAATTTGTAACAAGGTGTGTTACTATTGTAACGTGATTAGCCTGTTTAGTGAAGTGTTTAAATCCTACACGAGGTAGGTCGTGGTTTTTAACCTCAGTTGGGCTAGAGGTGTTTTCCACGTAAAAATCCTGTGTCCATTATTTCCGCATTCAATTTTGTTGGATTTTCGCTTCTGCTTATCTCAGAAACAACCTGTGCGAACAGGGCCTAAGACTGTTTGCCAGCAACTTGCGAAAATCGGACACCACAATTCACCCCCCCTCTTGTGGTTGTGTACTCTCTAAATCAACAAGTGGTATCAGAGTAGGTTCTCCTTTGAAAGGCTAACACCTTGAGAGATCCTTGAAGATGAGTACCCCACAAGGCATACTTAAAGGTCAATCCATAACTCGACCACCATACTTCAATGGCCAACACTATGGTTGGTGGAAGAATAGGATGGAAAACTACATCCAAGCCAAGGACTATGAGTTGTGGATGCTCATCAAGAATGGACCACTCATCCCAAAGAAAATAACTGAAGATGGAAAGTCAATCCCCAAGGAGCCTAAAGAATTCAATACTGAAGATTACAAAATGATGGAGAAGAATGCCAAAGCCAAGAAACTTCTATATTTCGGCCTAGGTCCTGATGAATATACTCGCATATCTGAATGTGAGTCGGCCAAGGAGATCTGGGATGCTTTGCAAATAGCTCACGAAGGGACTAATCAGGTAAAGCAATCCCGGATTGAATTGCTTGTGAGAAAATATGAGCTGTTTGAGATGGGTGATCGTGAAAGCGTGATGGACATGTACACTCGCTTCACTCACATAACGAATGAGTTGAAATCCCTGGGAAAATTCTTCACCACCGAAGAAGTGGTGAGGAAAATCCTAAGAATTTTACCTGATTCTTGGGAAGCGAAAGTCACGGCCATCCAAGAAGCTAAGGACATGAACAAGATCACCATAGCTGAGCTGATTGGCACCTCCAAACGTATAAACTTAAGAAAAATTCTCAACAGAAAGATGAGACAAAGAGAGATCGAGGTCTTGCACTAAAAGCCTTAGAAGATGATTCTGATTCTGATGAGGAGGAGATTGCCATGATCACTCAAAAGTTCAAGAAGTTCTTCAAGAAAGTCAAAGAAAATAGCAAAAGGAAGGACTTCAGCAAGGCCAGGAACACCTCTCGGGAACAGTTCTCCGGGTGTTTCAAGTGTGGCAAACTGGACCACATTGTGAGAAACTGCCCACTGCACAAGGAAGAACAAGAACCCGAACACTCTAGAAAACAAGAGAGGAAACAGGGTGTAAGCAGCTCAGCGAAAATGTTCTCAAAAGCTATGCTCGCGGCTTGGGGAGACTCAAGCGAGGATGAGGAAGGGTATGAAGCTGGGGAAGCTGATGTAGCACTCATGGCAAGAAGTGACACTGATTCAGATGATGGATCAACAGATAGTCTGACTCAACTCAAGAACAAGGTACATGGTCTAAATAAATCAACTCTTGAGGAATTAGTGTACACTATAATGGATATATGTGCTGAATTAAAAAGGGATGTTCGAGATCTAGAACTTGAAAATGAAACCCTTAAATTAGAAAAACTTGAAGTTGACAAAGAAACTCTTGCCTTGCATGAAAACATCAATGTGCTTAAAGAAACTCTACTCATGAAAGAAGAGACTTATTCCACTAAATTGACTGAGCTGGAAAAAGAATCCCTTGACTTAAAAGGTAAGGTCGAGTCCTTGCTTGTAGAAAATAAAAACTTGCTTGAGAAAATGAAACAAATGGAATCAGACCTTGCCACAAACAAGCTCTGGAACAGGTCCTCACAAGCACTTGAATGGTTAAACACCCATCATAGTCGAAATAGAAGAGGACTAGGTTTTGTGCCTAAGATGACCTACCCAGTGAATAGAAAATATGTAGGATTATCTGAGAATACTGTATGTTATCACTGTGGTAAAACGGGTCATTACCGTTATACTTATCCCTCAAGAAAGTATGCCATTAAAAGGAACTCAGTGTACGTAAAACAAATATGGGTTAGGAAAGATGAGATTTGTACCTCTAAAGGAATGGGACTCAAGTGGATCTGGGTTCCCAAAACTAACCCTTGATTTGTTTTGCAGGCTGAAGTGAGAGAGAACAACCCAGCAAACGACCCAGCAAACAGTGCAGGGAATAGTCTAGGGAACAAGCAGCTCTGGTATGTTGACAGTGGGTGTTCGAGGCATATGACTGGTGAAAGATCCAATTTTCTCTCACTTACAGCTTCAGAAGGTGAGAGTGTGGCATTTGGAAACAGCAAATCCGGGACAATTGTCAGCATAGGTAAGATAGGTGAGTCACTCTCCCATTCAATTGACAATGTTTATTTTGTGGATGGATTAAAACACAACTTGCTAAGTGTGTCCCAACTGTGTGACAAAGACAATCTAGTAGTGTTCTCTCCAACACGTTGCTTGGTTGTAAATATGAACACAGGAGATGTTGTGTTGAGGGGGAAGCGACACAAAAATGTTTATAAAGTGTGTATTTCTACTCTTCCCCAAAATAATTTGACTTGTTTGAGTGCCCTAAATGATGATGTTATGCTTTGGCACAAAAGGTTAGGTTATGCAAGCCACTCGCTTTTGAACAAACTTGTAACCAAAGACTTAGTGGTAGGCTTACCTTACATCAAATTCAATGATGACAAGGTATGTGATGCATGTGCCAAAGGCAAACAAGTCAGAAATTCATTTAAATCTAAAAGGTGTGTAAGCACTACTCGACCTCTTGAATTGATACATATGGATATATGTGGTCCAATGAGGATCATGAGCAGAGGAGGTAAGAGGTATGTGCTTGTGATAGTGGATGACTACTCTCGTTTCACTTGGACTCTGTTTTTGGCTACTAAAGATGAAACTTTTAAAAAATTTCTTGCTTTCATTAAAAAGACTGAAAAAAGGGTAGGACACTCTTTGGTATGCCTAAGGTTTGATCATGGCACAGAATTTGAAAATTCGAGCTTTATTGATTATTGTAATGAGTATGGTGTTGATCATAATTTCTCAGCTCCAAGAACACCCTAGCAGAACCGGGTGGTAGAACGCAAAAATCGCACTCTAGAGGACATGACTAGAACAATGCTTGTTGCTAGTGGTCTTCCTAGAAACTTTTGGGCTGAAGCTTTGAATACATCATGTTACATTATAAATAGATTTATGATTAGACCTATTCTTAACAAAACTCCTTATGAACTTTTTAAGGGAAGAAAACCTAATATTATGCATTTAAGAGTTTTTGGTTGTAAATGTTTTGTGCATAATAATGGAAAGGATGCCTTAGGGAAATTTGATCCAAGGAGTGATGAAGCAATATTCCTTGGTTACTCCTCGCATAGTAAGGCATACAAAGTGTTTAATAAGAGAACCTTGTGTGTTGAGGAAAGTGTGCATGTGCTTTTTGATGAAACTAACTCTCTAAGCGAGAATGATGCACAGGAAGAAGACTTCGAACTAGGTCTTGTTAGAAAAGACGTGTTGCTTCAAGGTGAACAAGGTAAGGATCAATCAGAGGGAGCAAGGCCTGAGGCTGTTCTTCAGAAAGATTCAGATTGGGTCATAGCCATGCAAGAAGAACTCCATTAGTTCGAAAGGAACAAGGTATGGCACCTGGTGCCACGGCCAGAGGATTGAACAATCATTGGAACTAAGTGGGTGTTCCGTAACAAGCTGGATGAGTGCGGAACAGTCACTAGAAACAAGGCCCGGCTGGTGGTTCAAGGCTACAACCAAGAAGAGGGAATTGATTATGAAGAGACCTTTGCACCTGTTGCAAGGATGGAAGCCATTCGAATTTTGATAGCTTTTGCAGCCCACATGGAGATCAAGTTGTATCAAATGGATGTCAAAAGTGCGTTTCTAAATGGATACCTCAAAGAAGAAGTGTATGTCAAACAACCCCCTGGTTTTGAAAGTGATGAATTTCCTAGCCATGTTTTCAAACTTGACAAAGCACTTTATGGTTTAAAACAAGCCCCTAGAGCTTGGTATGAGCGGTTGTCAAGCTTTTTATTAGAAAATGGTTTTACAAGAGGCAAGGTAGACAATACCTTGTTTCTAAAATCTAAGGGGGAACATTTGTTGATTGTCCAAGTATATGTCGATGACATCATATTTGGTGCAACTCATCATGATTTGTGCAATGAATTTTCAAAAATGATGAGGAGTGAGTTTGAAATGAGCATGATGGGTGAGCTTAATTTCTTTCTAGGCTTACAAATCAAGCAAACTTCAAACGGCACCATGATCCATCAACAAAAATATATCAAGGAGTTACTTAAGCATTTTGGGATGGAGTCGGCCAAGCCCATTGATACTCCTATCTCTCCCTCAACCAGGCTGTAATGGATGATGGTAGTCCCTCAGTTGAGGAGAAATCCTATAGGGGTATGATAGGGTCACTCCTATACCTAACGGCTAGTAGACCTGACATTGTCTTCAGTGTAGGTCTATGTGCATGTTTTCAGTCTAACCCTAAAGAAACTCATCTTAAGGCTGTAAAAAGGATTTTAAGATACTTAAAACATACACCTGATCTAGCCTTATGGTATCCTAGAGGTTGCAACTTTGATCTTGTTGGGTATGCTGATGTTGATTATGCAGGTTTCTTGGTTGATAGAAAAAGCACCTCAGGTATGGCTCACTTTCTTGGACCTTGTTTGGTATCTTGGGCAACCAAGAAACAACTCTCTGTTGCCTTGTCCACAGCAAAAGCTGAGTATGTGGCAGCTGCATCTTGTTGTGCTCAGTTATTATGGATAAGACAACAACTCAAGGACTTTTGTGTTGACATAGGATGCATTCCTATTTATTGTGACAATACAAGTGCAATTAACATTGCCAAAAATCCATGTCAACACAAAAGAACAAAACATATTGACATTCATCATCATTTTCTAAGAGACAATGTTGAAAAAGGAGTGATCTCAATGAATTTTTGTGCCACTGAAAATCAAATTGCTGATATATTCACAAAAGCATTGGGTAGAGAACAATTTGAAAGGAATAGACTCGAACTAGGCTTAATTAGAACAACCTGACCAACCTGTTCTCTCTCTCTGTTTGCAAAATTTAAAAGTTACGGGCACAACATGTTAAATCTTTGTTTGCAATCAACTTCTGTGCTATGTTTAGCATATGTGAGGTTTGCAACTTGCTGACACTCGTTGAGGTCTAATGAGATTGCCCTTATTGTCCCATGTTACCGAGCAAGTAACCTCAAGAACAAGCACCAGAAACAGGTACGCCTCTTGTTTGTCAAATATGTGCAACAAATTGAAAATTGCTAATCTCTTCCCGAGGCGTGCGCGGCCTAAATAAATGCAAAAGCCCATTGTAAAACGGGCAAAATCTTTTAAAGATTTCGCATGTCTCTCTCTCTTTTTAAAGCTCTCTTGCTCAATCTCTCACCTCCATCGAAACTCTCTTGCTCTGAAACTCTGTTCAAGAAACCCTAATCTCTCTCCTTCCTCTGAAAAATGGCGTCTCCCATTAGCTCCGAGAGCTCCTCGACCTTGACTCAGGGCAACCAGACACAGGGCACAGCCTTGCAAACAGCCACAGCCCTGTTTGCGCCTACACAATTTCTGACGGCCCTCATGGAAGGTAAAACTACTGAACCTTCTCGACCCATTGTCTATAAACCTTTTGGGTTTTTGAAAAGCATCGACCTTAGAACAGTGAATCTGAAATTGGAAGACATCCCTTACAAATTTGGGTGGGAATTGATTTTGTTTGGAGAAACGGGGGCATGTAAACCCCAGGAACCTGTTGGGGCATCTGAAAGAGAAATTGGGCCTTTAGATGAAATCTTTCTGTTCGATCAGGGACTAGATGACATCAGTTCGCTTGGACTGTTTCCAGAGCAGGAAACAGGGCCAGAAACAGGGTCTGAGGTTTTTAGGGATGACCTAGGGGAGGATTTATCAAAAGAAGAAGGGGGAAGTAGTGGTCAAATGGAGGAGTCTCCTGTGAAGCCTGAACAAGCCACACCGGTACCACCAACCGGTGAGAAACGTACACGATACAAAATTGTGGCTAAACGTACTAGAATGCCAAGAACACGACCACCATTAAGGTCTAAAAGCGGCCAGACTGAAGAACCCTCAAAAAGTGAAACCCCTGTCAAACCAAAACCACAAATCTCCTCTTTGGCCAAACCCACAACCAGGCCAACTCGAAAATCAGCCCGAATTGCCTTCCGCTCCACACCTCCTCCTACCAAACAGTCATCCCTTGTTGTTGAGGAAATTGATTCATCCTCTGAGCCTTCATCAGATAGCGACACTGAGAACACCACCTTCAAACAGGGCACTCCCGTGTTCTCCGAGTCCTCAGAGGATAAGCCTCTGCCTGCACCAACATCGACCTCCACTTTACTCTCCAAACCATCATCTCTCAAAACTCCCAAGAGAAAAGCCTCTCTCAAACACGCCTCCACCCAAGACTCTCCTACTGAGCCTCAACCTAAAAGAGCCAAGAAGTCTATCCCGTCCGCAATCTCAGCCAAACTGACCCAACTGCTTCAGAGATGGGTAGTCAGGAGCAAAATTATCAAGGTAAAATATTTTGAGGAACAGGGCCTGGGGGTGTTCCTGCACAAGCTGCGTGCACAGGGGTGGTATGAGCTGTTTACAAACACCTAGCTGGGGTGTTCTGTACATGAGTTGGCAGAGTTTTATGCCAACTGCACTGTCACCGCAGGAGTGGTGACAAGTATTGTTAATGGGCAACAGTTTCGCTTTGATGCGAAGATATTAGGGGAAATTCTTGGGATTCCCTCCACGGGCTTTGATATATATGTGAGAGAAGACAAGACTATTCTAGGGACAGCCAGGCTACTGGAGCTCGCCCAAAAAATTAGCCAGCAATCAAGCCTCCAAACATCCAAGTCCGTGAAGAAAGGGGACATGACATCGCTCCATCAATTGATATTCTGGTTTATCATCAAGAATGTCATCCCCAGGGGTCAGGGTCGCAATCTTGCTGATGCCATGGATCTGATAGACAAGGAAGAGCAAATCAACCTTCCTGCCATCATGATTCGCCACATAGCAAGAATTGCAAACATCTCCAGGGAACATGACCTGGGATACGGCTTCTTCCTGACTAGTGTGTTTGAGCACTTTGGGGTGACTCTGCAGAAGAAGGTGGGTGCTCAGTTCATTGATGAGATTGGAAGTAACACCCTTATAGGGTGTGGATACACTTTGGTTGAGGGGTCTGCCTCAGAACAGGGGACCAGAACACCCCGTCCTCCTGTTCCTGGCAGTTCCTCAGTCAAGCTTGAGGCTGCTTTGGAAGAAAACTCTCAACTCAGTGTTGAGCTTACTGCTGTAAAGGCTGCCCTGGACGAGGAAAAAGCTCTAAATGCTAAACGCCATGAAGATCTCCTCGCCCTTCTTTCTTCCCTCTCTGCCAAATTTGCCCCTTCTGTTCCCTAATCACCCCCATAAGCTGTTCCCATCTGTTGCTCTCATAGCCTGTTCTCACTTCTCTTGGTTATCCTCTCTTGCTAGTTTGTACTTTCTGTTGCACTCGTTTGGTAAATGACAGGTTATCTTGTTTTTTGATTGGCTTTGCCTTGTTTGCTTTCTATTGTGAATTACTTGTGTGTGACTAGGATGGCTAATCTCATTACCGTACCAACACACTTGAGTGTATCGCCTGTTGACTTTCCTCCATTACCCAAGTGGTGGTGATAGCAAACACCCTCTGTTTGACTATTCGCTCCTACTTTTTAATGATGCCAAAAGGGGGAAGATAGGATGACCAATATTGTTTTAGTTTTGCCATAGACGAGTTAAATTTCTTACACTTTTTCGATACTGACTGCTTCATGTGAATTGTCGGTCCTATAAATAATTGGCACTAATCACTTCAATTGTCCTTGAAAGTCAATATGGTCACTTGGTTTGTCATCATCAAAAAGGGAGAATTTGTTAGAATGTATAAGGTTTTGATGATAACAAATCCAAGTGTTGTAGTTGTTGTTGTTCCAAACAGGCTTTACCAACAGGGCCTTACTGCTGTTTTTCAATATATTAAAACTGCTTGACTAATGGTTTATCAAGAACAGGTACTCAAGTCAGCGATGTAAGAATAACCATGAGGAACAGGCTCTGTAAGGTGTTTGAAACATGTCCTGTGAAGCGTTTGAAGCATAGGATATAAGTGCAGCCGTGAGGAACAGGTCCTGTGAAGTGTTTGCAGCATATTCGTCTCTCTACAAGATGACTAGTGGTTACAACAAGATATCTTGATTTAATTTGGTTTTATATTTTTAGACTCTTGTTAATATGCCAATCAGAAACTCTTAACTTACCACTTACTTGAAACGGTTTTGTTTTCTTTTGGTAAATATTTCGGATCACCCTTCAGAACAATCCTGGAAACAGGGTGATCAGGGTGTTTCCAGAATAAGCTGCGAAAAACTGTTTTGCACGATTTTTATCTTTTGAATTTTGAGCAGCTTCTTCAAGGATTTGCAAGAAAGATTTTTTTATGGAGTATCTTACCCCTTATCCTAAAAACGGTTATTAAAATCTAAGGGGATTTGCAAAATCTTTTTTGAATAAAAAGAATATCCAATTTTTGGCAAGTGGATAAGGTTGTTGAGAAAAACATGGGCTAGTTGCTGAGAATCACTGCCTTATGCACACGGTTTAGGAAGTGTTTCCAGCTCATGTTTCCTCATCCATTGTGGCTAAAGAATTATATATTCTTTAGGGATTTTGGTTTTCAAAAATTTGAGAAATTGCTTTTCCAAGCACTATATAAAGTCGCTTCTTAGAACGATAGAAGCATCGGTTTTCAAAGAGAAAAATTTAGTGTTCATGAGCTTAAAAGTTTGAAAAGAAAAACAGTGTCTAGTGAGTGAGTTATTTGAGCTTTCAAAGTTGGCATACTAGGATTTCATTATACCCTATATTAGCTTAGTTGAGAAGCATTGTAATAGGGTGTTTTTCTTTATACTCTTCTTTCATAAAAGTGAGTTAAGTGTGTGTCCAAATCAAGGGGATTTTGGACGTGAGGTAACCTGTCTTAGGGAAGACGGTTACGTGGGTTGCAATTTGTAACAAGGTGTGTTACTATTGTAACGTGATTAGCCTGTTTAGTGAAGTGTTTAAATCCTACAGGAGGTAGGTCGTGGTTTTTAACCTCAGTTGGGCTAGAGGTGTTTTCCACGTAAAAATCCTGTGTCCATTATTTCTGCATTCAATTTTGTTGGATTTTCGCTTCTGCTTATCTCAGAAACAACCTGTGTGAATAGGGTCTAAGACTGTTTGCTAGCAACTTGCGAAAATCGAACACTACAATTCACCCCCCTCTTATGGTTGTGTACTCTCTAAATCAACACACTGTTTAGGGGCATGTTTAAGGCCATAAAGGGATTTTCTAGGCTTATAGACTTTAGTCACCTATCCAAAACCCGCACATCCCTCAGGTTGAGACATATACATGTCTTCCCTTAGGTCACCATTAAGCGATGTTGTTTTACGTCCATTTGATGCACAACAAGATCATGTATAGCAGCTAAGGCACTAAAAGTCATAATGGTCGCAATTTTCGTAACAGGAGAATAAGTGTGAAAGTAGTCAATCCCCTTCTTCTGATCAAATCCTCTAATCACTAGTATGGCTTTGTATTTATCAAGTGAACAATAAGGTCTTACCTTCTTCTTGAAGATTACTTTACTACTAACACGCCCACTTACTTAGGTAAGTCAACCAACTCCCAATTTCAATTTGACATTATAGAGTCTAATTCACTTTTAATGGCCTCTTTCCATAAATTAGGATCTATGAATCTCATGGCCTCTGCAAAAGCTTTTCAATCTTCCTTGATAAAGAAAGCAAAAACTACTTCATCGGTCAAGAAGTTCACATCAAAATCTTTAATAAAAAATGCAGTAAGAAAATCAAGACCAAAACTAGTTTCAACTCTACGTCTCTTACTCCTAGGTTCATGAACTATGTCTCTAACAATAGAACTAGAAAATACTCAACAACGTGAGAAAAACCAAAAGAATTTCTATTCATGATCGCAGAAGCAAGATTAAGTAAAAACAAACTTTCATTCAAGTATCCCTTCATAATAAAGACCCCACTATGAGAGATAACAACTTTTTCATCTCTAACATTAGTTTTCAGTCTAGCTTTGTTGAGAAGTATACCAGAAACCATGTTTCTAAGAAGGGAAGGCATAATTATTCAAGGACAGTAATTTGTCAGAAGTAAATTTAAGAACAATCTTCCCTTTACCCATAACTTTAGTAGTTGTAGAGTTTCTCATGCAGACGCATTCACCATCTGTAATGTCTTTAAAGTCTTGCATAAGTCCTTTGTTAGCGTAGAAGTACCTTGAAGCTCCAGTGTCGTAGATCCATTCAGCATTGTTTGCCACCAAGTTTGCCTCTTCGATTGTAGCACTGATGATTTCAGTATCCTGAGCATGGTTGGCCTGAGCTATAGGTTCTTTGATAGGCTTCTGGTTCGGCTGAGAGTGTCCCTTATGAAGTGGGCACTCGTATGCTTTGTACCTAGGTTTACCATAGACATGGAACAACCCTTTGGTTTCTGGATCCTATTGCTAGACTTGTTCTGCTGCTTACGATGGTTCGACGTTTGATTCTTCTTGCCTTTGCTTATGAACCTATCTATGTGAGTAGGAATAGTAGATTCAACTAAGTTAGGCTTAGAAGAATTTAAAGAAAGGGAATACAACTTATCTTTGACATGATTAGCCTCTTCGGTTCTCATGTGCCTAATCAGTTCCTGTAGGGTGAGATTTTTCTTCTTATGTTTCAGTTGATTTCTGCAGCCACTCTAGAATAGTGCGAATTTCTTGAACAGCACATTAGCTTGCAGAATCTCGCACATGTTCATGTTTCATTCAATACTTCAGCACATAGGTTCTTATAAATATGAACCCACTCTATGATTAGTTTATCATATGTGATTTGGAACTGTTGCCATTCACCAGCCACTTATTTCTTCTTTCCAGCATGATCAACTCCATATTTGACCTCTAGTCTCTCCTATGTGATCTTGGCAGATTTGTATGTCAAACAAATCGAACATGGGGTTAGTCACAGATTCAACATATACCTCCCGATCATTTTATTGTCTTTCTCGAATTTTTCTATGGTAGTATCATCAGTGGGTTTGCTTTTGTCTTTATCTGTTCCATCAGGAGAAGCAACAGCGATTTCAGATGCATTGTTCTCTTTAATTAGGTTAGACACAACACATAGTCAACTTTTAATTGTTCAAATAAAATTAGAAGTTTTTGGGACCAACGTTTGCAGTTCGTTTCGTTCAGAGCCTGAGGTTTTGAGAGGTCTGGGAGGGATTTTTAATTGAAAGACCCGTTGATTTGTATACAACAAGTAAATCGCTTTTATATTGTAGGAATAGTATATCAAAATCAATGGTGGGAAAATGAGAGAAAGAGCAGTGCCGTGGAGTACCACTACCTTGAAAGCGATTTTGGCTCGACCTGAATATAAACCGAAGTAGTCATTCGCTTCCCAAAGTTTACACAACTAGCCTTTAAACACATGTACTCGCGTCCCGAAGTTTGGAATACACAAGACTGCAATTGTAGAGAGCAGTAGAAGAGAGAATAGCAAAGAAGAAGACTAGAGAGGAAAAATGTTTTGGTGTGTGTACAGCAATAGGGAGGAGGGTATTTAGATTAGAAAAGTGACCATTGGAGGTGAAAAAAATCTAGAAACTGTGGGAATTTTGTGGCTAGAAATCATGGATCGACTGACGAGCCACTAGCCATTATTGGAAGAAAATGCGAAGAGAAATCTGCAAGCAATCGTTGGCTGTTATGCAGTCAATGTACAAAAGTAAAAGAACTTGCCTCCAAAAAAAATAGCAGACAAGGGCCACGGTCCACAGCCATGGTTGCGCCCGACCCGGTGAGCAGCCGGCATGAATATGTGGTGGTTAACCCTTACCTCAGAATACTAACAAAGCCAAGCCAAAAGGAATTCAATAAGTCTAAGAAAAAATGGACTAATAGAAACCCCACAAAGACTTCTAATCCTCCTATTTGGGTCAACGAATGGATATGAAATAGAGTTATTTTCAACAATTGTCTCATCACCTATTCAATATTTTGTCCCATTGCTATTCCACGTTTGTGAATTCGGAACCACTAATTTGGAGGTCAGTCACAGCCGAAAAGAGTAACTACCATGACCACATGTTATTATTGTTATTATTTTGGCTCATGCCATGGAGAGGGACGCGAAGGGATGGCTGCATGTGAATTTTGGACATAATGTGACAGCCTGCCCCAGCCAGCCTAAGGAAAATGTGGCACATTATTCTATCCCTATTCTCATCCAAATTCAAAAGGACCATCATTTTTTTGGGTAAGGCTGTCTTGCTAATAGGCCTACAAAGGGGGAAAAGATTACTGAACCCATGAAAAAAGGCATCACAAAAAATACTAATCTTATAGAAAATTATCTTGATAATTAGGATTTAAGTATCTACAAGTTATTTGGAACTTAAGTTTATGTGATTAATTAAAAGTGTAATATGTTATATCTTATTTTAGGTTTGTGTCACGAATGTATGATGTTTTTATCAGTGATGACTTTACAAAGTAATTTACAAGGTCAAGTATAGAGCTCTAGAATTATGTGTGCATTGGTTTAGTTGCTTTATATATATGATCATCTAACAACAAGATTAGCAGGAGTGACTAAAGCTTTAATTAGGTATTTCTAATTCTGAATGCACAGATGTGAAAATCCAGTAATCTACCCATTATTTGTGCATCTTTTACTATATGCAGATCATTAGAATGACCCTCACATTCGATCACGGCTAAATCTCGTTGACTCCACATGAGTAATTCCAAACGTTATGGTGCAATATAAGTGAGCGATGCATGTTTAGCAAATCAAAATTATAGCCAGTAGCAAATTATATTGTACAAGTATGGCTGCAGGAATACAACACAAGCACAAGCAAACCGCCAGGGGTTTTCGACAAGGAGCTACAAATTATTTCGTCCGATATTCCTCATTTTGAGTGTATTCCTCATTTTGAGTGTAGTTCGTTGAGTGGTAAATTGGTAGGGAAGTTGGATCTGGTTTGTGATTTCAGGCCTTCAAAACCCCCTAAACCCGCCACCAATCTAATTTTTGAAAAAGTTTTTCTTTATCTTTTCAATCCTTTTCCCTATGTGGCATTTACTTTGCTTTTTAAACATATTCTCCTACACTAAGTTGTTCATACCTACTTGTGCAATAAATAGACTGTTTTTGTTTTTTGGGGGGGGGGGGGGGGAGTGGACAACATTTGCTTATTTTTTGTTTTATTGCGTTTAAGATAAGGCTGATTTACATTAAAAAATATAGATAATGTTCACTAAATTATATTCACCAAAGGAGTAGCATAATTATTCATGAAATTAAATGTATAAGTAGACAATTTAACTAAACAAAAATATGATATATATATTTAATTGGCATTAGATTTTTATAGCAAAAAAAGGCTTCTGCCATACAATAGAATATGTTTTGGTGAACAATATAATACTTTTTAGAGATAAAAGTCTTCATATAGGTTTAAGTGAACAATGGCTTACTTTAATTGAACAATAGATCACAAAATAATTTTTGGTGGATAATTGTTTTTATTGGCGAACAATAGCTAAATTTTTGGCAAATAGTAGGTTGGTGAAAAAGCTCTTGGCCTTGTGGATGAGTTCCAAGATGTTTAAGATAATGTATCTGCTCCTCGTTTGCCGATTACTATTACATGGAAGCTGCCTTGTGCTAGGATCTCCAAGATTAATTTTGACGGGGCAAAGCTGGGCAAGGAGAGTCATGGACTTTGGGTGGTTGTACGTGATTCTACAGGTTCCTGGTGTCTAGCGGCTGTTCGTCAAGGAGGGGTTTTCGTAGGCCATGAATTCGTAGAAGCCATAAAGCCTGCTTATTTGCACTGCAGTTAGCTCGACACCGTGGTTACCTGTTGATTAATGTGGAGGGGGGTTACCAGAGTCTTCTTTTAAAGTTGAAGAACCAAGTTTGCCCAAATATTCAATTGGGGTTTCTAATTTCTGAAGGTTTAGCTCTTGTTAGCGGTTCTGACTTTATTCTTTTGTCCATGTTAAACGTACAAAAAATGGGGTGGCTCACACATTTGGGTTTGATTGGGAGATGATCCAGATCGAGTCTTTGACATGGTTGTTGAAGACATTTGTAATGGCTTTGACAATTGATTAAATCGAAATCCTATTTCTATTAGAAAAAAAGGAGGGAAAATAAAAATAAAAATAAGAAATGTACATAAATTGCCCTCCCAAACTAAAATAACTTGGGCAGATAATAAATTATGGATCCAAAAATAGTAAAAAGTTACGACTCAAAATCCCATTAGCCTCAATCATAAAAAAATAAAAATAAAATAGCCCTTCTTGTTTGTCGAATTCACAAGGAACATTTACTTATAGCATTCTTTCAATTAATACTTTTCACTTTATTGTCTTTCTGTCTTGCAGGTATTATTTTTCTCTTCGTGGCATCTGCCTGCATGAAATGTAGCGGGACAATGAACTAATTTGCCTTTGAATAAACGAAATGGTTGAGGTCAGCTTTTTCTCCTCCATTACTATTCCGTTTCTCTCTCCTCCCTGACTCTTTACTAATTTTATTTTTTCCTCATTGTAAATAAAAATGTTAATTCAATATTTTCTTATTTAAAGTAGATTATTTTGTTTGGATTCGTCATGTAAATAGAAAAATTAAATATTTAGAATATAGAGTAATATTTTTTAAAGAATTTTAGTCATCTTATTCTTTTCTCTTGTTATAAATAAACTCACTTTTTTCTATTAAAAAAAAAACTATTAATTTTGTTATATGACTTTAGATAAAAATCTCTAATTTAAATAAAATTATCATTTGATATTATTCATCTAAAATTTTTATTTTTTAGTTTTAGTGATTTCTTATTTCAATGAAAAATATATGATGGAAATCCAAACACTGAATCAAGAAGGCTAAATCCTAAATCCTAAACCTCAATTGTAAATACTTGTGCCCCATGTAGTAGTTAAAAGTCATAGATATATGTTACCCTCGAGCTGCAAGTATAATTACCCAGGCTAATTTAAGTCAATTTTCAGGATAGAATAAATCTATTCGTTAGCTTCCAATTACAAATAAGTTTTGTTTCTTGAATTAAGATAGCTAGGTTTTTTTCAAAAAAGTAAATAGATAGGCTTTATTATAATTAGCCTAGTTAGTGTTTGAAAAAAAAATTAAACTAATTAGAGAGACATGCTATTTGCATTTTCTTTTTCTTCTCTCTTTATTAAATTCTTTTAAAAAAAAGCTTTGAACTATTATTAAAAGATATTAATTACGACCCAGCAAAAAAAAAAGAAGTGCAATAATTATGGAGAGGATGAGGACGTATTTTTTGAGGGGGGGAGCTAAAGATCTTTGAGCTAGTTTTTAGTAATTTAAAATTTTACTTTTCTTATATGAAAAAAAAACTCTAGTTTACAATCAATATATAATCCGTAGTGGGGATTTAATATTATAACTTATAAGATATTGATGTTTGTATATCTTATTGTATGATTTGATTTTACAAGATATCAATAGTGCCTAAACACTAACTGTTAATCTCTAAACCTCAATCTACCCCAAAGCTTAATATCAAAATACTCAAGATACACCCTAAATATATATCGGTATCCCTGAAAATCTGCTTCAGCTAACCCAGGTTGTTCGTATCATATTTTTCAAGTTAGCATATATATGCTATACTCGTCAACTTATACAACATATGGTTAATACCAGTTCACTATAAGAATAACCTAGGTTAGCATATTAGGACAGCCTGGCTAACCCCTCCAATTTTTTCTTGCCAAGTCCCTCACTAAATTGTGCATATGCTGAACCCTCAACATTTAACCTAAAGCCCAAAAACTTGAACTTGAGCATTTAACCCTAAGCCCTAATTCAATTTTAATATAAGCATCTAATGTTTAGGGCAAGCTTTTGGAATCTAAGAGTTGAGTTAGCATTCAATGTTTAGGGTAAGCTTTTGTAATCTAGGGAGTAGAATTACCAGTTAATATTTAGGGTATAACATTTAATTTGAGCACGAAACTCTTACATCACATCTTAAATGCTAAGCCCTTTAAGCCTAACCATAAAACCAAACCCTAGAGCCTAAAACCCTAAACTACGATTCTAAATAGCAAATATTTGGGAACCTTAACTATTTAATTTTTAAAGAATTATAATGTCAAAATGTACTATAAACCTCAAATCCCAAATCATAAAGCACACAAGTGAACCGCCAAATCTAATACCTCACTGATAGACCCCAACCCTAAACCCTAAACCTCAATCACTAAATTATAATAAAAGTTTATAGGGTTTAAGAATTAGTTATTCTCAAACCTAAATCCTAATTTTCAAATGATAGTAAAGGTTTAGGATAAACCTTTTGTGTGCCTCATTTTCCCATCGTGGTATGTATAATAATAATATATTATCATATCTCACAAAATCTAATTAAGTTAAGCCATGGTATTCCTTATAGGTTTTTAGGTTTTTGTGTCTCTCTCTCTCTCTCTCTCTCTCTCTCTCTCTCTCTATATATATATATATATATATATATATATATACACATATATATATATATATATGTATGTATGTATGTATGTATATATGTACGTATGTATATATGTATGCATGTTTACAGACACACAAACACACACACGCACTATATGCGTCCGTCTATATACGTTATCCTAAAAATATTTGTAGAACAACCATGGTTAACTAGGTAAATTTTTAGGGATATCTCCTCCCCCCGCACACGTACGTGTGTGTGTGCACGTACGCATGAATGTACGTGTATATGTGTGTGTGTGTCTACATATATATATATATATATATATATATATATATATATATATATATATATATATATATATATATATATATATATATATATATATATATATATATAGTGTGTGTGTGTGGGGGGGGGATTTCCCTAAAAATTTACCTAGTTAACCATGGTTGCTCTACACATATGTTTAGGATAACATATATACACAAACGCATACAGTGTATGTGATACATATCCCTAAATCTACCAAAGTTGACCCTAGACCCTAAAAACATATATGTTATGGTATATTCATTGTCAACTTATACAGTATATGGTTAACGTCAGTTCACCACAAGGATAACCTGGGTTACTATTTTAGGATAGCCTGGCTAATCCATCCAAATTTCCCCTACCAAGTCCCTCACTAAGTTATGCATATGCTAAACTCTCAACGTTTAATCTAAAGCCCTAAAACTTGATACTTGAACATTTAACGCTAAGCCCTAACTCAAGTTCAATATACGCATACAATGTTTAGGGCAAGCTTTTGCAATCTAAGGGTTGGAGTTAGAATTTAATGTTTAAGGTAAGTTTTTGTAATTTAGGGATAAAATTACGAGTTAATGTTTAGGGTATAACATTGAAGTTGAGCACCAAACTCTGACATCACATCTCAAATGCAAAGCCCTTTAACCCTAATCCTACAACCCAACCCTACAGCCTAAAACCCTAAACTATGATTCTAAATAGCAAATATTTGGGAACCCTAATTGACTATTTAATTTTAAAGAATCATAATGTCAAAATGTACTCTAAACCTCAAATCCCAAATCACAAAGTACAAAAACGATACTGTAAACCCTATACCTCACCAACCCTAAACCCTAAACCCTAATCACGAAATTATGATAAAAGTTTTTAGGCTTTAAGAGTTAGATATTCTCAAACCTAAATTCTAATCCTCAAATGTTAATTAAGGTTTAGGATAAACCTTATGTGTGCCTCATTTTCTTAGTATGGTATGTATAATAATAATAATAATAATAATAATAATAATAATAATAATAATAATATATTATCATATCCCACAAAATCTAAGTGAGTTAACCCAAGTTATCCCGTATAGGTTTTACGTTTTTTTTTGTGTGTGTGTGTGTGTGGGTACATACATACATACATACATACATACATACATACATACATACATACATGTGTGTGAAAGTGTGTGTGTACATATATATATATATATATATATGTATACTGACCTGTCATCCCTCCCCCCAATTCTAGACCCTATATCTGCTTTTGTTCCTTTCTCTCCCTCCTTAATCCCAAATCTCCGTTGATTTCAAACTTTGTTGCTATCCCATTAGAAATCCGATTTAATTTCAACCAAATGCTTCAAATTTTCAAAAAACTTGAAATTTGATTTAGTTTTCATCAATTTAGGATTATCATATTTATTTTTGTTTAGTTTATATAATTCTTGATTGAAATTAGCTGTCAAATTACACCGAACATTTCTAGTAATTGGTTGTAATCGACAAAATTTTTTAAGTTTTTCAAGTGGATTGTCGAAGTTTTTGGTAATTAAAATTTGTTGTGAAACTAAAGAGAGATTTTGGGGATGTGAAAGATTGTTTGGATCCCTAAACCTCCAAATCCTAAACCCAAATCCTAAATCATATATTTATGATTTGGCATTTAGCTTCTGTGGATTAAGGTTTAGGGTTTTAAGATTTACAGTTTGGGGTTTGGGGTTTAGGGCTAAGGTTTAGGTTCGAATTTTTAAGATTAAGTGTAAATCTTAGTCCTACATACTAAACCCCAAACGACTTAATATAGGATTGGATTGCACCTATTTTATATAGTATATAATTTCATATCTGTTAACCTGAAAAATATCAGTTGAACAATCTGGGTTAGCCAAGGTAGATTTTCAGGGATATGACGATGAATTTAGGGTGTATGTTGAACATCTAAGGTTTATGATTTAGGACTTCACATTTAACTTTTTTAAATTAGGGTTTAGGGTCTTAAGATTTAGTGTTTAGGGTTTTAAGATTTAATGCTTAGGGTCTTAAGATTTAATGTTTAGGGTTTGGGTTAGGCTTAGAGTTTAGGATTTGAGGTTTCAAAGGTTAGTGTAAACCATAATCTTAGACACTAAACCCTAAACCCTACTACTTAATATAAGACTACTTCATATTTTTAATATATATAAGTTTATATATGTTAACCGGAAAATATGAGTAGAACAACCAGGGTTAACTAAGGTAGATTTTCAGGGATATGGTGATAGATTTAGGATGTATGTTGAACATTTAACGTTAATGATTTAGGATTGGACATTTAGCTTTTATGAATTGGGATTTCGGGTTTTAAGATTTAGTGTTTGGGATTTGGGTTAGAGTTAGAGTTTAGGTTCGAGGTTTTAAGGGTTAGTGCAAACCCTACTCTTAGGCGCTAAATCCTAAACCCTACTACTTAATATAAGAATATTTTATATTTTCAATATATATAAGTTTACATCTGTTAACCTAAAAATATCAGTAGAATAATCTGGGTTAATTAAGATAAATTTTGAGGGATATAATGACAGATTTAGGGTGTATATTGAGTATTTAAGGTTTATGATCTACGATTTAGAAGTTAGCTTTCATGGATTATGGTTTAGGGTCTTAAGGATTAATGTTAAGGCTGAACTGTAATCCCTAACCCTGGACACTAAATTCTAAATCCTACTACCCTTATATGAGGCTACTTCACATTTTGAATACTAGTCAATTAACATGCGCGTTGCGCGCAGTAGCATTTTAAGTTAACATTTTTTTGCAATTGAGAGGAAAAATAAAAAAATATATGTGATTTTTGTTATGTTATTATGTTGATATAAATCTACTTTAGAAGAATTAATTGGGTGTGCAAAACTAATTTTAGTGGTATAATATGAGTGAATATTAATATTGAAAGAAGTGTGGAAAGTATTTTAGGTTAAATATTGTAATCAAATGAGACTATTGATAGTCATTAATTCAGACTATTTGGTGAAATATATGAGACATGCATCATTGACTGTGTAAAAAGAGGGATTCTTGATACATATGATAAAGACAAAGGCGGACTTGTGTCAAATTTTTGTAATGAACTATTCAAAAGGCTTGCGCTTGCAATTTATCAACAGAAGCAACAACTAATGTAAGAAAAGGGGAGAGAACCTTTTTAGAAAAAGAGAAAAGAGATTTCAAAGGTTAATATTTTAATTATTACGTGCAATCTGCATTCATACACAGGAAAAAGACGAGGTGAAGCCATTTATTAAAGAATTTGCTTTTAAGTTAATGGGTCCACGCGTCTCTTGAACTATCATGCAGGTGCCTACTTGTTCATTGAACTTTGGCAATTGTTAATGAAATTGTCCTTAAATGGGTCCACGCGTCACTTGAACTATCATGCATGTGCCTACTTGTTCATTGAACTTTGGCAATTGTCAATGAAATTGTCCTCAACAATTCATACTCATCAGCAAGAGGAGGTTGATAAGAGCTTTTCTTTTCTTTCTTTTTTACAAAGGATCAAATTGTGAGGTTAAAGTCGGGAGATGTTCTTGGGTCTCTCTCTTTCAAAATAGATCTATTTTATTTCATCTGGAGCTGAATTCTGATCCTGAAGGAAATGGTTGCACCCGACAACCGCTAACCTTTTCAACCTCCAGAAGGGACATATTTCCAGTGGAATGCATTGGTTGAACACAAGCTTATCTATAAGTTGGTAAGGTTTACAACGTCAAGGGTCTTATAAGTTAGTTCATAGTTTAGATCATGTTATGTCTTGCAAAGGAACCCTGGAATAGAAAAAGAAGGAAAATTGGCTTGTTTATTGCTATGTAGCAGTGGATTCTTTTGTGCTTGTATGACAATTTTAACTGCGATACTTAAATATGAAAACCCTTGCTGACTGAGCTACATATTTGACTATGTATTCGTAATCTATTTGTGGTTTCCTTTTTCCAGTTTGTTGGTTAACATTTGATGCCTTACATATTATTTGATCAACAATTTGCAGCTGGGGTTTTGAATAATTGAGGGTCTTTTAGGGCCCGAGGGATTTTTCATATGGAAGTGTCGTCTTTTCATGCAAAAACCGATCAAGTTGGTCAACATTTGATGCCTTGCATATCATTGATGGATAGACTTTGAGCCAAAGTTTGAACCATATCCAACATAATCTTCAAATTTTCATATCTTACTGGAACTGGATGAACAATTTGATATTGTCAGGTGATTTCCAGAGTTAATTGCACGCAATTTTAACAATTACCATGTTATATATATTTTTAATTGAGAATTGTTCTTGCTATATGTTATTGATTAATAGGATGTTAGCAATTTTTTTCGGTGGGCTGGGATGTTGATCTGAATATGTGTGAACAGAGTAATCTAAAATGAAGCTTTTATCCAAAAGAAGAATGTAAACAGAACTATATCTTATAAGAACCAATGGTGAAATTTCAAAACTATAAGAATGTCACCTGACAGAGAATGCCATCTCAGCTAATACATTTTGATTTGCTTTTTCCCCCCCTCCTATTTCAAGGTGTACTAAGAGCCACACTTAACCAAATTAAGGTCATACTTAAAAGATAGACTGTAACTTAAGGAACTAAGGAAACAAATTATGAAGCTGTTTATAGAAATGTCATCTTGGAGTTGAGAATTATTGACATTTGAAGCACACTCTTCTTTCTTTTAAAAAACAACTCAGAAGAAAAAAAACTGAAGCACCTTAAGAGAAATATAAGTAAACAACTAACCTTCCAATTGAAGAGATAGATGAGAGAAAAGCTGAAGTTCTTTGACAAAAAATTGAATCGTTTTTGATGTAAAATTAATTGTAATAATTTCCCTGAGCAAATTTGACAGCATTAGTTTCAGCATGCATAGGCGACTTTTCTCTTATCTTGAAGTTATTTCTTCTTGAGTGTCCAGCAAAATATGAAACACAAGATAAACATGCTCGTGAAGCAATGATTTGGGGGAAAAAAAAAAGAAAAAATACCATTAGGATATTATTTTGTTTTCCCCAAAAGCTACTGGCATGCTTAGAAGTAACAGGCTGAATGTTAAAGTGCTTCTGACATATAACATTCAACCTGTTGTTTCATGCATTGTACATATTTGCTGTAATTGTCTTCGTCCAAGTGTCAGTTTGCAAAATGATCACCGTAACACAGTGCTTGAGAGATCAGTCGTAAGAGAACACCAAAAAGCAGACCTGCAGGAAATTAATGCGTAGTTACATAAAGTGTGCTGAAATTGTGTAACTTAATAGGAATTAAGCATCATTTAATTAGAACCTGTCAGCTATGCTCGTTGCATAACATTTGCACGGGCTAGCACTTCAAAAGCAATGACATTTTGGACCTCTCCTTTTTCTTTTGATTGAGTGTCATCATTGATTTGAAAAATACTTAAATTCTCTGCTTTTTGTGCCCTTGATAGTGCTACATACAGTTGCCCATGTGAGAAACATGGCTCTATTAAATGAACACCCACTTGATCTAGCGTTTGACCTTGCGCCTTATTTATTGTCATAGCAAAGGATAGTTTGATGGGGAACTGTTTGCGTTGAAATTGCAACGGGAACTTGGATGAAACCGATGGCTTCATGTAAATTCTTGGTAGAAAGACCACTTGTCCTTTGTGATGCCCTGTTGAAATGGTGCATTGGATCATATTTGGAAAAAATGCCTTGCAGCTTAGCCGTGTTCCATTGCAAAGTCCATTGGCAGGATCAAGGTTACGGAGTAGGATCACAGGACACTCATACTTCAGGATAAGCTCATGTGGACTTACACCTGATGGGTGCAGCGTGTGCAAAAACTCAGGTGGGTAGTTTGCTGCATCTTCCCCGTCAATGCTATCAAAGCTTTTGTAGACTACAGCATCCCCTGGAAACCTGGCTATGATTAACTCATTTATGACGTCACATTCCTGATTTTTGGGAGCCAATATCGCCTTCTTCGTGAAGTCATCAGGATTTATATGCATATGTTCCAATTCTGGCAACATGTCAGGAATTATCTGCGAGAGATTGACATCAGTTGCTTTCAAGCATGGCATCAATTGTGGTGGTAGTTGGATTTGTGCACAACTCTCTGTCTGTAATTGTCCATTACCAAGTTCTAAAAGGAACTTCGAAAATTCTGGATCTTCTCTTGCTCGCATATTTTCACTGAGGTGAAACTTTTGTAGTCTTGGCCAAATTATTGAGCTGACTAAGCTAGCGTCAACGGCTTCTGCTTGCGACTTGCTAGGGTAGAACTGGTAAGACTTGCCTAAAATCACCACCAAACACAACTACTTTGCCCCCAAATAATTGATCTGAACTGCATAGGTCTTTTAGCAAAAGATCAAGTGCTTCAATGTTGTGCTTGTGAGCCATGGATGCTTCATCCCAAATAATTAGTGAAGTTTCTCTTAGTAAAGCTGCAAGGCTGCTCTGTTTTCCAACATTACATGTCATACCGCCACTATCATCAATAGGAAGTTTAAATCTTGAATGAGCTGCTCGGCCAGTTGGTATGTTGGCTGCAGCAATTCCTGAACTTGCCGTTGGAAGGACAATTTTGCCTAGCTGTCGAACTCTTGCATAGAGTGCTCTATAAAGAAATGTCTTTCCAGTTCCTCCAGGACCATCAATGAAAAATGCCCCAGGTGTTGCATCCTTTACGCGGCGAATTATTTGTTTGTAGGCTTTTCTTTGGCTGGTGTTCAAATGTTTACTAGCATTAATGAGCTCTTCTGGAATTGGTGCCGTAAGTGCATCTCTAACATCTTTTGTGCAGTCGATAATCACACTTGCACGGGTTAAAAGCTCGGATAATCCAAAATCTACAAGCGATTTGCCCATCCCTTCAAGATGTTTTTGGATTGATGCAACTGTTTGTTTGAATATCTGAGTTTCATTGTCACCCTCTGTAGCATAGCGATAGTCTTCTGAAAAATGCTCATAATACTTTGACCAGAGGTATTCAGTATTCATGGGCTCACAAAAGACTAAAAGAGTAGCAAATAATTGCCGTAGAGAACCTGGCATTTGAACTGTAACTCCTTCATCCATGCACAATTGAATCGAGTTGTCAGCTTCTAGCAGCTTGTGTTCACAAGCCGCTTCTTGAAATGAGGAGCAAACTTTTCCATTCACTGTGAGTAAGTCTTTAAAGGATGTTGGTCCTTTTATGTTTGCTAATAACAATCGAAGGTAATATCTTTCTCCTTCACCTGGCCCTACATATGCTATTCTTCCGATTGCTATTCCTCTCTGTCGCTTCTGCCACTCTTTTTCTCTAGCATTCCAAACAAAATGTTCTGGAAATTCACGGTACAGAAACTTTTGATCGATGGGCAGCTGAGAATTTTTCTTGAAAAATTGGAGCAGCATTGTCTTAGCCCTGTGATCATCTTGGACAATATCTGGTAAACTTTCTTGACCAGAGAATTGAATGGTCTGCTTGCCTTGAATATGCACTGGCAACGACATCACTGCTGGATGCATACTGTAAAGATCAAAACCAAGGATTCTCCATGCAGCTTCTGGGGGAGAAATCCATCGAGCTGATTGGTAGAGTTGGATTTCATCATCTTGCTGTACTGGATCATTTGATGAAATGTTGAAAGAAATCCTGTCATGACCCTTGTAAACATACTTGTACAGGTATTTCGCGGCCTTTATCGTCGAACATATTTCTACATTTAAATGGGAGTCAAACATGGCAAGCAAGTATGGATTATACGAACTAACCCATCGATTGTTGAGCACTGAACCTCGTATACGTACCTCTTCACCTGTGTCCCTTCTTCTATAAATAGGATACGAATCATTATTGGTTGTCGTTCTCTCCGCAAACTCCTTTGGAAAATTGAATCGACAAACTCTTTTTTTGCCTCTTGGCTCCATACAGCTACAATTTGGGAATTTTGGTCCACATGGGCCATGCATCATATGGTTGAGTACCAATGTTCAAAGGTACATGCTATCAGTACCTGGGATTTCTGCACACACGTATTTGTCAAAATCTTCTCGATTCTTGATTTTCCACTCTTTTTGAAGTATGCGCATGTGGCAGACCTCGTTTTTGAAACTCAACTACTTGTATTTTTGCGGCAACTTTCCCAAAAATTTCTTTCTCCATTAATTCTTTTGAAAGATGTTTCAGTTTTGCATGAAATACTCGTGCAATAAGATCTGGTCTGTTTTCTGCTCGCTCATACTCTGCCAACTCATTTTGGATCTCTGGCCACTTCGGATTGCAAGTCATAGTCAAAAACAAATCTGGCTTCCCATATTTTTGAACAAGAGCTAAAGCATTTCAGAATCTGCGTTTCATGTCTCTCGGACCCCTAACAAAGGAAGGAGGTAAAATCACGCGATGTCCTACATTTTCAGCACTTGTTTTCCCTTGACTTATGCTATCCAAAAGACCTTGATATAAATCAGCCCTGATTTCTTTTTGATTTTTGCGCAGGAAATCAAGTCTAGTGTTTTCAAGTTTGACATACATGCCAACAACATACTGTTGAAATAACCGACCCATCTTGAGTAAGTAACTCAAATCTCCTGGTCTCATCTGAGGTTTATATGCATAGTATTGCCTGCAAGATATACGCTTGTCGTCCACTGCAATGTCTGCATCTCCACCTGTTTCATCAAAAAGTCAAAACTTTAGAGTGGGAAGCTGTACATTTTAATCTATTATTGTTGGCTATTCATCTTAACTTAGTGTGTGGGTCAATAACATGGAAGTACAATGAAAGTCCTATCTGAATGTTTGAACTTCTTTTTTTTTCCACTACATTATCAGATTAGTGTGTGCCTCAATATCATGGTAGAGTGCTCAGCATTAAAGGAATGCCAAAATTTTTACTGGTTATTAATGAAGCAGCATACCTATTTCATTTTGCCTAAGAAGGCTCTCCTCTGATTTAGAGTTGAGATCGGGTTCATTGTTGCTTGTTGTGCTAGTAATCCAGCGTGTGTTCATAGCAATTTTACGCAGGCCTGGATGCCAACCACAATCTCCAAGAGGGAATATGAGAGGGTATTGCAAAGGATCATAACAACCGTAATAATGTTGTATGCGGTGTGCCTTGTTGGACTTACCATGCACTAAAATTTGTGGTCCATGACTGGCATTCGATTCTTGAGAATCCACCCATATTCCAGCCACTTCTTGAGAAGAGGGTGCATTGTATGTCCTTTGATCAGGCACAGTATTCTGGTTGATGGTGATTTTTGTTGTATCATCAATCACCAAGTCCCTCAAAGATCTGAAGAATTTCGTATATGAATTCTTTTCCACAACATGTGTTAATGTGGTAACTACATCTGCTCTTAACTCGTCATATACACCAGCTCGACTTGCAATTTCATTTTGTGGGTCATAAAAATATAACTGCAAGTATTTTGGTGGTTGGCCATCATCTGGTGTAAGGTCAGCGACATAATGGTACAATTGTCCTTGAAGTTTGAACACATAAATTCCTTTCACCGATCTACCGTCATGCTTTCCACCAAGTGAACTAAATGCAAAAAGATTGTTATACATTCTAATGTACTGACGAAAGTGTATTGCATCTTCATCTTTGGTCGTCAAAAGCCTTTCCAACTCTGCAGGTACAGGGTTTGGTGCAATTCTGATCTGTCCTTTTTGGCAGCAGAAGCCTTCTGCTTCATATTCAAAACGCTTTGCTTGGCAATACATGCAAGGTGCACATTCTTTTAGAACAGATGGTGCTTTAGGTATTTTATCCATCCGTAAGGCAATAGGAGTTTCTGCATGTCAATCTCTATGTTAAGCAAATTGGATTAAACTAATAAGAAAAGTGAAGATGGACTAACCGGTATTAAACTAATAAGAAAAGTGAAGATGACTAACTGTTTCTTTTTCTGCTTTTGCGAGTTTGTTTCCATTTACGATGTTCTGCACAGGTTATGGTGACATATGTGAGAATTAAAATGAACTGTTTGTTTACACTTCATGGTAGGTATATGTGTATGTTTAGTTTGTTCTAATGTATAGAGGGCAGCATAACAACCTGACTCATCTTCAGCTACTCTGTCCAAAGATGAAGTATCCAATTGCTGCACCCTCTGACTTCTGTAATTTGTTCGTTGCCTTGAGCGTTTCCTACTTGATGAACATGTTGTTTCTTGCATGCCAACATTTGTTTGTTATGTGAAAATTGTATAGACTAATCCAATTATAAATCTATATATTAATGATAGAATTTGTTTATATGAATTTCCATCTAGGACTTAAAATACTGACCTCATTCTTGCTTGTTTGTCCTTTGAGTTTCAGAAACAAATTCTTCACTTTCTTGGTCTTGCAACCTCTTCTTTTGTTTGCTAGAAGTTGATGCTTCTGTTGCTACATGAATCTCATTGACTAAGACAGACGAATAGGTACTAATCAGAAAATTTTAGTTTTTTTGATTCAATTAATAAACTGTATTGGTGTTTGATGTGATTCAACATAATTAAAATGCTTACCTGATACTTCCTGGGTTGTTCTTTGACACCTGGGAAATGCTTTTACTTGTCTAAGAGCTCTTGCTTGTTTTCGAGGCTTTCTATATGTCGCGTTTGATCCTGATATAGTTGCTGATAGATCTTTCTTTTCGATCACGAAAGAGCTAGACATAATTTTTGCATACTATTGCTTCATTTCATTAGATAGAACCTGATCAATTAGCTGTCCTTTTCTATAGAACATGTGCTCTGCATGTCTAGCGAATCTAGAGAGTTGTAGTAGGTCCTTTATGGAACACATTATGTAGAAGATCACAATAATTGAACATAAGCCACATAACCGTTACACAAAATAGTAAGTAGGTTCCAAGTTACATAGATTTAGTAGCTTACATTAGCATTGTTTGAAATATGGAAATTGCATACATAACATTTTAACTGCTGCCTAATAACATATAATGTCTTACATTGACAGTGCCAACTATAGCCAAAATAGCAAAAGCCATACTTTAGTTAAGGTTTTTCTTGTACAGCTAGATGACTAAGGCATCATCAACAATTAATTTGCAGAGGGCAGGAAGCTGGCTAAGTAGATCCAAAAGTTGCAGCAAAGTAGAAACTCCTCAGGGGCTCACTTTTGAGTTGTTTATGACATGATCAGGTATTGCTTGGGGATCTGATGAATTTAAGGGACCAGTCATCTCGTAAACATATCTTCTCTTTTTAGGGAGCACAGGGGGAGTTGGCCGAGTAGAGGATGGTTTGGTGGTTCTGGAAGGTCCTCGAGACCAGTTCCTTGGAGTAGATTCAGAAGAACCAACAATGTCTTTTCCCTTTTTGCTTTTGGCAATCTTCAATTGAAGTGACTCACATTTGTTGGGTCTGTTAAAGCATCGAGCCCATGCAGACCGCATTGCCTCAAGGTTCATATCACGCACGGTAAAGCCATAGCAAATTTGTAAGTAATTGAGAGCTTTCTTTGCAGCATCTTGCATTGCGTCTGCATGGCTCTTTTGCTCATCACTCAATACATAATGGATTTCATAAACAAAACCAGGACATTCGATTTTCAAGCATGATTGGAAGCATGCATTGCCAAGACTTACAGTTTCATATGAGTCAAGTGGAACATGCAACTGATTAGCAACATGTTCGAGGAACTCAACAAAGTCAATGGCAACAGTGATTGACAGGGTTAAAGGTAAATTTTCTGCTGGAGTCGTGGTATGTATGCTTGTTACACTTAAATTTGCTAGCACATTATTCAGTTCGCATATTTGTTTCTTATATAATTCAGCACACTTTTGGTACAGGACTCTTGGTTCCCAATTGACGTCATAAATGACAATGTTGTATTTTTTCACCAGGTAAGTAAGGGCTTCAAGTGCAGCACTCTCTTCAGCCTCTGTCGGAGTTTGCTTAGCTTTCCCCTGGAATACAAGGGCAATAGGGCTGTGCTCGTTCTTTAGCAGGACAGAGGTAACTCCCTTAAAACGACCACTTTGCACATAAACAGGAGGTAATAGGTTGAGAGGCTGAGCAACTCTTTCCAAAAGTCTTTTATAGGAAATCTCAAATGTTAATTGTGTCGCATCCATTCCTTGACAGGAGCAAAGGGTTCTGGATTGCTCAAACTCTATTCCTATTCACGAGATTCAAATGAAAATACAAAGATTAAGTCAACCTTTGTAATTAGAGATTAGAGTCTCAGTATGCCATTCATCTTTCTAGTGTTGAGGACGTTTATGAATAGAAATATGAGGGAAATCTATAATCCTAATCTTTACATAATCACTAAATTTAACACAACTCAAAGCCGGATCCTCACTTAAGTAGGAAAACATACCAATATGATATACATCTGCAAATAATATCGCACTTAAGTAGGCAAAATGAGCATTGAAGTCTGAATAGATACAATAACATTAGGTAATATATATATATATATATATATATATATATATATATATATAATACTTCAAATGAGAACACCCGCACACAAGCCAAACATTTGGTCTCCTATGAAGTGAAAATGCATGGTTATGTATCATAACCACTTTTTTTTAAGAACACTGCTTGATTCTTTCTCAGCTAGAATAGAACATGTAAACTTCAACTCACACCTAATGGTGATAACTTAATGCAACATATGATAACTTACTGTAACATTGGATCATGCGTATAATACAAAATGATAATCTTGAATTGCTGTAGTTGTATCTTAACAAGAAGAAAAAAGTATCAACATGTGAATAGTAATATACTTCCTAGAGTAATATATATAGCATTCGAAGAAGAATAATGAGCTCATGAGCATATCAAATTTATTTTCCTTGTTTCTGTAATATTGGAAGCTGTTCAATTCCAAGATAATTAAAAAAAAAAAACCCCTTCCACAAAGAGAAATCATTTTCTCAGCATTTTTAACAATTTACATGAGGGTTTGGATGCACATGAGCACTTTTGTATTTTTAATGAAGCATTCAATGTGTAAGAAAAAGATAGAGAAATAAAGGCAAACTAACCTTCCGTCTGTAGCAAGGCAGAATGTTCAGCACTTCCTTTAGACTTTCTGAAATATAGAAAGCAATGCAATATAAATGTAAACATAAAGAGCTCTCTAGAAGTTTATTTTATGATATTTCACTTTTTAATTTGATTTTAGAATCTATATTGGAAAACTCTTCATCACATCTTCCAAGTAATTGACCATGCCAAAGTAAGGCCCTCTTTTATTTTTCATGTAAAAAAGGAGAGCTGCAGCAGCCCTTATTTATTTAATATCTTTGATTTGAAAGCACAAAGCATATGAGGACTGCTAGAGTATGGTCTAACAAAGCTATACTGCACTACTGCAGTTGGTAACTGAGTATGTTTGAAATTGCCTGCCTTTTTCTCCCTCTCCACCTGAAAAGAAAAGAAAAAAAAAATCTGTAACTTTTAAGTCTTATATATAATTGATGCACTTGAGACAATTGCAACTTGCAATGTTGACTTTGTGAAGAAATTGTCCTTTTTTATGTTTGTTTAAGAAAATACATAATACATTGTTTTCTTTTTTAAACAAAAAAGCGATGTAAATAATCTATTATATTTTGGGGCTGTTTGGTTCATGTTTTTGATTCTGATATGGGGATAGAATCATTATTTCCCATTCCTAATTTTTGATTCATCTTCTTTTAATAATTAATTTTTGATCCATGTTTTTTTAATTGGAATCATATTCCCGAGGAACGATTCACGCCTCTAAGTACGGATTTGAGTAAACTTCTTCATTAGATATAGTAATTTAAGTTAACTCCCAAAACATTATTATTTTTTGCCTAGTCTGCACAAAAGGTAGATTTGCCTTCCCAAATTATGCCACACATCTCGGGTGAATAGATTACTAATTTACTATGTCTTGCCCTTAATACAAACATATAATATACTTCATCCTATTTATTTGCATTCATCCATGAAATGCATATTAAGGATTTAGTGGAGAAGATTATCATTGTTAATAATATCCTTAGCTTGCTAGGAGTGAGTGTTTAAGTAATATTGATCCATTAAAATGACATTGAAGATTTTAAAAAATAAAGCCCTTGAAATAGATGGATGATTCTGTTCTTTGCTCTTACTTCTGCTTTAAGAAGAATCATTAGTTGTCAGTTAGTTTTTCATTGAGAAATGATTATTCATTCTTACAACAAAAATACCAGGCATGGAGCCTGATTACTTGTCTACAAATAAAATATGTGCAAATAAAATGTGACATTCGTAAAGAGAATAATATATATATGCAAAAAAAAAAGAGACGAATAGAGCGTAAAATGAGACAAATAGAAGTGGCAACAATACTATTTTATTGCCTCTCAAAACATGCCCTAGATGACTACACATAAGTTACATTACATTATCACCTAGAAGTGATATCTTCAATGGTCGGCAAACAAACTCCAGGCCCCCGCAGGCAAAAAAACACCCAGAAGTAGCTAAAGCACATAATTGTGCCCACGGCAATATTATTCCTCCTTCTAGTTTACTTAGCCATATTGCTTCTATTCATGCTGACCACCACAAAAACACATAGCAAATTATATGCTCTTTTAGTTGGCTGAGCTTGGTTCCTCAAGTGACACTTCTTCAATATTCCACCTCAAAATCTTGTTCACTGCAAATGTTGGTGCTGGCACAAGCTTGATGTAGACTTTGTCTTTTGCAAGTCTTGTAGCAGTTTCACTCAGAAACTTCTCTCGCTCCTTGTTGAACCAGAAGCATTTACCAAAGAATTATTTCTCAAAAAGGGAGTCTCATTTTTAATTCAAGGATAATGAGACGAGCATACATGTAAACATCAATCATTTTATTTTTTTGTTGGGCTTTAAGTATCGCTGAAAACAAATAAGAATAGATAGATAAAACAATTCACTGGGGAAAATAATTGATATTCTGAATTGGATGCAATTAACTAATGTATCTTGTAACTACAAGACTCAGCCTTTATTTTGAATTTCAGTAAAATATTATTTTATATAAAACGTGTAGTTTAGCACCAACCTTATAATCCATCTTGTACAAAACATCAGGTTCTATACTGAGAATCTTGCTGGCATGTTGTGAGAAAAGAGTCATCTCTCTAGAACCAGTTGCATCAACAAGCTCAAAAGTGAAAGTTATCCTGCCAACATTAGGATTAGCGTTTAATCACATAAAAAGAGGGGGGGCACCCATATGCATAATCAATAATCAATCTGTACAGACCTAGGGATTGAAGTGCTATTTTGGTGGTTGCAATTGAAGCAAGCGTATTTGACCCAAATATCTTCATTGCTCTTTTTACCACATTTGTCGCAACCAAGATATATTCGAACCTGCTTTTTCTCCATGCAGGGGATTGAACCAGTTATCCAAATCTGCTCACTCTTTCCAGTATTAGAAGGCTACAAAACCAAATAATTAAGGACCATAAGAGGTTATCAATGTTGCTAAACTACACAAAGAAAACTAAAACAGAAAGCTTGAATAAAAGTTGGCATATTCATAGCCAGTGCTTTTAACCTTCTTCTCCTTGAGTTCAACAATGGTTGTCATTACAACTTGGCTTGTCAAGGATCTGGCTGCTCTCTCATGTTCCCGTGAAGTAGTAAGTTGCTCATTCCTCCCGGAAACCCTTCTTAGATCAAACAAAATCAATACATCTTACTTCAATCCTTTAACCTTTTATTATGCACAAAAGAGGAGCAAAATCTCACCAAAGTTTCAGATTCAGTGCCTTATCTCCAACAGGGTCAAATATCATGTATGTAGACATCGTTGTCGAAAGCGAAAACCCTTCATACAAATAGTCCAAATGAGGCATGAAAAATCTAATAACTCACTAAATGTGACACAAACATTAATGAGTGAATGACACAAACATTAATGAGTGAATAACATATATGAAAGTACCTTTGTGGCGAGAACATTTCAGTGCAGTCATCCCAATCACTGGGAATGTCTCCATTTCTAATAGTGTGCTAAGCTTATCACCATCATTGACTGCTAAATCACTCCAGATGGATGCAATCAGAGTTTCTTTCCCCTTGTAGCTGCCCCCCCCAAAAAAAACATAAAGGAAAACACAAAAGCAACATATATTTAATTAGATCAAATTAAATGCTATCTAGTATGAATAAAAAAGAAATTCAAGAAAAGCATGACTTTAGCATCACAGCATATGTACACAATTTAAACAAAGAAACATACCTTTCATCCACAAGCACAATTTCTCTGACAGCAACCTCTCGGTCCTCTTCTTTCTCATGAGGCTGAATTCGCTTCATCCGGGTTGGTTCTAGATAGAGGACCACCCCTAACACATCTGGATAATTATTAACATTAGCGCTAAGTTCAATCCCAATGGCATAAAAAAAATTATTGTCTATTAGTTCCAATGCTTAATATCCGTTCCTTTGCCACAAATGCAATAGCACCAAAAATACTTTTAACATCTCTACTAATACTTGAACTAAAAAAATAATTACACAGCAGAACCTGAATTAGCTCAGCATGTTATATAAATCAGCACAGATTTCAGGCTATAAAATACATAAGTGCACATTCAGCATATCATGAACTACAATAGTCTGTCTCAGATGTGATGCCCCTAAGATTTAACCTGGAATTGCAAAACAGGGAGCAACTACTATAAGGAGTATATGGGACATTACCATATCGCTCAGTAGACTGTGGATCACAATCTATGTCAGCAATGGCGCAATACTTAGGGATTTCATCAACTTCAGATTGCTTGAACAGAGGTCGTATCACAGTTCGATTATTAAACTCCATCCCATACTTCTCTACTCTAGAGTGCATCTCCTTTTTGATAGGCTTCACAACTGCATTTGAAATTTCATATTCTTTTTGATATTTTATAGCATCGTCAAACGAAGGTATGTCATCACCATAAATGGTAGCTTGCATTTCATCACCCTACATTATAAGAATTGTATATCAAAAACTGAACCCCTAGAGTTGTATGAGTCATGTATAACCATGGAGTTAAATGTAAGTAATAAAGCAATCGGTACCCGAAATAACAAACCTTATCATCCTTCATCCGTGTTGAATTCTAAGAGTACACGACCACAAGAGGGGGGTGAATTGTGGTGACCGATTTTCGCCTATTTACTGACAAACAGCCTTAGACCCTGATTACAGAGACTGTTTCTGAATGACGAATAGTCTTGGGCCTTGTTTGCAGTGGCTGTTCCCAATAGGTTCAGAAGCGAAAATCAAGTAGATAAAAGCGGAAATAAAACACACACGATTTTTACGTGGAAAACACCTCTAGCCCAACTGAGGTGTGAAAAACCACGACCTACCTCGTGTAGGATTTAACCACTTTACTAACGGGTTGAACACGTTACAAAAGTAACACTCCTTGTTACAACTTGTAACTCACGTAACCTTCTTCTCTAAGACAGGTTACACCACGTCCAAATCTCTCTAGATTGGACACGTCCAAAGTCCATACGACTAAGGATACACTCACTCACTTTTGATCTGAGATCAAGGATATAAAACACCTTACTGGGGTGCTTCTGACTTAAGTAGATGTAAGGCACAATGAAGTCCTAGTACGCCAATAGTTTTGAAAGCTCAATTTTTGCACAATCTTGTCACGGTTTTTTCTTTTGAAATGTAGCTCCAGAAATCTCAAAGTGTTTGTGAAAGAAACCGATTTTTCCCTTGTGTATCTCTGCCGAAAGGAGTGAAAAGATTTTCTTATTTAAGCAAGCAAACCCAACGGCTAACTCCTTCAAAAAGGATAGAAAAATCTTCTAATTTTAGCAGCTTAGGAGATTTCTTCAGATTTCCAACGGCTAGAAACAAAGAAGATAAGATTCTCCTAAAATATAGAGATTTGATACTCACGGGACAAAGTCGCTTAATATAGCCATGTAATTTAGCCCAAAAAAGGATAAAAATCTTGGTTTCAAAATTTGAATCAATCATGGCTTAAAAATAAGGAATAAAGATTTTTCGGATTTTGAAAAAATCTCTAGCAAAAATGGTTTTGCAATCTGCTACATATATATAATAAATAATAATCTTTTTAGGACTTAACTAATCAGCCTAGGATTTCATAAAAGGATTCTTAGAGCAGCCAGCCAACCAAAAGAAATTTTCAGGTAAAACGGATGTGGCCGCTGCAGTTTCAGAAACACCCTAGGCACCCTGTTTGCAGGGTTGTTTGGAAATGGTGTTCTGAAACAAATCTCGAAAACCGTTTCAAAAAGTGTTAGATTGAGACTTTCAAGATTGGCATATTAACAAGAATCTAAAAGATAGAACCTAAATCAAATCGAGACTTCTTGTTGTAAGAATTAGTCATCTTGTCGAGGATGGATGTGCAACTCCAAACACCTTGGTCACCTTGATTACTCGGGTGATCTTGTATCGCTGAATGTAGGAACTTGGTCTTTAAGACTTAGTCAGCTGTTGTCGAGATTTGTTGTGTGCTGATCTTTGTGTCACTGAAGCTTGGAACATGTTCTTAAAACGTGTTCTCAACATTTAGTAGACAGAACAGGTAAGTAGGATCAATACAAACAACTGTGTAGAACCTGTTTGGAGAGCTTGTTTGGAAGAACATTACTCAAGCAAGTATGCTACACTTGGATTTGTTATCATCAAAACTTTATACAGTTAGTTCAACAATTTCCCCTTTTTGATGATGACAAACCAAGTGACCATATTGACAAGAAAAAGATTTTATTTTCGTAAGTGCCTTGAGTGCTGATATATATCCACACAGGTGCTAGGTCAGTCAAAAAACATATGTAAGTATAAAGACTAATGACTCAACCGTTCAACTCAACCTAGGTCCACTTATCTTCCCCCTTTTGGCATCATTAAAAAGGTACAAACAACAATCAGAACATGGCGTTTGCAAGTGAATCACATAAGACATAGCAAGAGATAAGCAAGATATAATAGAACCAGATATGTCATTGAAAGTCCGGAAGGTGCAATACAAAAAAAAATGAGACACAGAAAGAGACGGGGAAGAGAACTCTAGGAAACATCCGATGAGAACAGGTTACAAGGGGTGATTATGGCTGCGGAGGAGGGAGTTTGGTAGCGAGGGAGGGGTTGTGGCCTTGATCTAGGCGTTCTGCTACGCCTAGCCACTGTTTTGACCCTTTTTCTCTTCTCTCTGGATTGAGGAACCGGAGTCACTTATTCGGTTGCTGTAGGAGGAATGTCCATGCCACTACTTCCCCCTGCCTCAAGAGACTGCTCAGCCGAGTCTCCTTGAAGACCAACTCCCAAATCGTCCTTAAACACCTCCTCATAGGACTCAGACCCTGTTTCGGGTACTGTTTCTTTTTCAGGAAACAGCCCGAAAGAACAGGGCTCAGAGAAATCAAAGAAACCAACATGGGACTCAAAGGCTTTATCTTGGGACCCAAGATTGCCACCAATTTTCCCAGTTGAAGCAAAGTTCTTTTCAGTGAGGGGACAAACAGTCGATCCCTCAAACACCACCAATTCCCAACCAAAATGGTAGGGAATATCTTTCAAACCCAAGCCCACTGATTTCAGGTCGACACTCTTCAAAAATCCAAAAGGTTTGAAGCTGATTGGGCGAGGAGGAGTGGAAGGTTTACCTTCTAGAATCGCCATTAAAAACGGCGAGAAGGCAACAGGGGCAGGACCTGTTCGTGAGGCTGGTGCGGGTGTCCTGCTACCCTGAGATTTTGAACCAGAACTTCCAGAGCCGTTGAAGGAAGCCATTTGAGCAAGAATTGGAGAGAGATTAGGGTTTGAGTGAAAGGAAATTGCCGGGTATGAGAGAGAGAGAGAGAGGTGTGATGAGAGAGAGAGGCAAAGATTTGGAGATTTAAAGAGAGAGAGCATGCCAAATCTTTAAAGATTTACCCGTTACAACGGGTAGATCATTACTAGCCGCCCGCACATGCCTCGGGAAGGAGGAAAATTTAAAGGCTGGACACAACTTGTTTCACATACTAACAATCAAGGAACGTACCTGTTCTTGCTGCTTGATCTTGGAGGAGATTCAACGGTAACAAGATAATAAAGGCAATCATATTAAATTTAAACGAATGCCAGCAACTGCAAATAATGCACATATACTAAAATAGCACAGAATTGATTGCAAACAATTTTCATTAAACACATTGTACCTTCAACCTATGGAAGTTACAAACAGGGGGAGAGAACAGGGTACTTAGGTTGTTTCAAACCTAGTTCAAGTCTATTTTTCTCAAATTGATCTCTACTTAGCGCCTTGGTGAATATATCAGCAATTTGGTTTTCTGTGGCACAAAAATTCATTGAGATCAATCCTTTTTCAACATTGTCTCTTAAGAAATGATGACGTATGTCAATATGTTTAGTTCTTTTATGTTGACACGGATTTTTGGCAATATTAATTGCACTTGTGTTATCACAAAAAATAGGTATGCATCCAGTGTCAACACAAAAGTCTTTGAGTTGTTGTCTTATCCACAGTAATTGAGCACAACATGAAGCAGCTGCAACATATTCAGCTTCTGCTGTGGACATGGCAACTGAATGTTGTTTCTTGGTTGCCCAAGATACCAAACAAGGTCCAAGGAAATGAGCCATACCTGTGGTGCTTTTTCTATCAACCAGGAAGCCTGCATAGTCAGCATCAGCATATCCAACAAGATCAAAATTGCAACCTCTAGGATACCATAGAGCTAAATCAGGTGTATGTTTTAAATACCTTAGTATCCGTTTAACAGCCTTAAGGTGAGTTTCTTTAGGATTAGACTGAAAACGGGCACATAAACCAACACTGAAAACAATGTCGGGCCTACTAGCGGTAAGGTATAAGAGTGACCCTATCATGCCCCTATAGAGTTTCTCCTCAACTGAGGGACTCCCATCATCCATTACCAACCTGGTAGAAGGAGAAATGGGAGTATCAATGGGCTTGGCCGACTCCATTCCAAAACGCTTAAGTAGTTCCTTAATATACTTTTGTTGATGGATCATGGTGCCGTTTGAAGTTTGCTTGATCTGTAAGCCTAAGAAGAAGCTAAGCTCACCCATCATGCTCATTTCAAACTCACTCCTCATCATTTTTGAAAATTCATTGCATAAATCATGATGAGTTGCCCCAAATATGATGTCATCAATATATACTTGGACAATCAACAGATGTTCCCCCTTAGATTTTAGAAACAAGGTATTATCTACCTTGCCTCTTCTAAAATCATTTTCAAGTAAAAAGCTTGACAATCGTTCATACTAAGCTCTAGGAGCTTGTTTTAGACCATAAAGAGCTTTGTCAAGTTGAAAAACATGGTTTGGAAATTCACTGTTTTCAAAACCAGGGGGGTGTTTGACATACACCTCTTCTTTAAGGTATCCGTTTAGGAATGCACTTTTGACATCCATTTGATATAGCTTGATCTCCATATGAGCTGCAAAGGCTATTAGGATACGAATAGCCTCAATCCTAGCAACAGGTGCGAAGGTTTCTTCATAATCGATCCCTTCTTCCTGATTGTAGCCTTGAACCACCAGCCGTGCCTTATTCCTAGTGACTGTTCCGGACTCGTCCAGCTTGTTCCGAAACACCCACTTGGTTCCAATGATTGTTCTATCTGCAGGCTGGGGTACAAGGTGCCATACCTTGTTCCTTTCAAATTGGTGAAGCTCTTCTTGCATTGCTGTGACCCAATCTGCATCTGCAAGAGCTTCATTGACATTCTTTGGCTCAATGTTAGAGAGAAATGCATAGAAAGCACGAAAATCCTTAAGCTTAGATCTCGTTTGCACCCCGGCATTTATATCAGACAAGATTTGATCAAGGGGGTGTGAACGATGATGCTTCCAAGGTCGTGGAGTTAGGGGATCCACAGACACACTTTCTACTCTGGCTTGGATACTTGAAGAATCAGGTTCAGGAACAGCTCCTGAGCCTGTTCCTGCACCTATTTGCAGGCCTGTTCCTGAGAAACTGGACTAGTGTTGTCCCGAACAGGGTTCAACATTGCTTCCCCCTGTTTGGTCCTCACCTTACCGGCCGTTCTGAGGAACAGCTTTAGGACCCGTTTTCTCCACGGTGTTCTTACCTTGTTCATCTTGGTGCAACACTTCTTTTCGAACAAGACCTAATTCAAATCCTTCCTCCTGTGCATCATTCTTGCTTAACGAGTTAGATTCATCAAAAAGCACATGCACACTTTCCTCAACACACAAGGTTCTTTTGTTAAACACTTTGTATGCCTTACTATGTGAGGAATAACAAAGAAATATTGCCTCATCACTCCTAGGATCAAACTTCCCTAAGGCATCCTTCCCATTATTATGCACAAAGCACCTACAACCGAATGTTCTTAAATGCATGATGTTGGGCTTTCTACCTTTGAAAAGTTCATAGGGAGTTTTGTTCAAAATAGGTCTAATCATGCATCTATTTATAATGTAGCATGATGTGTTCAAAGCTTCTGCCCAAAAGTTCCTAGGAAGACCACTAGCAATAAGCATTATTCTAGTCATGTCTTCTAGGGTGCGATTTTTGCGCTCAACCACCCCGTTCTGTTGGGGTGTTCTTGGGGCTGAGAAGTTATGATCAACACCATGTGCATTACAATAGTTTGTAAAGCTTGCATTTTCAAATTCAGTACCATGATCAGACCTTAAACTAACTAAAGAGTGTCTTACTCTCCTTTCAACCGTCTTGAGAAAGGTAATAAAATTCTCAAAAGTTTCATCCTTGGATGCCAAGAACAGGGTCCAAGTAAATCGAGAGTAATCATCTACTACAACCAGCACATACCTCTTCCCACCTCTACTTGCTATCCTCATAGGACCACATAGATCAATGTGTAACATTTCCAGAGGTCGGGTAGTGCTAACACAATTTTTTGATTTAAAAGACGATCTGATTTGTTTGCCTTTTGCACAAGCTTCACAAACCTTGTCATCATTGAATTTGATGGAAGGTAGTCCAACAACTAGGTCTTTGGAAACAAGTTTGTTCAAAAGAGTGAGACTTGCATGACCTAGTCTCTTGTGCCAGAGCATTATATCATCATTTAAAGCGCTCAAACAAGTCAGATCGTTTTGGGGAAGTGTGGAAATACATACTTTGTAAACATTTTTGTGACGCTTCCCCCTTAACACGACATCTCCTGTGTTTGAGTTTACAACCAAGCAACGTGTTGGTGAGAACACTACTAGGTTGTTCTTGTCACACAGTTGGGACACACTAAGCAGATTGTGCTTTAAGCCATCAACTAGATAGACATTATCAATTGAGTGGGAATGGGACTCACCAACCCTACCTATACCGACAATTGTCCCAGACTTACCGTTTCCAAAAGCCACACTCCCACCATCCGAAGCTGTAAGTGAGAGAAAGTTGGATTTTTCACCGGTCGTATGCCTCGAACACCCACTATCAACATACCACAGCTGCTTGTTTTCAAGGTTATTCCCTGGGCTGTTTGCTGTATTATTTGCTGGGTTGTTCTCTCTCACTTCAGCCTGCAAAACAAATCAAGGGTTAGTTTTAGGAACCTAAATTCACTTGAGTCCCATTCTTTTAGACAGATAAATCTCATCTTTCCTAGTCCAGATTTGTTTTACATAACCTTCATTTCTTTCAATGGCATACCTTCTTGAAGGACAAGTGTATCGATAATGACCGATTTTACCACAATGAAAGCAAACAATATTTTCAGGTAATCCAACATACTTTCTATTGACTGGGTAAGAGGTCCTTTTAGGAGCAAAACTTAGTCCCTTTTTATTTTGACCGTGGTGAGTGTTTAGCCATTCAAGCGCTTTTGAGGACTTGTTCCATAGCTTGTTTGTGGCGAGATCAGATTCCAATTTTTTTATTTTCGCCAACAGGTTCTTGTTTTCAGCAAGTAAGGACTCAACCTTTTCTTTCAACTCTAGGGATTCCTTTTCTGCTTTGGCTAAAGTAACAGAGTGAGTCTCTTCTTTCAAGATCAAGGATTCCTTGAAGTTTTGGTGTAAAAAGGATATTTTCTTTTCAACCTCGAGTTTTTCACTCTTGCGGATCTCATTTTCTAGTTCTAGGTCTCGGACATCTCTTTTCAATTCTGCACAAGTATCCATCAATGAATACAACAATTCTTCAAGAGTGGCCTTATTGAGACCACGTACCTTGTTCTTGAGATCAGTAAGGCTGTTTGTTGACTCATCATCTGAATCCGTGTCACTTTGTGCCATGAGAGTTACAGCACCTTCATTAGTTTCAGACTCTTCTTCATCTTCAGAGGAGTCACCCCAGGCAGCCAGCATTGCTTTCGAGAATCGTTTCCCAGAACTCTTTGTAGCTTGTTTTCTACCTTGTTTCCTGGGGTGTTCGTGCTCTTGCTCTTCTCGAAGTAAGGGACAGTTTCACTATATGGTCTGTTTTGCCACATTTGAAACACCTAGTAAACTGTTCTCGGGGGGTGTTTCTGGTTTTGTTGAAATCCTTCCTTTTGCTGTTTTCTTTGACTTTCTTGAAGAATTTCTTGAACTTTCGAGTCATCATAGCCATCTCTTCTTCCTCAAGATCAGAATCATCATCTTCTTGTGCTTTTAAGGCAAGTCCTCGATCTTTCTTCATCTCCTCTTTCTGTTGAGAATTTTTTCTCAGTTCGTATGTTTGGAGATTACCAATCAACTCGTCTAGGGTGATCTTGTTCATGTCTTTGGCTTCTTGGATGGCTGTTACCTTGCCTTCCCATGATCGAGGTAAAATCCTTAGAATTTTCCTTATCAACTCTTCAGTGGTGAAGGATTTTCCCAGGGATTTTAACTCGTTTGTTATGTGAGTGAAGCGGGTATACATATCCATCACATTCTCACGATCACCCATATCAAACAACTCGTATTGTCTCATGAGTAACTCAATGCGTGATTGTTTGACTTGACTTGTTCCTTCATGAGCTACTTGTAAAGCATTCCATATTTCTTGAGCTGACTCACATTCTGAGATGCGAGTATATTCATCGGGTCCTAGGCCAAAATAGAGAAGTTTCTTGGCCTTGGCATTCTTTTCCATTTTCTTGTAATCCTCAGCATCATATTCAGTAGGATCTTTGGGAACCTTTTTTCCATCTTCAAGAACTTTCGTGGGAACAAGAGGCCCGTTCCTGATGAGCATCCATAACTCGTAATCTTCAGCTTGTATATAGTTCTCCATCCTGTTCTTCCACCAAGTGTAGTGTTGGCCATTGAAATAAGGTGGTCGAGTGATGGATTGACCCTCAAATATGCCTTGTGGTGTACTCATTTTCAGAATCTCTCAAGGTGTTAACCTTGCAGAAGAGAACCTGCTCTGATACCACTTGTTGAATTCTAAGAGTACACGACCACAAGAGGGGGTGAATTGTGGTGACCAATTTTCGCCTATTTACTGACAAACAGCCTTAGACCCTGATTGCAGAGACTGTTTCTGAATGACGAACAGTCTTGGACCTTGTTTTGTAGTGGCTGTTCCCAATTGGTTCAGAAGCGAAAATCAAGTAGATAAAAGCGGAAATAAAGCAGACACGATTTTTACGTGGAAAACACCTCTAGCCCAACTGAGGTGTGAAAAACCACGATCTACCTCGTGTAGGATTCAACCACTTCACTAACGGGCTGAACACGTTACAAAAGTAACACTCCTTGTTACAACTTGTAACCCACGTAACCTTCTTCTCTAAGACAGGTTACACCACGTCCAAATCTCTCTAGATTGGACACGTCCAAAGTCCACACGACTAAGGACACACTCACTCACTTTTGATCTGAGATCAAGGATACAAAACACCTTAGTGGGGTGCTTCTGACTTAAGCAGATGTAAGGTACAATGAAGTCCTAGTATGCCAGTAGTTTTAAAAGCTCAATTTTTGCACAATCTTGTCACGGTTTTTTCTTTTGAAATATAGCTCCAGAAATCTCAAAGTGTTTGTGAAAGAAACCGATTTTTCCCTTGTGTATCTCTGCCGAAAGGAGTGAAAAGATTTTCTTATTTAAACAAGCAAACCCAACGGCTAACTCCTTCAAAAAGGATAGAAAAATCTTCTGACTTTAGCAGCTTAGGAGATTTCTTCAGATTTCTAACGGCTAGGACCAAAGAAGATAAGATTCTCCTAAAATATAGGAATTTGATACTCACAGGATAAAAACTTATTAGCCACTTAATATAGCCGTGTAATTTAGCCCAAAAAAGGATAAAAATCTTGGTTTCAAAATTTGAATCAATCATGGCCTAAAAATAAGGAATAAAGATTTTTCGGATTTTGAGAAAATCTCTAGTAAAAATGGTTTTGCAATCTGCTACATATATATAATAAATAATAATCTTTTTTGGACTTAACTAATCAGCCTAGGATTTCATAAAAGGATTCTTAGAGCAGCCAGCCAACCAAAAGAAATTTTCAGGTAAAACAGATGTGGCCGCTGCAGTTTCAGGAACACCCTAGACACCCTGTTTGCAGGGTTGTTTGGAAATGGTGTTTTGAAGCAAATCTCGAAAACTGTTTCAAGAAGTGTTAGATTGAGACTTTTAAGATTGGCATACTAACAAGAATCTAAAAGATAGAACCTAAATCAAATCGGGACTTCTTGTTGTAAGAATTAGTCATCTTGTCGAGGATAGATGTGCAACTCTAAACACCTTGGTCACCTTGATTACTCGGGTGATCTTGTATCGCTGAATGTAGGAACTTGGTCTTTAAGACTTAGTCAGCTGTTGTCGAGATTTGTTGTGTGCTGATCTTTGTGTCACTGAAGCTTGGAACCTGTTCTTAAAACTTGTTCTCAACATTTAGTAGACAGAACAGGTAAGTAGGATCAATACAAACAACTGTGTAGAACCTGTTTGGAGAGCTTGTTTGGAACAACATTACTCAAGCAAGTAAGCTACACTTGGATTTGTTATCATCAAAACTTTATACAATTAGTTTAACAATCCGAATCCTTTGGTATTTGGTTTTGTTAGGAGAAACTTGAGGGCGCGCCTTCTCTATGATCTTGACCTTCACAGTGAAATGTCGGGACTTTTCTCACAACTCTTTCAGAAAATTTTTGGATGGAGCCATCTCACCCTATAGTTCAGTCATAATAATTAGTTCTTGGCTTAGCATGAGTAACTATTATGTATAACCAGTCATAAACCATGAAATGGGAAAAAAACAAAAATATACTCATAATCAAATTTTCGTTTGTAATTCTACAAAATATTAAATAAAGAGCAAACCAAGTGAAGTCAGATTTACATTTTAGCTATCCATCTTGAACTCTACGTAGCAACTAAAGGCAAAAAGGTGACCCACTCACTGCTTCATTTTTCTAGCAGCAATTACTACTATGTGAAATGTTAAATGGTCTCCTGATAGCTTATTGACTGAGGCATATCAAACAACCCCATCCAAAACCACCCTAAAAAAGAAAAAAAGGGCAATAAAATCAAATATTACATTTCTCAAGAATGTATCTCAGCAAAGATCAAAACATATGGACAAAAAATTAAACACCCGATGACAACTCCCAATCAACAAAACCAAATGACTAAAATCCCCAGGACATGAGCATCAGGACCCAATATCACAGTTGCCTCAGTTACTTGAAAAACATAATGATTAACTCGATGGGAGAGATATTAAAGAGAAGAGGAAGAAAATAAGCTTACTTGTGATTCGCAGTTCACTTGCTATCTCAAACTTTAACCCAGCCACAAGACCCCTTTCTCATCTTTTTCACAGAGAATTTAAAGCCGGCCAAGTCAATTCCTCACATCAGGCCCAAGGCCCTTCCCCATTCCATTTTTTTTTTTTTTAATTTTGTGCTGTGTGAAAAGGGAGCTAAGGACAACTCATGAATAGTGTGCAGAATGGCTTAAGAATGGCTTCAGCAGGGTTCAGGAATGGCTTCAGCAGGAGTTAACACTTTGTGTCAATGTACCATCTTTTCCTAACTTCTTCCCCCAAGAGTTGAACAATTCAAATGGGACTGAGAAACCCCAAATAATTGCTTAAAATGAACAATATTATAATAAGGGGGCTAAAACTACAAGGCCTAAAAGGAGTCCAAGCTACTCCCACACCAGCCGACCTAACACTAATGCTAGCTACATTTTCTGAATAGTGATAAACAGTAGGTGAACAGAGGAGGGGGCCTATTGGCTTTTTGACTTCTTCCCCCAAGAGTTGAACAATTCAAATGGGACTGAGAAACCCTAAATAATTGCTTAAAATGAACAATATATATATATTATAATAAGGAGGCTAAACTACAAGGCCTAAAAGGATTTGTCCAAGCAACTCCTACACCAGCTGGCCTAACACTACTGATAGCTACGGTTTATGAATAGTGATAAACAGAAGGTGAACAGGAGAGGGAGCTATTGGCTTTTTAAGGTTTAAGATATAAAACTTTGTATATGTTAACCTGAAAATCTCAGTGGGACAATTTGGGTTAACAGAGGCAAAGTTTCCAGGGATATGATGATATATTCAAGGCATATATACCATACATGTTGACACAATTAGCTTTTGCCATCCCACCACCACTAAGACTTACTAGAACCCACCCAAGCCACCCCAACTTTGACCTACTACTACCACCGACTTCACAAACAACCACCACTGGCACCACTATGCTTGTTACGTCTCTCCTCTTCCTCCATTGTTAAACTAGAATTATTGTTAAAATTATGGTGACGAGCAACTTTGCCATCAAAACATGACCACCTATAGCTGCACATGTAGCCCAAAACCACCTTCAACCTACTACATGCATCTCCCTCTGCAATGCCATAAGGTCGAATTAACAAAATCACAACCCCCTTATCTCATATAGATCCACAAAGTTGTCAACTGCACCATCTTAGACCTATCTTTTTCTCGCTCTAGGCTAGTCAACAGCCCATGTTAAGGGCTTCGTCCAGCCAAATCCAACTACTTCCTTACCCAGTTGCTTTTGTGTCTTAGTCCCTTGTCATGCAAACTCCACCCTCATATATTTAGCTTGCTTAGACATTCCTCAAGTTGACTTGGACACGGTCCCAAAGTTGCCAACTTTACCAACTTGAATTCAGTTTCTAGATAACTTATAATTTCACTAAAATATATATTTTTCCCTTTAGGTAATCTATAATTATTATAAGTAATTAATAATTATCGTTTATACAATTTCTAGCATGTAAGCAAAAGTACTAATTAATTTTTTGCCCATCAGATCATTTATGTTGGCAAATAAGGTACGTGAAATTAGAATCACAACCTTTTTTATTTTTTTTTTTGGGTTTCTCTTTAGCATATTTGTTTATGTTCTGTTAACCCAATCAGGAAATTTTGATGAATACCCTTATATTTATATTTACAACTTGATTTTATAAATTTATTTACCTTTAATTTAATAGATACTTTTTCATCAATCAAATATCGTTTCAATGGAATTTATAAATCAGACATTTTTTTTTATTTTTGATAAAAAAACACTTACTAAAATTTAGAGTTATCTTAATTATATGTTAAAATATTTAATTATATGTTAAAATGTTTATTAAGAACTAAGATTTTCAGCCTCCCTTTATTTTAATCTAAAGAAAAAAATCATCCCTCCTTTTTTTTCCATACAAAGTTGTTACCCTATCATAATTATACAGTAAACATTCTCTCCTTTTTCTAAATATTTTTAAAAAAAGAATTTTACTCCTATATTTTTCTACAATGGAACCTCCTCTTCATCCCATCTCTCCTTCCTCCCTCTTCCAAAACCCTAACAACCTCAAATCCTAAACTCTCATCTCCTTTCCTAGTGCCCATCATTGCCTCTTTTTCCACCTCTGCCGCCAACTCTGGCCCTACTTTCGGCACCAGTCACCAAGCCACTCTAGTAGATGCTAGCTCAGCTCCAACCTAATTCATCTACATCAATGGCGCAGAAAAGCGGAATTCAGAAATAGAAAAAATCTATGCCAAAAATAGCCATATCAAAGAAGAAGCATGCCTCAAAATCAAACCAAATTTGAAAAATTTCAAAGCAACAGCCACAAATTGAACTAACAATTTACACAGTTGAAGTCAATTAGATGAAATTGAAAGCTAACTGAAATGGCTCTGCAAGAATAAAAATCAAACATGAGATATTAACTCAAAAAATCTAATCTAAACTCTTAAATTAAACTACATCCCCAATTCAAAAATTATATGTCTCTTTCTGAATTCTTGAAGAGAGAAACGGGGAAGAATCGGAAGATAAAAAGAATGAGAATTTCAAGGAGAAGAAACAAAGATAGATAACACACTGGTATGGAATATAAAATGTGTAAGGAACACATTTGTCAAGCGAGAGCCATTAGGGGACAAAAATAAGGGATTTTTGATCAAGGGCATGATAGCCACGCGTGGTGTGAACACATTTGCGACAAAAGCAACACCGAAACAACACTATTTAGTAAATTTCCCAATTTACAAAGTGTCCTGCCAACGCCTGAAGTAGTTCTCGCTGATTGCAGATCTAAGTCGTGCTCTTTTTCTCCGTCTTTTATTAGTATACTAATTAATTGAGTAATTTGGTCACAAATTTGGTGATTGAGGCATGTTCTTCAGGGTTTAGGAATCAGGATGTCTTGTCCCCCTACTGCTCCGCGTCGATCATTTCAAAAATAAATTCAAAACATGTAAGCTCTGCATTGCTCTTTTCCTCTTTATTTTCATCATATGTTACAGTTTCAATTTTTAATTTCTCTTTTTCAGTTACTAATTTAAACTTGGAGTTTTATTGGGTATTTTTATCAATCTAATTGGGTTTATTGCACTAGTAATTTCAACAGTAAGGCCCTTCTTGACAGGAACGAGAGAATTCGATTTCATGCGTCATGGATTTTTGCATCTTATTCATGAGGCCCCCAAACCAGAAGAAGCCTTTTCCTTGTGGAGGTCTATAGAAATCAAATTCTTTTAATGAAGCCTTCAGTAGGTGCAGATACCTTTGGTTATCTGCGTTCCTTTGACAAATCATGGCTTTCAGTTGACACAGTGATGGTAATTGATTCCAGCTTGGGGACTAAAATCTTTTAACTCCCCTTTGTAGCTTCTGTTCAAATGTCTGCTTCCTAGCTCCCATTCTTGAAAGAAAATATTTAGGTGAAATTTCTCGATGCTTTCAGTGCAGGATTTGAGCCACTGGTGTCGAGGCAATTCGAATTAAGCAAGAATGGATGGATTGACTATTTGGCTTTGCTGGTGTTTTGCGGATAGTTTATGTGAAATTTGTCATTGCTGCCGTTGCACTCATTAACGTTTTTCGATAATTTCTGTTAACCCGGTAGTGTGAATGTTTGATCCCGGTGTTTGCTGCAAATGAAAAATCATTGTAACTTATACCATAGCAACGCTTAGATTTCTCCAGAAACTTATTTGAGTATCCAGGGGAGGAAGTTGAAGATGGAAGAGTTAATATGAATTTCATATGGGCTCCCTTTATTTGCATAACTGTCTGGAGGGTGAACTATAGAGTTTCTTTGTAGCATTCGTCAATGGTTGACCTGTTTGCACGTCGCTACCTGCTTGTTTTATTGTAGTTTATTTGACGACACACCTTGCTACAAGTTTTCATAGTACCTAGATTACAAAAACAAATGAAATAAAAAAAAAATTAATAATACGTGATCACTCTAAAATATCATCGTACCTTGATGTTCTCTGATATCTCCTTTTTATGCGTCAGCTTTTATTTATTTATTTATTCTTTAGAGAAATGTGGCATATCAAGTCCTCTCATCTTTCCGTATGTCTTGTTGTTCTAGTCTGTCTGAAATTGAATTTGTGTCAGACAAGAAGAAATAGGGCAAACAAGGATCCTGTATAACTTGACATGTTATTGTGATACGACTGTTACTTGGATTGATTAGTGCATCTAAGCTCCTTAAACCCCCCCCCCCCCCCCCAAAAAAAAAACCTTCCATCTTTCATCACATTTTTAGCATGAGCCAGTTTTTTCTATGTTTGACTAGATGAGTTAGAAATGGATTATAGTAGTATTCCAATGCTTTTTGTGATGCCAGTGATAGGTTTATGGGAGCCTTAATGTTGAACTTAGCATTCTTATTTTGGAACATATTCTTGTTAGGGTCCTATAGAAATTGGATGGAAATAACAAACAATCACAAAATATAATAATAAAAAACAAGCACAAATCAACATCAAGATTTACATGGAAAGCTCAATGTGGAAAAAACCACAGACGACGATGAGCAAAATTCACTATAGAGATGGGAGAGTACAGAATTGATATGAGAGCGATGTACTCTAACGAGAGATCAATTACTGATTGCAATTAACTCCAGAACACTCTCTCACAGGGGTAGAATAGTGCAATAAGAAAGCTCAACAATTGTGTTTGTGTATTGCTGTGTATTGATGATGATTATGGAGGCTTGATGCGCCCCCTAATGAATGGATCAAGCACACAGGTATGAGGAAATCCTAGTCGTCATGATAGTTGGGCCATAAATCTAACAAACGAGGAAACCTTAGCCATCGTGATATTTGGGCCATAAACCCAGCAATCTCTACCTTGCACCAAATTCACCAATTCTAGAACAAACACATCACCAAAGAACCTTGAAGGGTAGTGCCCTGCAGGGCAGACCTTGAAGGGCGGTCAGCAACACCGAAGACCAACTAAGTCCAGATAGAGCTAGAACTAGTAATAAGGGGAGACATGGTGGGCATATCTGTAGGGTTATCTGCTCTACGTACTTTGCTCATAACAATATCTCCTATAGCAATAGTATCTTTGATATAACGGTACTTGATGCTGATATACTTGGTTTTTTAGTGATAGACATCATTCTTGGTGATATGGATAACACATTGAATATCTGAAAACACTATAGTGACACCTTCTAGAAAACCAAGCTCTATGATAAGACCTTTCAACCATGTAGCTTACGTCACTCCCTCAGTTGTAGCAATGTATTCTGTTTCAGCAGTGGATAAAGCTGAAATAGGCTATAGGCATGCTTTCCAAGCGATAGCATCTGCACATAGAGTAAAGATGTAGTGAGAAGTAGAACACCTATGATCAAGATCTCCATCATAATCAGAGTCAACGAATCCTGCAACATCATAGGTTATAGTCTTGGACTTGTTAAACAATAGACACCTGTTCAGAGAACCCTTCACATAGTGATGGATCTATTTCATAGATTCTCAATGATCTTTAATAGGATTATGCATATAACGACTCACTAGACTAACTGCATAGGCTAAATCTGATTAGTGCAGACCATAGCATGCATGAGGCTTCCAACTACACTAAAATAAGGAACATGAGACATCTTTTCTATTTCCTCCTCAGATGTAGGACAGGACTTGGCTGATAGTTGCAAGTGAGCTGCTAGAGGAGTAATCACTGGTCCGCAGTTACTCTTATTGAACCTATCAAGGCACTTCCTTTGAGATAGGTAGAGCTTACCAGCTTTTCAATCTCTGTGAATCTGCATACCAAGTATCTTCTTAGCTTCCCTAATACCCTTCATCTCAAACTCATTGCTAAATTGAGATTTAACTTGTTCATCAAGGATTTTTCCTTGGAGGCAATGAGTATGTCATCCACATATAGGAGTAGATAAATGGAGGAATCTCTAAATTCTTGAAAATATAAGCAATTGTCATAGGGATAACGTATATAGCATTGTCCTATCATGAATGCATCAAACCTTTTAAACCACTATTGTGGTGCTTGTTTCAGGCCATATAGAGACTTCTTCAAGCGATAGACATAATTTTCCTTTCCAGGAGTGGTAAAACCCTCAGATCATTTCATGTATATCTCATCCTCCAACTCTCCATGAAGGAATGCAGTTTTGACATTAAGTTGCTCCAATTCTATATCAAATAGAGCAAGAAACGCAAGCAACACTCTAATGGAGGTATGATGTACTACAGGAGAGAAAACTTCATTGAAGTCAATACCTTCCTTCTGGTTGCATCCTCGAATAACCAGCTATGCCTTCCATCTTGTAGCTTCAACCCCGAGAATATCCTCCTTTCTGTTGTAGAACCATTTGGCTGTCAAGGCATTACAACCCTTGGATAAGTCACACAACTCTCAAGTCTCATTCTTGTATAAACTCTCTATCTCTTCTTGCATTAGCATAATCTAGTTTGATGAATTGGGATAGGCGATTGCATCAGAGTAGGTAGAAGGTTCAATACCTTCAGGTAGCTCCTTTACAACAGCTAAGCGTATGCTATTAGTCCATCTTCATTATCAGCAGAATAGAGTGCAGGCTTTTTGATGGTTCTTTGCGGACTATCACGAGCAATGAAGTAGTTATCTAAAGTTTGCTGCTCTTTAGAATTTAGGATGTCAATGTTGTTGGAGTTAGTTTCCTAAGTATGGTCCTCACTACTAGAAGGACGTACTGTATTTGCACCTTGAGGAGCATTTGAAGAAACCTCTAGTTCTACCATCTTGCTGCCACCCTGTTGATCACATGTAGGGATAGCAGACACTTTTCCAGGAAAGAACATAATAATTTCATTAAAGGTAATATCCCAACACTGAATGACCTTTTTGGAGTCAGGAGACCAAAGCTAATATCCCTTATATTCAAATGCATAGCCTAGAAACATGCATTTAGCAACCTTGAGCGCTAATTTTCCATTGTTCACATCTGCAAACACAAAACATCCAAAAACTCTCAAAATAGAGTAGTGAATAGGATTACCTGACCAGACTTCTTCTGAAATTTTGAATTCAACAGAGGAATGTGGAGACTGATTCACCAGATAGCATGCTATAGAAATAGCGTCTGCCCAAAAATCACTGCAATGCTGTAGATTAGCATTGGAGAGCATATAACGTGCTCTCTCAAGTAGAGTTCTATTGATGCATTCTGCAACCTTATTCTGCTGAGGTTTCCCAACCAAGGTCTTAGGTCTAGCGATGCCTTGAGTAGCACAGAACTAACTAAACTCTAACAACAGAACTCAACATCATTGTTAGTCCTGAGCTTCTTTATCTTCCTCCCACTATGGTTTTCAACGAGCGCTTTGAACTTTTTAAGGGAAAGCCTTGTTCTTCTACCTTGAGAAATAAACCTAAACCTTTATAGAGAAGTCATCTACAAAGGTTAGCACATAACGTTTTCCTCCAAGAGAAGGAACTCTAGAAGGACTCCACAAATTAGAATGAATATAATCAAGGGTACCTTTAGTACAGTGTGCGGCTGTAGAGAAACTAACCTCCTTTCGTACACGCAATGATCATAAAAATCAGGCATACCCGTACCTTTGTTGCCTAGTAGAACTTGCTTGCTTAGCATTGTCATTCTCTTCTCGCTCATGTGGCCCAAGCGAGCATGCCAAAATCAAGTATCGTCTTCGATAGATGAGAGGGTAGTGACTGAAGTAGAACCTATCACTGTAAACCCTTGGAGAATGTAAAGACTTCCCGGTCTTTCTCCTTCCATGAGAACCAGGGCACCCTTGAAGATCTTCAAAACTCCACCCTCAGCGGTATACTTGCACCCATTGGATTCATGGGTGTCATGTGAGATGAGATTACGCTTCAGGTCAAGAATGTGATGAACTTTAGCAAGAGTCCTCACTATGCCATAGTGACTCTTAATTCGAACGGTGCCAATTCCTACAAAATTACATTGGGCATCATTGCCCATGAGTACAACACTAGCATCTAGTGCCTTGTATGTAGAAAACCAGTCTATATGGGAACGTATGTAGGTACGGCCTGAATCAAGAACCCACTCAGTACACCTCGATTATCTGTGGTAGTGAGAAGTAGAACATCACCATCTGACCTTAAGTCTACAACTGAAGCTTCTATAGGCTAATTATTTTGCCTTCTTGTTCTTCAGTTTATAGCGTTCACCTACTAAATTTCTTAGCTTTCTGCAGTATTTAGAGAGCTTGTTGGGTTTACTTCCCCTGGACTTTGATATGATATTTATCCTATTTGCACTCTCCTTTTTAGAGGTTCTCCCTCTCGCTGACAGGCCTTCAGCTTTGCCATCCGAACGCAGTTCAAGATCAAATTTTTCTTTTGACAATAGGTTAGCCTTTATGTCATCGAAAGACAAAGTTTTGTTATTACCGTATAGCATAATTTCCTTGAAGTGCTTATAGGAAGGGAGCAATGAGACAACTAATAATATTGCTGTATTCTCATCCTTAAGTTTCACATCTAGACTTTCAAGATTAATAATAATAGAATTGAGCTCGTCAAGATGATTCTGAATAGGAGTACCTTCAGCCATGGACAGTGTGTACAGATGTTCCTTCAAACAAATCTTATTTGTTAGGATTTTTGTCATGCATAGGGACTCTAATTTGAGCTAGTGAACTGCAGTGGTAGTCGCATCCAAGACTTCATGGAGAACATGAGTTACCAAGTATAGTTGAATTGTTAAAAGGGCCTTTTCATCGAGCTCCTCCCATTGTCCATCTGTCATGGTTGAAGGTTTCTTCGTTTTTCTAGCAATAGCCTTCTGTAACCATTATGGGTAAGAACTTCCATCATTTGGATGTTCCAGATGTTGAAACTCATCTTTCCATCGAATTTGGATATATCGAATTTTGTGACTGATGCCATCCCATAGAAAAAATTGTTGTGTGGACCATTAAGGTTAAGGCAAATAATTTTCCAAACCCACAATTTCTGATAAATATTTTCAAGTCCATCCAACTTTGTACAAACCTTTTTTGACACCAAAGTTGACCAGACATATCTTTTTGAACTTGCACCAAAGAACCTAAGTTTCTCATATTTGCATATTTGACCTAAATCCTTAAAAACTTACTTTTGAAAAATTTAATTTTTGTGCGTGTAGTTTTTTACCCATAGGTACTACTAGAAGTCCTCTTTCGAATAGTATTAGAGCCACATGACCAAAAATAATTAAGATTATTAAGCTAATTAATATGTAACTAAGCTAATTAATTATGTTCAATGCTTGAATCATCACCCAATTGCCCTGCTCCTAATTACTCGCATATTGTTCATCCATAAGAGCGAACTACTTCAGTAACTTCTCAATTAAACTATATCACTGATATAGTTTTAGAATTAAAAGCTGAATTAGTAAAAATCAAGACTGAAGTCAAGGAGCTTAGAATCAATTATCTATAATCCATCTTTCTTCAATTAACGAAATCAGACATAGTAGAAAATCGACTTTAAGTGTTAGTATTTCATTTCAGCATAAATATCTTTTTCAAAACCAAAAGAACAAAAATGAATTTCATTTGCATGATATAAAAATTCAAAAAGAAGTAGGAGAAAAATTAGGTAAAAAATCGATTAGAAAAGTAGAAAACAAAGAAGATGGAGTATAAGTAGTATAATCTTGAAGAACTACAGAGTATGTTTAAAAATAAGCCAAGTCTGCAAGAATTAAACGAATCATGAGCACAATTATGGATAAATAGGAAGTATTATTTGATAATAAGGAAGAGATGAATAATGTCCAATTAGAAGAAGAAATATATTAGTAGATGAACCTAATCGAGCTAGAAGATCTTACTATTGTACCTTAAGAAGAAATTAGAAGAAAACTAGATAAAAAATATGACAAAATAGCTATTGAGGATGAGATTAATGAAATTGGAGAAGAACTCGACTTAGATGAAATAGAGACCATTTTGGCTAACAATGTTGTTCCTAAACATGAAGAATTTGATGAACATCGTTTTTACAGTACTGAAGCTAACTGGTATGATTCATTAAATGAAGACGGTAAAAATACACTAAGAATGATGGAAACACCAACTGTAATGTTCAAAAACCTATGTAAGGAAATTGAAACAGAATTTATCGGAGGAAAATTTGATTCTAAAGAAAAAAAACAAAAGAATGGCAGAGAAAATTTAATAACATAGAATTATAGGATATGATATATTTGAAAAATTATATTGCTAAATTTAGTCAGTATTATTGCAAGATTGGGCATAATGAAACCAATCCTGGTATGTTTTATGACAAATTGCCATATCCGATAAATTCTATAACTAATGAAAAGTGCATTGCATGGTTTGAGAGAGTAGATGCTGTCGATACTGTTGGTTCAAGAATCTCTTATTTAAGAAAATGGGTCAATGATCAATGACTTGATCTCCAAAAGCAAAAGAAAATCAAGAAGCGGTTTCTAAGTTGTTGGGATTCTCCTCATCAATGGGGAAAGAAACCTAAAAGGAGACAAAAGAGAAAATTTTATAAGAAAAAGAGCATTAATAAACAAAGGGGAGAAAAAAATAGTAGAAAATATTATAAAAAACCAAGCCCTAAAAAACGAAGACTTTTTAGGAAAGCAACTTATAGTGGTGTAAGGAAAAACAACTGCAAATGTTGGACTTGCGAAGAAGTAGGACATTATTCTAATGAATGCAAAAAAAGAAGAATAACAAGCTTATTGAAACCTTGCATAGCATAGATTATGTTGAGCTTAGCGAAGAAGAGGCACTAGACCTAGCCCTAAATAACAACAAAGGAATTCTGGAAATTATATTGGGCAATGAATACGAAGAAAGTGATTATAAAGAAACAAGTCATATAATGGAAAGTAACTCGATTAGTCTTGGTAATCTTCAAGGAGGAGAGTTTGTTATAGACAATGAAAACCCAGAAGTCAAAGGAGATTGGGTGCTTCCCATAATTCGGAAAGACATGATCCACAAAAAGTTTATCTTTCAACACAAAAGCAAATACGTATGTCAAATGATGGAAGGAGATCCAGAAATCAAAGACTGTGACCATGATGTGGGTGAAGTTAATATCATTAATTGAGAAAATATCCTTAAGCATAAAAAAGATAAAAAAATACAGCTATACCCTATTGGAAGCATCCAAGTTCAAATTAGTTCATTACAATATTATAACAAAGATATTGATCTTTATATTTTGCTCTGTGATATCAGGTATATCAAATTTAAAAATCAAATTATCATAGGGATTAAGATTAATTTATGTAATGGATCAGTAGGGTTCAATTATCAACCTGGATATTATACGAGTCTAAAAGGTGAAATTGCTGAAATCTTCCTATCCCTTAGGATAAAAACAGTTGAGATGGACATAAAAAGAGGAGGATACCCATTAAATATATTTTGGAAAGTTATCTACAAATTAGATATTACTATAGATCCAGAGACTAAGGTAACAATGATAGAGGAAGAAAAATTTAAAAGTCCTGCCTATACAAAAAAGATCCAGAGGATTAAATCCATTCCACAGAAGATAAAGATTGATCGTTTATGGATATCTAACTTTGCCAATCCTATAAAAATCAATGAGAAAAATGTGATAAAAATTTATGAGAATGGTAAAATTACCATTAAACCCTAATTATTAAGAAGTATGAGTGTAAGATCAGAATGGGTATAAGGATCTGCATCAACTAAAGAAGAGCTTAAAGAAGATGATACAATAGTACGACCAGTGAAATAAGCAGAATGAGTTTTGAACTCGTAAGACACAGTGTAGGTAGAAGTATGAGTCTAGACAGGAAAGTCATTGGGTGCAAAACAAGAACTGTCAATAAGCCAACCTATGAGAATGAATTAATCAAAAATATGACTATGGAAATATGCTATGAAGTCGCCAACACAAATCCTAATAGCAATTACATCCCGATAAACTTATGCTTAGAGGGACATAATTAATATGAGTTGCATGCCTACATGGATAGTGGTTGTTCTATATGCTTTGGAAAAAGATCATTATTTTCAGAATTTATGTAAAAAAAAGCCAAGAATCCTTTATAAGTAAATAGGAGTTTAATGCATTATACCAATTCTATAAGTTACTAATCAACCCTATCATGATATGATTATTGGAAATAATTTTTACAGACTATAATATCCTTGCACATAGACCATAAATCAAATAATACTCATAATCAATGGTTGCTCAGTTCCTATTGAAAAATTGAGCAACGCTTACACTCATCAGAAAATTGAATTTATACGTAGCTAGCGTGGTGAGAAGATAATGCCTGCACAATGTGAGATAGCACAGGCAGTCTCACTACTTGAGTTATCTATTAAATAATAGATTGTTGAATAATAAGAGCAATTATGTAAAGAGCTCTACTCTGATAATCCACTAAAATTTTTGGATAACGATAAGACATTTGTAAAAATTACCATGTTAAATCCCAATACTATTATTCAAGTCAAACAAATGGTGTATACACGCCAGAATATTCAAGAATTTGATAAAAAAAAAATAAATGAACTTATTGGATAAAGGATTAATCAGGAATAGCAAGAGTCCTCACATCAATCCTGCATTCGTCGTAAAAAATCATGCACAAGAAAAAAGAGGAAAAACAAGAATAGTAATCAATTATAAAAAGCTTAATAATAACACTGTCGTTGATGGGTATCATATTCCTAACAAAAGATTGGATTGCAAAAGCAGATACTGGTAGATAAAAACGGATGAAGAAAGCATTCCTTTAACTACATTTAGTGCACCACAAGGACATTATGAATGGATAGTAATGTCATTTGGTCTTCAAAATGCACCTCAAATACTCCAAAGAAGAATAGATAACATCTTCAAAGACCTTAATCACTGCTGTTTAGTTTACATTGATGATATCCTTGTCTTTTCCAAAACTATAGAACATCACAAAGATGATGTCTTATTTGTCACCCAAAGATGCATCGATCATGGTATTATACTTGGTAAGAACAAGTGTGTTTATGCTAAACAAGAGACTGAGTTTTTAGTTCTGGGGATAAAAGCTGGACAAATTATCCTATAAAAGCATATTCTGGAAAAAATAAAAAATTTTCCTGAAAAGATTGAAGATAAAAAGCAGTTAGACAGGTTTTTTGGATGCTTTACCAATGCTTCAAACTTCATTAAAGATTTAGCTAAACAAAGAGAACCATTGCAATAGAAACTTAAGAAAGAACTAAGTTAAAAATGGACCCGAAGTGATTCAAACATTGTTCAAAACTTCAAAAAATATGTAAAAATCTTCCTATTCTTAATTTTTCTAATAAAAGAGATGATTTAATCCTTGAGACAAATGCCGACAATGAGCATTGGAGTACAGTACTCAAAATCGGAGAAGGATACTCTGCAAATATTACAGTGGAAGTTTTAATAAGGTGGAGTATAAGTATCCCATGATGGAAAAAGAAATCATTGCAGTCAGAAGGGGAATTGAAAAATCCTTAATCTTTTTAGCCCCAAAACCTTTTCTTATTCGAATTGATTGCAAAGGAATACTTGGTTTTGTAAAAAAGAATTTATCAAATATGCAAGCGCAAGGGCGACTCCTACGTTGACAATTATGGCTTAACGAGTTTTCCTTTTCTATTGAACATGTACAGGGATCGAAGAACTCTCTGGTAGATAGTTTACTCAAGACCTAGCCAATAGTGATCACCAGAGCAGAACTCCTGCAACAAAAGGAAGAAATCCAGTATGAAATGTCAGTATTACTAGAACGGGTTTCTTCTTCTATTAAAGTCCTTATCGATAATTTGAAATTTTATACAAAAAGCAGATCATGCTTTAGTTTGCTATCTTCTGCCTACCTAATAGCCCAAAGATTTTATCTTCTAGAATTACAAGTTAATTACTTAAGGTGTCCTTATGATATCCAAGAAAAAAATAAGTTCTCATGTTCAAGAAAAATGGCTCAATGAGTGGTATGCAGCCTGCATCAATTTTATCATAATTATTTCTATGATATTTGGGAATCTTGGAGTACTATAATCTACTTTCCCAATAAGTCTGGAGTTGGTGCTATTAGTTCCTAAAAAATTCAATCTGTCTAAATGATCCCATCATTAGAGCTTGGCAATACGTGATCATAGTTTACTTTATGGAATTCCTAGATCCAAAGTTGCCATTTTTCTCGACACTAACTAAATTTCAACAATGCATATTTAAAAGGATCCATTGGATTCTTATATCTCCTGATAGTCCAATAAAAATTCCATATAATATATGCCTATATGTGGACGTACATTGTGCACTAATCGAGTGTAAAAATGAAAAAGCCAAACTAGCTCATTATCTTGTTCAGATAGTTGATTTCTGTTACCCTAATGATTAATGACAAGAATGGTTTCTAGAACTAGAACTAGTTACTGATCCTGCTTTGGCAAGAGCCATTGTTTTTTACAACAGTTATCATCAAAGTTGGGGATTAATTGAACAAGAAAAAACACTAATGCATTGCGGGAACACTACTTTTTCTTATCACAATGAGTGTAGCGAATATATAAAGGTACAGGGAGCGGCTTTGGAAGATGTCTTTGATTATGTCTTTGATGTTGGAGCTAGAAAATTCTTATCCAAAAAAGAAAGAAATGTCTTCTTGAATTACTTGAGAAATGGGATCCAGAGCATCTTCAATTTGATGAAGATTTTGATAATTATCCGAATAATGATGGTCTCGAAGATATTATTGGAGATGAAGGCATGCAGAATCTCAATAATGATGATTAGTCTTGTTAGCATTAAAAGACTCTGAAAAGTGGTTGCTCCATTATTAAACTATTTTAACAAGTGGTAGGTTTGCAAAATAAGGCAGACTACTATGGCCATATGAATGTAATTGTAGCCATGTGTAAAATCAATGTGTATTGTAGCCGCTAGGGCATCCTTGTACCCCTATCCCCTCTCTAAAAGGAGAGATCCAGTGCTGAGAAGGGGCACACTCATTTGAGCATGCTTGAGCAAAAGAGAAGTCGGGATTCTCCATTTCTCTATGAGCAAGTATCTATAATGATCTTAGTGGTTTAAGTCTCTCTTCAATCTTTCCATTGTAGTATTTTTCACTTTTAAGCTTTTAATAAAAGAAGTTTCTCAGTAGGGAATGTTATTCAATTGAACCTTATGTTTTAAATGTTGTAATTTCTTAATTAAAGACTTATTATCCATCAAATATATAAAACTTGATTAGAGACTATGGTCTGAGGTAGGAAATGAAATAGATCTATATTGTGCCTGATTTAAGGAAGGTGTGGTTGATGTTAGCAATCTCCGTAAATCGAAAGTTAAATGAACGCCAGAGTCCAGTGCCTACCAAGTTCAAGTAATCGTCGAAACCCTCTAATTAAGCTTTAATTATTTTGTTAAGCATGAAGGGCCTCTAATAACAGAAAATATAATAAGTAGTAGATTGTGGTACCTAGTACCAATAAAGTCATTATAAAAAGTAAAAACACTAAAGATAATCATATTTCCATATTTGGGACCAATTTGTAATTTTAGAAAGTTGAGCATCAGAAATACAAATATTTATCTCCCTAAAGTGTTATAACCTAAATAGTTGTACCCTGAAAAATAATTACCCAACCCTACAAAGTCCCAAAAAATATTTATCAAAAACAGTAGGTTACAAAAATCATTATACCAAACCTCAAGGTACCAAAAAGTAAATTTTTCCCATCGATCTATAACTAATGCTCTAATACCACTTGTTAGGGTCGTATAGGAGTTGGATGGAAATAACAACAAATCATGAAACATGATAATAATGAACAAATGCAAATCAACACCAATATTTACGTGCAGCACCTAATGTGCGAAAAACTGCGGACAATGATGAGCAGAATCCACTATAGAGATAGGAGAATACAGAATTGATCTTCGAGCAATGTGCTCTAAAGAGAGATCAATTAGTGATTACGATTCACTCTAGAAAACTCTCTCCCAAGGCTAGGATAGTGGAACAAGAAAGCTTAACAATTATGTTTGTGTATTGCTGTGTCTTGATGATGATTATGGAGGCTCTAGGCATGCCCCTAATAAAGGGAACAAGCAGACAAGTACAAGGATACCCTAGCAGTCATGATATTTGGGCTATAAATCCAACAAATGAGGAAACACTAGCTGCTATGATATTTGGGCCATAAACCCAACAAACGAGGAAACCCTAGCTGCCATGATATTGGGCCATAAAGCCAACAATTCTTAAAGAAGGGGATGAACAGGAAGCACTTTAGGAGGATGAACTATTATTATATGCTACGACATCAATCTTGCATCTTTCTTTACATATATGCTTCGCTGTAGCTAAGAGAAGACATTCAAAAGGTGCGCAGTAGAGTGACGGAAGGATCTCTTTCAAATTGGCCCAAATTTGGTATGGTAAATACAGCCAAACCCCAGTTTTTTTGCGATTTTTTGACTTTATTTCTCCTTGCACATCAATATGACTAATCTAAGTTTTTAACATTAAATTTTCATTCTATTGTATTTCCTAACTTGTTTACGTAAGCCAAGTTGGTGCCCTATTCTGATTCCTAAACTGATCATGTTCACACTGTAGCTTGTTAGTTTATATGTAATTATAGCTAAACTTGTATTGCCAACAAAAGTCATAACATTTCCCTGTTCTTTTGTAGGAGCTTGAAGACTTGGGATCATTGCGTCATTATTTTTTTTCTCATTTTTAAATTAGTGTGTATACTCTTTTGCATATTAGGGACAAATTTGTAGCCTCTAGAGTTGGTTGTTTCTTCAAATGGAGTGTTAAGGGGTTAGAGGCTAGTTACAAGTTATTATAATAGGTGGCAGCTGTAGATATATCTATTTCTCTACATCAGATGAACAAGAAATGATTCTCTCTCTACATTCTATTTCTCTGCTTCTCTCTCTATCAAGAACATCCTGGTTTATCAGGGTATCATAGCTTTCGGTGAATTGAATTATGAAATGATTCTTCTCATTTTTCTTGGTTTCGATCATCTGATTGGTTTCATCAATTGATCAGGCCATTATATTGATTCTTACAAATTGTTTTGTTCGTAATCAATTGATTGTTTACTTTCAACAATCAATCTCGCTTACCCTAAATTGAATCAAATCTTCGTATGATCTTATTCTTCTTCGATCCTCGTCAGAAATGGAAAGTGAAGCAGCTAATCGATTGCATGGCCAAAATTTGAGATAGAATGAAGGCTACAATAATGATCCACTCTTCTTGCATGCCTCAGATCATCCTGGTATGCATCTTACTAGTATTAAATTGAACGGTTTGAATTTTCAACAATGGAGTAGATCTGCTAAGATAGCCTTACGTACCAATATGAAGTTAGGATTTATAGATGGATCATGCAAGAAACCTGCATCAAATTCCCCAGTGTTAAACAATGGATTTGCTGTGATCGCAAGGTTGTGAGCTGGTTTCTTAGTTGTATTGTTCCTAAGCTTTCTGAAGCTTTTCTTTACACTAGATTTGCTGGGGACTTATGAACTGAGTTTATAGAGGGATTTGGTCAAAATAATGGACCACTTCTATTTCAGTTAGAAAGAAATTTCAGAATTATATCAAGGCAATGATAGTGTAGCTGTCTATTGCACTAAGCTGAATAGATTATGCGATAAATTAGATGATCAGAGTGAAGTACCACTATGTGATTATACTCATAAAGCAGATTGTATTGCTATTAGGAAGTCTAAAGAATTGGAACAAAGATAGGGACTGATGCATTTCTTAATAAGGCTAAATGATGGATATGAGTCCTTTAGAGGACATATTTTGCTCATGGATCCTTTGCCAAATGTCAATAAAGCATATTGCATTATAACTGGAGTAGAGACTCAAAGGAATTTCATCGATAATCATTCTGGTAGCTCTAGAGATATTCCAGCTGTCACAAATAGGCAACCACCTATATCCTTCGGGGAATAAGAAGCCAGTTCAGATGCTTTAGCTGTTAAAGATGGTCCAAATCAAAGGAATAAGAAAGATAACAGGAGACCCTCAGGGAACAAATTTTACAATGATTGCCAAAGATTGGGTCACGTGCAGGATTAATGCTTTAAGATAATAGGGTGTCTTGATTGGTATGAAGGTCACAAGGATGCTAGAAAGGGAATATGAAATGTTAGGGTTGCTACAAATATGGTTAGTCAGGTTAACCAAATGTAAGAAAGCCCTCTTGATGAAACTAGTAGCACCAAGAGTCTTCCTCAATTTAATTTCAGCTTTGTTCAGGCTCTAGCTCAAGAGATGATGAAGTATACGAAAGGGAAGGGCACGAGAGACACTCAACTTGATGACATGCATTCCTTTGCTCACTTTGTAGGTACGGTTTGCAGCAACTCTCATTCTAGCAAATGTTGTGTTGTGCAAAGTAGCTGTTGTGGTTCATGGATTGCGGACACTGGTGCCTCTGGCTATATGACTTATAATTCACACTTTTTCAAACAACTATAGCCCTTAAAAGAACTCATTCATATAACCTTACCTGATGGACCACTTAAAACTATCACATATGATGGTCTTGTAACATTATGTCCTTCATTAACCTTCATAATGTTCTATATATGCCAGATTTTAAGTTTAGCCTACTATAAGTTAACAAACTCTTAACTGATTTGCATTTACTTGCCATGTTCACTCCTAAAAAATGCACTTTTCAGGACCCTTCAACTGGATTAACTGTGGTTGTTCCCCAGGGGACAATGGACTATACCAGTTTTAGTTTGATGGCCAATCTAGAAACTCTAACACTTTATAAGCACTCTCTAAGTCTAGACAAAATAAGAGTAGTTTAAGCTTTTCTGCTGCCACCCCTAACACCATTTTTACTTCCACTTCTTCAGATTGTAAGGCTCTAGGTCTTGACATTACACATACAAGGCCTGGACACACTTCATCTTCGAAAATATGGCATATACCTTTGTGTAACCAGTTTGTGCCCAGTAGTTTTCCTTGTTATATTTGTGTGATAGCCTAAATGCAAAGATTCCCCTTCAATAAAAGCAGCATTATTACTCCTTCACCTTTCAAATTGATTCATTTGGATCTTCAGGGTCTTTATAAGGTTGCCAATGTGTGTGGAGCTCATTACTTTCTTACTATGGTTGATGATTTCACAAGAACTACCTAAACACAGATGTTATAGGATAAAACTCAAGTTGGTGCTGCCATAGTTCATTTTTTTCACATGGTTCAAACTCAGTTTGATGTCAAGATCACAATGGTCAGCAGTGATAATGATATTGAATTTATGAACTCTACTTGGCCTAATTTTTTCTAAAAATGGTGTTTTGCATCGAAAATCCATTGTTGGAACACCACAGCAAAATAGTGTGGTAGAAAGAAAGCACAGACACCTCCTTTACAATGCTAGAGCCATTAGGTTTCATGCAGGTTTACCCCAATTTTTTTGGGAAGAATGAATTCTATTGGCCACACATATCATTAATAAGCTTCCCATAGCAAACCTAAATTAGAAAAGTCATTTTGGAAGACTTTATGGCAAGCCACCAAATTGTGAGGATTTAACAGCCATAGGTTGTTTGAGTTCTGACCTCAATCTTAAACCTTCTGACAAGTTTGAACCTAGAGCAAAAAAATGTATCCTTCTCGGTTACACCTTTGGGTAAAAAGGTTATAGTCAGTGTGATTTAGAATCTAAAATGGTTTTTCACATCAGAGATATCTTATTTAGTCAAAGCATTTTCTCTTTCAAGGGAGATGCATATCCCATTGCAATTCTTTTCGACCTACTGTTCCAATGAAGCCTTTTACACCTTCTCCTTCTATGCTGCACCTAATACCTATGCTTCCATTCAACAAACATTTTTAGAGCCTATTTTATCTCCATCTCAGACTGCTCCCTTTTCAGACAGTAGCCTTGTTATTTCAGATTCTACTTCTAGTTCTTCCTTACACACAAATGTTGATACTAATTATGAGCTTGTTGCTTCCACTTCCTCTCCTTCTACTCCTTCTTCTCATAGTTCATCTTCCTTTCCTCATACTGATGATACTGTATAATCTATTTCTCAGGATAGTCCAGTACCTAGAAGGTCAAGTAGAGGCAAAGGACCACCAGCTTGGTTCCAAGACTATCTCTGTGCACAAGCAGTCACTTTAGCCCCTCAACCTTCTTCTTGTTCTCAATCCACTAGCCTTATCACTCCTATTAATCCTTACCCTATCTTCACATGTGCAAATCTGGCACACCTTTCTCCCAGTTAAGTAGCTTCTTCGCCCAAGGTCATACAAACTCATGAGGCTCATAGCTATTTAGAAGTAAAACTTTGCCCGTAATGGGTGAGGCCATTGATCAAGAACTTAATGGTCATGATGCTAATCATACTTGGATCATAACCTCCTTACCTCGACGAAAGAAAGCATTGACTTCTAAGTGGGTTTATAAGATAAAGTTTAAACTTAGTGGTAATGAAGATAGGTATAAAGCAAGACTTATAATCAGAGGTTTTGAGCAAGCAAAAGATAAGGGCTGCAAATATACTTTTTCTCCTGGAGCTAAGCTCAATACTATGAGAGTATTCATTACCTTAGCTATTACCAAGGGATGGCCTCTTCAGCTTGATATAAATAATGCCTTTCTTGATGGCTTCATTGATGAAGAGGTATACATGGTGCCCCCAGAAGGTTACACTAAAGCTTCGCCAGGATAAGTTTGTAAAATGCAAAGATCCCTCCATGGGTTAAAGCAAGCTTCCAGGCAATAGACTATAGAATTGACCAAGTTTCTTCTCAGCAAAGGCATTACATGATCCAAATCACTACAGTGGTGAATGACAAATATACTTTTGTCTTGGTCTGTATGGATGATGCCTTAATCATAGGAGATGACAGTACAACCATTACGGTCCTCAAATAGGATTTACATACTGATTTTGCCATTAAGGATTTAGGATTGGATTGTTATTTTCTTGGCATGGAGATTGCTAGATCTTATAGGGGCACTTTCCTAAATTAGATGAAGTACATTCTTGATATCTTAAAAGATACAAGTATGATAGTGGTTAAGCCTACACCTTTCCCTTTACCCAAAGGGCTTAACTTGTCTGTGGAAGTAGGGGACATACCCTCTTATCATTCTCCTTACAGAAGGCTTATTAGCATATTGTTATATCTCGCTCTCACTAGGCCTGTTATTTCCTATTGAGTGCAACATCTAAGTTAATTTCTTTAGTATCATAGATAACCGCATTATTAGGCAGCTCTGCATGTCTTGACATACCTCAAAGGAATAGCTAATAAAGGTCTCTTTTACTCCAAAAATAACAATTTGTAATTATGGGCTTACACTGATGCATATTGGGGCACTTGTAAAAGTTTAGCCAGATCTTTGACAGGATCTTGTGTGATTATAGGGTCTTTATTAGTTCCGTGGAAGACCAAGAAACAAAAACTGTGGCAAAATCATCGGCAGAGGTTAAATACAGAAGCATATCTGCAACTACTTTTGAGCTTTAATGGACTTACTATTAAGATTTACACATCCAACGAACTTTACCTATTACCTTGTTTTGTGATAATAAAGCAGCACAACATATTACAAAAAACCTTATGTGCTATGAGAGAACCAAACATGTCTGAATTGATTGCCATTACGCTTGAGATGAAGTCCTCGAAGGTCTTTTACAAACCTCTCATGTTTACTCAAAGAAGCACCTCACTGACTTTATGACTAAACCTTTAGAGAAACCCCTTGTTCTTACTTGTGTTCAAAGTTAGTATTGTTGGACTCACTACAAATCTGACCTTAAGGGGGCCTGTTGAGGGGTTGAGTTTATCGTAGGAAGTTATAAGTTTGTTATGAGTTTTGTTATAATAGGTGCCAGCTGTACATATATCTATTTCACTTGTACATAGAGATATAAATAGCATACCACTATATAGAATACCTCAGATGAATGAGAAATAGTTCTCTCTCTACATTCTATTTCTCTTCTTCTCTCTCTATCAAAAACATCCTAGTTTATCATGGAGTTTTCATGATGTTTATATCAGTAATTTTCATTCGTAGCAAATGTATTAGCAAAGATGATGTTTAATTTGATAGACATATACACATCAATCTAAGTTTGGTGTTACTAGTACTCGCTTGACTTATAGACTTAATAAGTCATAAATGCATTTTCATTTTAAAAAATTGTAGAAAAAGTACATATTGTTCATAACATAGTTAACGACGAAAAAGGTTTTCATTAATACTTGTAATTGTAATTTTCAATGATGGACATGTCTGTCATGATAACATTGCTAACCTAATGACAATGAAATAGATCCGTCTTTAATGAAAATAACATTTAAATTTCATATGTGTAGGCCTTCACCTTTCCAACCCATACTTTTTTTGGTTGTTGTTGGTGGTAGTGTATTATTCATCATTAATCAACAAGCTAATAATGACAACAATTGTGTCATTGTTATTTATATTAATGACAAAAATATTGAAATCATCCTTAAAAAGGATTGGATCAATATCGATGAACAATGATCACCAATCTTTCAGTCGTTAAAATTATAGTGACATTAGATTGTGCCTTGAATGATGAAATTTTCCATTATTAGAAAACCTATTTGTGTTAGTGCTTCTTGTTTAAGAATGGGTTGATGTCCAATGGGACTTCATCTTTTAAATCAACAACATTGCATTCATTAGTGATGAAGTCCCAAATTTCTATGTCATCATCATCATCTGGCTCAATTTCCAAGACTATAACTTTTTGTTCGATTGTTATGGTTATTAGATCAACATTTTTAAGTAGGATGATCTCTTTTACTATTATCCTGACTTTTTTTATGCAGGGTTAACGACATCTTCTCTTGGTTATGCAACATGAGGTGAGCAAGGAAAAGGTATAAAGTAGCCTAGACGTATATGACTTAGAAAGCTATCTTCCTTCTCCAATTGCTCGTTCAGGGCGATAGTCCCTAAGGCTTTTCTACGGGCTCCATCGTATGCTTGTAAGCATTAGGTTGAGGGGGTCATATCTGGTGCAGTTATGCCTCATTTCTTTTCTTTTCCTAAGTAGGCATAGGTTAACCAGTGACTTGTTATCTACTAAGTCATTGGTATGAATTATTATTACATGTTATGGTATGATATAGAACCTCATTATGCTTTACCCCTTCAGGTGGGATGCCTAGATCATCAAAAGTTATAGTCGATAAGGGCCTTTTTGTTGTGAAGAAACTAATAACGTTTTTGGGGCAGTTTGTTCTGGGACTTCTATGCCCACGAGTAGGGATGACAATAAAATCCATACCAATTTAATACTTAAAAAACCTGCCCCATAAAATTGGAATGGGTTGTGAAAATGGGTTTTTAATGGGTATGGGCACGTATTGGAGAACGGGTGTTGTTATAGGTATGGAAACAGATATAGGTCTCAATCACCTTATACTGCCAATATCCCTACCTCTTTTAATATGTCAAATATTTCTTTATGACGTTTTCTTGGATCAAATTTAACTCAGGCATTTTTAGCAACATGTAATCCAATAGTTTTCATGATTACACATTTTCTAAATTGTGGAATCAAAAATATGAATATTTCATAATCATTTTGGGGCCTAACTGCATAATACGTGAATATTGGTTACATTTGGGTATTAGATTTCACTTTCTATGCATGCCTGAATAAAATAGTAAACGCGCGAAACCCATTTGGTATTAGGTATGGGCATTAGTTTCTAGAACCCGAAGGTCATAGGTACGGGGCATCGATATGATTTTCAAAAGTTATTCCTATACATGAGGGTTCTTAAGAGCGTCTCTCGATGTTTGATAGAGGAAGTTAAGAAATTCAACATGGTTGTGCTAACCTTAGTGTTTTCGCATGGTGAGGATGAGGTCCTCTTGTGATTCTTGTGTTATGGTTATACATGGTTAATCCCCCTCCTGGGTTAAATACGAGGGTTTATAACGTCTCATGTTGTTGGCATGGTGTTGGACTTCATCTTTCTCATCCCATTTCATCTGTGCGGTTTCAATAGCGATGAGGGAAGTTATCGAAGTACTCTTGGTCATCTCTCCATATTTCATTGACAATCATGCTCAATGAGAATGGACGGGTTAAACTCCTCTTCCGTGGTGAACGTTACAGGCACAGAACCTCGAGTAGCCTTGTTGTTGGGCTTTCTCACATGTGGATGGGCAGCGTTCCGTCATCTAACATGTCTTGTATTGCATTGGTATGCTGCCTTTGGGCCCATACATTGGTCAGTATGCTGCCTTTTCTTACGATGGAAATTAGAGTAAGCATTGATGTAATATTTTCCTTTTTTCCATCTTTAGGCGCAATAGGCATGGGTTTGATGAGCTCGAGGAGCCCTTAGCTTTTAGTTCTTTTCAGGTCACCTTCATGCTTCATTTCGATGGGGTGAAGGGCTAGTAATTACAATAAACTTTTGAACATCAACTGCATTGACTTGATATACGATTTTGTTGATGGGGCTAGTCGCTACTTTCCTGCATTTCAAAGAATTTTGTTATTTTGGCAAGAGTTCTTTGGGCTCTTTTGTATTTCCCACTTTACCAACATTTTGTACATTGTATAACTTCATGAATGCATTTGGAGCATAGAATTTGTGGTGTTTACAATAGTTAGGCCTTATGGTCTTGATAATTGCACGAACTTCGTCCTTTTCATCTAGTTGAGGATGCTTTTTCCCTCTACTAGGCCAAAAAGTTTGGAAAACATTATTTTTCTTTTTTTTTTTTTAGCAATTCCAAGTTGGAGAGTGCAGTAGATAGCTCTATTTTGTGGGAATATTGTCACCAGAATTATTTGGTTATAAGAATACTAGTGTTATTCTTCTATGGGTCAAGGAAAAAGTACTAGCTACCTATTGTCTCTTCCAAAGTAAGAAGAAATATTTCAGGAAAGAGGGTCTTCTTTCCACACTTTGGGATCATAATGTTAACAAAATCCCTCAAGTGAAAAGAAGGGCTGCCCAAGTCTATAAACTTTTAGTTTTCGGAATGAGAAAACTCGACAAGTAACTTTCCTTTTAAAATTAGTGTATAAAAGGTTGGTTATATAAATTGATTTCTAAATCTTTGAGAGAGCTAACTCAGCTTGTTAGTTCTTTGATTCATTGGCATTAGATTTGTCCCTTGAACAGGATGGATGGAATGAACGTCATCCTCTGTTTTATTTTGAGGTTCATATTTATGCCCTTTTTTGGCAAGATCATTATGAGTTTTTGCTGGCCAATTAGTTTAGGTTGAAATTGCCTTTCCGTTTGTGCCAAACATGTTGTCCATAAGGGTTGCTATCTAATCGGTGGCATCGATCTCTTCTTTGTAAATGTGGCCATTGTTAGTCTTGTTTTCTGCCTTGGAACTAGAGGTTTTATTTTTAGAATTTTGTGACAAAGAACTTCCATGCGACCTTGATCGTTTTCTTTCGAAGGGTCCGTTTTTCCATCGAAAGTCACAAAGTTTGATATGGTATGAATAAAGGATCTTTCTATTTGGGAAAAAATTGCTATGAGAAGTTATTTTTAAAAAACAACACAGGTGAAGAGGAAGAAAAATGACCTTAAACTAAGCCTCAAGGCTGCCAATATGGACGATGTTGGACCCTTAAGGTTCTGCACAAGACTAGCTAGAGTGAGAGGGACTATGGGTTAAGGACATGGCTTTCTCAGAGCATTGGCTTCTTTTCAAGCCTTGGTGATGTAAAAGACACCATAACTAGGCTACATCGGCATCTCATTATGACCATTAGCGTAGAGATCAAGCCACTAGCAGGATAATTCTAGTTATCGGTAGGTCTTATCTATAAGTCCCTACTTGTGTCACCTTGCATTCTTTGTAGCTTTAGGTTCATGGTCAAAAGGCTAAGAGACATAGACTCCTTTTTGAAAAAGGATTCTCTTAACATAAAATAGTACCACAAAAGACACTTAGCGTTGAATCAAGGCAATCATTTTAATAAGATTTGACCCTAAATCTATCATACAAACGGTGTGCAGTGGAGTCAGAAGTCATGATGCCTTAGTGGAATGAACGAGACTCTTTTTATCTTTGAGGTGGTGGACTCGAAGAGCACACATGGGTGGTTGTCTATGAAGGCAATGCCATAATCGAATAGGAAGGGCTGATGGTAGCAATGAGTTCCACATGATTTTGGACGTAAAAGAATAAGGGAATGCTCAATAAACTTTGATATTTGCCAAGCCCAAGCACGTAATGCGAAAAATGCCTACATGATAAAATTTTTTGAGCCTAAAAAGATTTAATTGCATTCACTTATTTCAAGTCCTAGCAAATTAAATACATACCTTTGGTGGAGTTACTGTTGAAAGTACCCAACACTTGATCACAAAGCTCCGTGGGGGTCAGTCGGGGCTCCTCGAGGGTAAACTAGTTTCCCCTACAATAGCCCTCGTTCGAGGGGTGCATTAGATTGGCTTTGTCAAGTTGCTTACCATGTGAAGTTACACATCATACTAGATTAAAGCTTTAGTTTTTGGAGGCACCGGTACAATTTAAAGAAAACGTACAAATATATCATTGTATGGAAAATACCCAATTCCTTCTTTCGAACAAATGTTGAAAATGACCATTATAACTCCCGACATCTCCAATTAGGATTGTGAAAATTATCATAGGATTTGGGTTCTAGAAAAAGGGAAGGGTCTTCTCCCTAGCATTATAACTCCCAACATCTCCAAAAGGGATTGTTAAATGTGACCCCATTAGCACTAACTATGAGAATGGATTTGGGAGTCAAAAGGACAATCTAATGAATGTTGAAAACCACCATTAGATAGCCTGCTTCAAAAGCAGACTCAACTAAAAATGAGTGCTTCAAAATAGTTATTTTTCAGGTTGCATGCAAAGGAATTTTGCTTGACTTATTACCTTTTAGTGCACTTATTACAGTTAGCAACTCTTATATATCTTGAGTTTTAAAGCAACTATTTTTAAGAAAATTTGTTTTTTAAACTAATTTTTTAGTGCATTACGCTTTTGGATAATAGATTTGTAGGTTCTTTTTCTTATTATTTTGGCTCCAAACTTTCAGCGCTCACGATTTTGACCCAAAATGGGTCATCTTTAGTCGTTTTACTTTTTTGGGGCTTTTTTAGGAAATATGCATGCTCAAGGTGGTTTAGCTTCTCACAATAATTGTACCGATGTTACTTATCACAATCTATTATTTCGATCATAAATATTATGTTTTTCTATGATTATAGGTCCACTATGCTTAGCAAAAAATAAGGTTTAATTAGAGAATTTTGACCAATTACTACACTTAGTTTGCATTGGATTCTGGCGTTCCTCTAGTTTCATTTTGTTTCTTACCTTGGAATGTGGTCACTAATTGAGTCATCTAGAACCATTAAAGGAAGTGAAATTTAATTAAGAAATTACAATACTTAAGATAACAGGTTCAATTGAATACATAGGATTCTTTAAGGGCTATTGTACACATGCTATTGTAAGATAATCTCACATGGCTATAATAGATGTCATTATTGCACTGACTTAGCATATGAATAAGAAATGCATAATGCTGTAACAACTTTATAGAGCATTAAATGCTGAAAAGACTAGTCATCTATATTAAGATTCTATATGCTTTTGTCTCTAATAATGTCTTTCAGTCCATCACTGTCGAGATAATCGTCAACATCTGAATTTCGTTCGGGATGCTTGGATACCATTTTTTAACTAAATCATATGCAGACCGTTTTTCTTTTTCTAGTAAGAGTTTTTGACATCCAATAGTGAGGAGATAATTAAAAGCATCATCTAAAACAGCTCCTTCTACCTTGATATACTTGCTAAATTCAATATGATAAATGAAAGTAATCTTTCCACATTACATTATTATCTTTCCTCATTCAATCAACGCCCATATTTGGTGATAAATATTGTAAAAACCAATGATTCTTACAAAAGTAGGTTCCCTGACTGTTCCTTATTGCCCTAGAGACCATTCTTGTTATTGATCATTAGGGTCATCTGGACAAACTGATTGAATAAGATAATTAATTTGGCCTTTCCATTTTCATATTCAACAAATACGTAATGTAACTCAATATATGGACTTCTATTTGTAGGGGCTCTTAGTGTTCCATTAGGAGATGTATCGATCTAGTAGATTCTTTTAAACATACACTTTTGAAACTTAGTTAAATGAAAAAAGAATCGACAGTGGAGAACAAGGACTTGTATAAGGTAAGTTACATTCTCATTTTCCCAGGCTTTTATATGGGAAACATCACTACTAGATACCCTACTTTGTGTGAAAATTATAACTAGTGGATTATGTTATTAGAATATATTTAAAAGGGTCAATATTCTATGGAAACTATTTACAGGACCGTTCAGTGTTTTTATTTTCATTTTAGCCCTTAAACTTTTCATATTTGCATTTTAACCCCAATCCTTAAAAACTAAATTCGAAATCTAAAATTTGTGCATGTGTAATTTTTCTTATAAGTACTACTCGAGGCCCTCTCTCAACCACGTGATCAAAAATAATTAAGATAATTAAGCTAATTAATTGTGATTAATGCTTGAATCATCACCTCCTTGCCTTGGACTAAATTATTCACATGTTGCTCCCTCACCAGAAGGTGTTTGTTCATTAGCACCTCAATTAAATTATATCACTAATATAATTTTAGAATTAAAAGTAAAACTAGCTAAAATTAAAACTGAAGTCAAGGAGTTTAAGAAGCAATTATCTGTAATTCACCTTTTTCCAGTTAACGAAGTTAGGTGTATTGCCAAATCTACTTCCAATATTAGTACTCTATTTCAGCATAAATATCCTTTTCAAAATCCAAGAAACAAAAATCTATTTCCTTTGCATGATATAAAAATCCAAAAAGAAGTTGGAGAAAAATCATGCGAAAAATCAACTGAAAAGGCAGAAAAAGAAGAAGATGATGGAGTATAAGCAGTATACTCTGGAAGAACTTCAGAATATGTTCGAGAAAAAACAAAATCCAAAAGAACTGGACAAGATGGTGGGCGCAATTAATGATAAACATGACATATTATTTGATGACAATGAAGAGACTAATAATGTCCAATTAGAAGAAGAAATATATCAACAGATGAACCTTATTAAACTAGAAGATCTTAATGTGTTACCAATAGAAGAAATTAGAAGAAAATTGAATAAAAAATATGGTAAAATGGCTGTTGAAGATGAAATTAATGAAATTGGAGAAGAACTCGACTTAGATGAGATGGTGACCAATTTGGTTAACAATGCTGCTCCTAAACCCGAAAAATTTGGTGAATCTTCTAGAAGAAATACGCATTTACAAGACCTTAGTATGTTCTAATACAACGTACAGCCAATTTTTCCTTCAGGTTCATCCTAAGGAAAACTACAATCTTTGAAAAAGTTGGCCTTACTCCAATTAGTTAGATGAGATATATTTTAAACATAGATGGAGCTTGCAATATAGAAGAAATATTTGAACATTAAAAAAGAGGCGTAAAAGAAATATTTAAGCATTGAAAAAGAGGCGTAAATAGTGTTTTAAACCTAAATACTACATGGACTACTACAAATTTTCTAAATTACATCGAACATAGTTTCTCTAGCACTGTAACTGACTGATATGATTCATTAAATGAAAACGGTAAAAATACAATAAGAATGATGGAAACACCAATTATAATGTTCAAAAATTTATGCAAGGAAATCGAAATTGAGTTTATTAGAGCTAAACATGATTCTAAAGAAAAGGCCAGCGACTGGCAGAGAAAGATTAATAATATAGAATTATAGGATATGAGATATCTGGAAAATCATATTGTTGAATTTAGTCAATATTATTGCAAAATTGGGCATAATGAAACCAATCTTGGTATGTTCTATGACAAATTACCATATCCTATAAATTCCATAATTAATAAAAAGTACATTATATGGCTTGAAAGAGTATATGTCATTAACACCCTTGGTTCAAGAGTCTCTTATGTACGAAAATGGGTCAGTGATCAATCTGTTGATCTCCAAAAGCAAAAGAAAATTAAGAAACAATTCCTAACTTATCGGGATTCACCTCACCAATGGGGAAAGGAACCTGAAAGAAAAAGAAAAAGAAAATTTTATAAGAAAAAGAGTTTTAATAAGCAAAGGGCAGAGAAATATAGTAGAAATATTATAACAAACAAAGTTCTAGAAAATGAAAGATTTTTTAGGAAAACAGCTTATTGTCTTACTATAAAAAACAACTGCAAATGCTGGGCATGCGGAGAAGTAGGACATTATGCTAAAGAATGCAAAAATAGGGAGAATAACAAGCTTATTGAAACCTTAGGTAGCTTAGATTATATTGAGCTTAGTGAAGATGAGGCATTAGACATAACCCTAAAAAACAACAAAGGAATTGTCAAAATTATATTGGGCAATGAATATGAAGAAAGTGATGATGAAGAAACAAGTCATATAATGGAAAGTAGCTTGATTAATTTGGGTGAACTTCAAGGAGAAGAGTTTGTTGTAGGTAATGATAATGAGGAACTCAAAGGAGATTGGGTCCTTCCCATAATCCAGAAGGACATGATCCATAAAAAATCTATCTTTCAATTAAAGAGTATGTATGTGAGACGATGGATGGAGATTTATAGGTAAGAGACTGCGAGTATGATGTGGGAGAAGTTATTCCTATTAATTGGGAAAACATCGTTAATCATAACAAAGATAGAAAGTACATGCATGTTGGAAGTATCGAAGTTCAAATCACTCTGTTACAATATTATGGCAAAGATATTGATCTTTATACTTTACTCTGTGATATTAGGCATATCAAATTCAATAATCAGATTATCACAGGGAATAAGACTAATTTATGTAATGGATCAGTAGGATTCAGTTGTTGGCCGGGATATTATGTGAACATAAAAGTTGAATTTGCCAAAAACTTCTTATCCCTTAAGATAAAAATAGTTGGAATGGATATGAAAAAAGGAGTATATCCATTAAGGATATTTTGAAAAATTATCTGCAAATTAGATAATATTATAGATCCAAAGACTAAGGTCATAATGATAAAGGCAGAGAAATTTGAATGTCCTACCCTTATGCTAGAGGTTTAAATCCAATCAATAGGAGATAAAAATTAATCGGTTATAGATATCTAGTTTTACCAACCTACTAAAATCAATTAGAAAGATGTGATAAAAATTGATAAGCATGGTAAAATTACCATCAAACCCTAATTGTTAAGAAGCATGAGTGCAAGATCAGAATGGGGAAAAAGATCTTCTTCAGCTAAATAAGAGCTTAAAGAAGATGATACAATTTGTATGACCAGTGAAATGAGTAGAATAAGTTTTGAACCCGTAAGACACATTGTAGACAGAAGTATGAGTCTAGATAGAAAAGTCGTTGGGTATAAAACAAGAACTGCTACTGAGCCAATTTAGGAGGATGGATTAGTAAAAAACATTACTATGGAAATATGCTATGAAGTCACCAATGCAAATCCTAATAGCATCTATATACCCATAAATGTATGCTTAGAGGGATATAATAAATATGAGTTGTGCGCCTACATAGATAGTGGTTGTTCAGTATGCTTTAAAAAAAGAAAATTATTTTCAAAATTTATACGAAAAAGAGCCAAAAATCCCTTACAAGTGAGGATAGTTGATAATAGCATTATAAGTCACAATAAAACCACAAAAGGATTATCCATAGAATTAGGAGGAGTTCAATGTATGGTTACTGATCAACCCTGTCATGATATGATTATTAGAAATAATTTTAAGAGACTACATTCTCCATGCACGCAGAGCATAAATCAAATAATATTTACAAGCAATGATCACTCACTTCCTATTAAAAAATTGAGCAAGGCTTGCACTCATCAAAAAATTGAATTTACACGCAGCCAGCATGGTGATAAAATAATGCCTGCACAGCAAGAGATAGCACTGACATCTCACTATTTGAGTTATCTATTTAAGAACTGATTGCTGAATAACAAGAACAATTATGTAACTAACTTTACTCTGATAATCCTCCAAAAGTTTGGGATAAAGATAAGACATTTGCCAAAATTACTTTGTTAAATCCCAATGCTATTATTCAAGTCAAATAAATGGTGTATAAACACCAGGATATCTAGGAATTTGATCAACAAATCAAAGACCTTTTGGATGAAGGATTAATAAGGAATACCAAGAGTCCTCACACTAACCCTTCTTTCTTGGTAAGAAATCATGCTGAAGAAAAGAGAGAAAAAGCAAGAATGGTAATCAATTATAAAAAGGTTAATGATAATACTGTCTTTGATGGTTATTATATTCCTAACAAAATCGTCCTTTGCAATAGAATTCAGGGGGCCTCTTGGTTCCAAAGAATGGACTGTAAAAGCAAATATTAACATACAAAAATGGATGTGGAAAGCATTCTTTTGACTGCATTTAGTGCCACCTTTAACTATATTTAATTCCCCATAAGGACATTATGGATGGATAGTAATGCTATTTGGTCTTAAAAATACACTTCAAATATTTCAAAGAAGAATTGATAATATCTTTAAGGATCATAATCGTTGTTGCCTAGTTTACATTGATATTATCTTGTTCTTAATTTGCCTAATGAAAGAGATGATTTAGTTCTTGATACAGATGCCAACAATGAGCATTAGAGCGTAGTATTCAAAACTAAAGAAGGAGAAAACTTTTACAAATATTGCCGTGGAAGTTTTAATAAGGCAGAATGTAACTATCCCATAATAGAAAAGGAAATCCTTGCAATCATAAAGGGAATTGAAAAGTTCTTAATCTTTTTAGCCCCAAAACCTTTTCTTATTCGAACTGATTTCAAATGAATAGTTGGTTTTGTGAAAAAGAATTTATCAAATATGCAAGCCCAAGGGCGACTCCTGCATTGGCAATTATGGTTTAACCAGTTTTTCTTCTGTATTAAGCATATGCAGGGTTCGAAGAACTCTCTGGTAGATAGGTTAGCTTGAGAACTCACTAATGGTAATCATAAGAGTAGAACTCTTACCAAAAAAGAAGGAAATCTATAATGAAATACCATTGCTACTAGAACCAGTTTCTCATTCTAGTAAAGTTTTTATTGATAATTTAGAATTTCATATAAAAAGTAGATCACGTTTTGGCCTGCGATCTTCTGCCTACCTAATAACCCAATGATTTTCCATTCTAGAGTGACAAGTCAATTACCTAAGGTGTCCTTATGATATCCAAGGAAAAATAATTTCTTATGTTTAAGAAAAATAGTTTAATGAGTATTATGCAGCCTGCATTAACTATTATCATAATTATTCCTATGATATTTGAGAGTATTAGAGTACAATGATCTGCTTTCTTGATAAGTCTGGAGTTAGCGATGTTAGTTTCCCAACAAATTCAATCTCTCCAAATGACCCCATTAATAAAGCCAAGGAATACGGGATGATAGTTCCAACAATGCATGTTCATAATAATCTATTGGATTCTAACATCTCCTGATGGTCCAACAAAATTTTCAAATAATCGATGCCTATATATAGAGGTACATTATGCACTAATCGAGCATGAAAATGAAAAAGCTAAACTAGCCTATTTTCTTATTCAGATTTTTGATTTCGATAATCCCTATGATCAACGTCAAGAATAGTTTCCAAGACGACAAGAATTAGTTACTTATCCTGCTTTAGCAAGAGCCATCGGTTTTTACAACATTTATTATCAAAGTTGGGCATTAATTAAACACGGAAAAATATTAATGCATTGCAAAAACACTACTTTCGCCCATGACAAACAGTTTAAAGAATACATGAAGGTGGAGGGAGCAGTTTTAAAAGATATCTTCGATTATCTCTTTGATGCTGGAGCTGAAAAATTTTTATCTAAAAACGGAAAGAAATGTCTTCTTGAATTATTTGAGAAATGGGATCCAGAGCATCTTCAATTTGATGAAGACTTTGATGATTATCCAGATAATGATAGTCTGGAAGATATAATTGAAGATAAAGGCATGCAAAATCTCAATAATGATGACTAGTCTTGTCATCATTAAAAACTCTGAAAAGTAGTTGCTCCATTATTGTACTATTTTGACAAGTTTCAGGCTTGTAGAATAAGATAGTTTACTATAGCCATGTGAATGCATTATAGCCATGTGAAAAATCAGGGTGTACTATAGCCTATAGGGCATCCTATATACCCTTATCCCCTCTACGAAATGAAAGGTTGAGTGCTAAGAAGCGACACGATCATTTGAGCATTCTTAAGCGAAAGAGAAGTCAGGACTCTCCATTTCTCTATGAATAAACATCTCTAATAATCTTAGCTTAAGTCCCTCTTCAAGCTTTCCATTGTAATATTTTCACTTTCAAGCTTTTAATAAAAGAAGTCTCCTAGTAGGGAATGTTATTCAATTGAATCTTATGTCTTAAATATTATAATTTCTTGATTAAAGTCTCACTATCCTTTAAAAATATTTAAAACTCGATTAGTGACTACGGTCCGAGGTAGGAAACGAAACAGATCTATACTATACCTAATGTAAGGAAGGTGGGGTTGAGATTAGCAATCTCTGTAAACCGGAATCTAGAGGAATGCCGGAGTCCAGTGCCGATTAAATTCAGGTAATGGTCGAAACTCTCTAATTAAGGTTTAATTACTTTTCTAAGCATGGTGGGCCGTTAATCACAGAAAATATAATATTTATAATATAAGTAGTAGATTGTGATAACTAATACCAATAAAGTTATTGCAAGAAGTCCAAACAAAAAATATAAGATTAGTTCAATTAAAAACCGCCAAAAACCTGAGTATTTGCACTGTAGACCTCATTTGGCCAAAAATGGAAAATTTAAAAAGTTCAGGGACTAAGTTGCGAAGAAAAACTTCAAAAAGTAACTATTTCATAAAATATCAACCCCAGCTAATAGTTTACCCAGAATAGTAGGCCATTAGAAATACATTCTAAAAAGTTGTCTCTTAAAAATTATTTCCATATAATTTAGCGTACACAGAGTTGCAAATTGAGATCATTAGAAGGGATCAAATTCACTAGAAATCTAACACCACCAATTTTAGATCAGTCATGAAAAAAGACCATAGAACTCCATGATTCATGCATATCATAGGAATAATTCTTTTAGTAGACGATGTAGGTTGCATATCCGTCATTTAACCATTTTCATTAAACAAAGGCACTTACTATGGCTTGAACATCAAAAGGATACCCTAGGTAATTCATTTGTAACTCTAAAAGGGTGAATTTCTATTCTATTAGATAGGTAAGATAACAAACCAAACCATGATATATTGTTTGTCTAATTCAAAATATCCATAAGAATTCTAATAGAAAGAGAGACCCATTACAAAAGCAATGGCTTTTCATTTCAGATTTCCTCTTTTTCCACCAAGAGTTCTGTTCTCATGATTATTATTGGAAAGTTTACGAGTTAAGCTGTCAGCTAGAGAACTCTTTAATCCTTATATATGTTCATTGAAGAAAGAAAATTAGTTAAGCAACAATTCCCAATGCAAGAGTCACCCTCGTGCTTACATATTTAAAAATTCATTTTCATAAAACCAAGTATACCCTTGGAACCAGTTTGATCAAGAAAATTAGGGCTAAAGAGATTAAGAACTTTTCAATTCCCCTTATGGCTTCAAGAATTGCATTTTTTCATCATAGAATGGTTGTATTATGCTTAATTAAAGCGTCTACTACAGTATTTACACAGTTTTTCTCTTCATTTGATTGTCAATACTGTGTTCCAATGCTTATTGCTAATATCTATCTTGAGAGTAAAATCATTCTCTTCATTAGCCAAGTAAGAACATGGTGCTTCCTACACATCTTTTTGAAATTTTGAATAATGTTTGAATCACTAGGGATCCATGTCCAACTTACTTCTTTTCAGTGTTAGTCACAATGGACTGCATAATATACATAAATAATTAATGAAATCTTAAGCATAGGTTAGACATTTAAGAAAGCTTTTAGTTGCTTCCTGTCTTTAATAATTTTAGGAAAGTTTTCTATTTTTGAATAAAAAAAGGTTTTGTAGAATTATCTATCCTGCTTTTATTTCTCGAATTAGAAAATCTATTTCTTGTTTAGCACAAACACGCTTGTTCCTATCAAGGTTAATACCACAATCAATGCATCTCTGGGTGATGGCTAGAAAATCATCTTTCTGTTGTCCTATGGTCACAGAAAAGATGAGAATATTGTCATTGTAAACCAGACAACAATGATTGAGACCTTTAAAGATGTTATCTGTTCTTTTTTGGAATATTTGAGGTGTATTTTTAAGATCAAATGGAATCGCTATCTACACATAATGTCGTTAAGGGCAACTAAAAGCGATTAAAGGAATACTTTCAACATCTGTTTATGTCTCCCAATATCTGCTTTTGCAATCCATTTTCAACAGCCAAGAGGTTCCTTAAATTCTGTCAGAATTTAAGGACCATAAAAGGAAGTGTTATCATTAAACTTTTTGAATTGAAGGATTCTAGCTTTTCACCTTTTTTTCTTCAACATGATTTCTCAGCATGAATGTAAGGCAGGGGTGCAGACTCTTACTATTTCTAGTCAATCCTTTATCAAAAAGTTCTTTGATTTGTTTACCAAATTCATGGATATCTTAATGTATATACACCATTTATTTAGTTGGAATAATAATGTTGGGATTTAACAAAGCAATCTTTGCAAATTTCGTATCTTTGTCTCAAAGTTGTAGTGGATTATCATAATAGAGTCCTTTGCATAATTCTTCTTGTTGATAAACAATCTACTCTGTAATATAAGAATCAACTAGTAAGGTCATCAATGTACTTCATGTTGTGCAAAGATTTCCTTCTCACTATGGTAGCTGCATATAACTTAGTCTTCTTATGTGTGTACGCCCTATTTAATTTATCAATAGGAACCCAGTGATTATATACTGTGAATATGATTTGCCTTATAGTCTATGTGCGTGGAAAATATAACCCTTGAAACTTATTTGCAGTGATTATATCATGAAATGGTTGACTAATTGTTCACAGAACTGGTATAATACATCGAACTCCTCCTATTTCGATTGATAATCCTTCTATAGCTTCGCTGTGGTTCATTATTATGTTATTAGCTATTCTTGTCGATAAAGGATTTTATGCTTATTTCCCACATGAATTCTAGGATATAGATCTATTCTAAAATAGATAGAATAACCATTATGGATGTAAACACACAATTCATGTCTATTATATCCCTCTAAGCATATATTTATTGGTATATAAAAAATTATTAGGATTAGTATTAGTGGCTTGATAACATGTCTTCATAGTCATATTTTCACTAATTCATCCTCATAAATTGTTTCTAACAGCCCTTGTTTAGCACACGATGATTTTTCTATCCAAACTTATGCTTTGATCTACACTATTTCTTGCCTATTCAAAGCTTATTACACTCATTTCACTGGTCATATTAATTGTGTCATCTTCTTCAACTTCTTTTTTAGCTATTAAAGATCTCCACATTGTAATTTTGCACTCATATTTCTTAATAGTTAGAATGTTATGGAAAATTTTCTAGCTTCATTAATTTTGTTACTTTTTTCTTATTGAGTTTTGTATTATTGGTAAAACTAGTTGTCCAAGACCTATCAATTTTATCTCATGTAGATAGGACTTTATACTTTCAGTTTCTTGCGTTAAAGTGGGACTTTCAAGTATTTCCGTCTTTATCATTGTTACCTTAGTCGTTGAGTCTACAGGATTGTATAATTTGTAGGTTATTTTCTAAAGCATCGTTAGTGGCTAGCCTTCTCTCATCATATCCATACATCATATCCATACCAAGTGCTCTTATCTTGAGGGACAAAAACTTTTTAGCCAATTCATCTTTTAAGCTCTCGTCACATATAGGTCGGCACAATTGAGTTCTATTAAACAATTAGACAAATTGGACTTAGTCTCTATGATAATTTGATTAACATTTGGTGTGTCTAATATCACATAGTGAAGTATAAAAGTCAGTGTCATTGCAATAATAATAGAATGGTGTAATTCAAACTCGATACTTCCAACATGGCTATATTTGTACCTTCAATCACTTTGTTATGAACATAGTATTATTTTATTAAAAAAATGAATATTAAATAAATGGTTAAGAAGGATCCAGGAAAAGCATGATTACAATTATAAGAATAAAAGGAACGCTTTAAACAATTGTTGTCTTTAGTTTGTGGACCGAAGGACCTATCTTGATCCAAGTGGAGTGGCAAAGCAATGAGCACTTGGTCACCTCTTCCTAAATATCTTAGTGTAGGATGGAGGTTAATCCAATTCAAAATGGTTAGAGTGGAATTTTGCAACTTAAAATTGTTTTTTGAAGAAAAGGAGTTACCAGGGGGAGAGATTCACCTAGTTTACAGAAATAAATAGAGTTTTCCCCATGTGTGAATAGATTACAGAGATGAAAATTAAGAGTTTTATGGAGGATAGAGATATATGATAAAATGAGATGTCTAGGCCCCTATTTATTCATCAAATTTTTATAAAAAGAATGAAAATGCTTAATTGACACTAATGACGTTTGAAATCGACAAATTAGATCGGTTGCAACAATCCCATAAATGAAATACTTGGAGATGTTTACAAATGGCTCCTGCATTAGGGCTTGTTGGCAAGCACTAGGGCCTAGTGGAAGCCTTTATGTTCCAGTGTCAACTACTGGTTGACATCAAGCTACCATTGGCTATTGGTGGCTACGAGGTTCACGCCACCAGCACCTTTTCTTTGCATTGAGTGAATAGTTTGTAAGACTTGTAATGCAAGTCAATGTGTCACCATATTGGTTACTATTTCTCTCACTAATGCTCAAGTTCTTGGTTTCAAGCTAATATGCTAGGAAAGGCACAAACCTCAAGTTTTTTTGATCTTTTTAAAAAAAATTTCAAAGATTTTGGGTTTTCAAATGCTTTTAAAACATTCAACAATTTTTTACCCTGAGAAAACAGGTCATTTATGTACTACCTGTTGGGAATGCAAGTATATGGTTGTTTTACCCACAAAGGGTTATGTAACTATCATCCGTGGACGGCAATGCACAACATATACAAGCAGGCTGCCATTCTAAAATTTATGGCCAATTTGGTACTAATACCACCTTATAAGAGGGAGTTTTGCTTGCATGATTTATAAGATATTGACTAAATTTTAGGCTTCTTTACACAAACTATTAGGGCATATATGAATTTTGATGATAGGAGTGAGGCACCTATTTCATTAGGCCATGGTTTTCATGTTGATGCACATCCAGCCAGCCTTGAGCAACTTATTGATCCCTCGTCTCTTTGGTAGTTCCATTCTCAATAGTGTTTAGCATAGTCAGTGACACCATTAAAAGTAACCTGACCATTCAAGATCTACCTATTCTATTGTGTTGGATGTTACATTTGTTGGGAAACATTTTGCAAGGAGCCCTACACTACAGAGATAGATGAGGGCATATCTTTTAGTGTGGATTTTGGTAATCCCAATCTTGTTGAGTTTTCTATTGACTTAGCTCCACCTTCTCCCATTTTACCCCTTCTTGCCCTTCAATTGTTCACTATCATTTAGACCCTCCCAAGTTCACTTTGTAGAGGATGAGATTTTCTTGCTGAGAGGTTATTGCTTGGATTAGACCCTTGATGATTTTCAGGCATGAAGACTTGAAGATCATGTGAAGGTAGAGGAGACTTGACTTTAGGCTATGCTATGTGCAGTAATTCTTACTTTACATTTGATTTAATCTGCTTAGGTTATCTCCCATCTCTTGCTGGAGATGCTGGATTTTATTTAGAACATATGATCTAGCTTTTAATGGTATTTGCATGCCTATAGTCACATTGTTTTAACGCCTTTAACATGCATGTTTGGATTTTTATATACACATCTCTCTTATAATTAGTCTTAGAGCTCTTATAAGCTTGAGGCTGCCTTGATTTGTGTTCTAGTTGTATGCCATATCTAGGATACATGTCTTCGTTGCTACGACTACTTTTATTTTTGTAAGTATTGTTCCCAATTATTTCATTATGTGCTCTAAGATTTGATAGGGAATGATGTGAGCAATAGCTTGTGAGCTCATCTAGAGTGTCTGATGCTCTAAAAGCAATAGTTAGATCAGTTATAAGGAGGCATTAACTTGGGTCTAGCTAGTAATTAACCTATTGTAATGATTCCTTTTATTTTCTTTCATTAATTATAAATGTCATCCATAACCTATTTTTAGCTCTTTGTTTTGTGTTAGGTGTTCGTGTGTTCATGTGTGTGTGTGTGTGTGCTTATATATATATGTACTATTTTTACTGTTATTTTTAGTATTTTTATTTGGTTTTATAGATATGTATGTTAGTAGTAGCCCTTGTTTTATAACAAAAAAGGGATATATATATATATATATATATATATATATATATATATATATATATATATATATATATATATATATAGACGGTTGTAGAATTTTGCTATGCGGCTATGGTGCCCACTTTTATATGTTTTTCTGAAAATTTTGAAAACCCAAGTAAACTTTTGTTTTATTGTAGGAACTAAGTCAGATTGGTAAACGCTATAAGAAGTATTTCCCATCACCTAACAAAAGCCCATGAAAGAGATTTAGTAGATCAAATAAGGCACTAAGATTTAGTAGTTGAGCCTAAATGTAAGGTCAGTAAAACTTAAGTCCGTGAACAACCCTGAGATAATTGTTATAAGAAACATTCGACAAAGGGGATATATCTAGCAGAGATCTCCAAATCTACAAGGAACCAATACCCGTAAGGACCTTTAGGTTTAAATAAAATAGGAAAATAATTGATATTGAAAAAGATGTTGAATACAATATACATTCTTTTAGAAGAACCATCCTAATACCCTATTTAAACAATCCATGGCCAAAATCAAAGATGGTCAATTACACTTTCATAGGTAATATTGTGCTTATTATTCTCCTAAGATTCTTCATAAATTGAGCATCATTTGCTTTTAAGGAGCTACCTCACTGTCTAAGTGTTGCTTTATTGGAAATACTTAGATGATGGTGCTGGTTCTTGAAGGTTGCCAAAGAATCTCAGAAACTCTACAATATGTTGAAACATTCTATTGTCCTCGATGAGGACACGCAATTGAGCCAGATGCCATAGAAAAAAGGTGAGAAGATGAAGAGGGCTACACCCTCTAAGAAACAGGATCCTAAAACTCGAATCCTAATGCTCAGACCTCTATAAAAGAAGACTTATTATGAAGGATGCCTCTAACCAAGGGGATATGACTCCCTCTAGAGGGAATCTACCCCACAGGTGCAACCATCCCATGGAACAAATAGGCAATGCTCTATAGATAGTGGAGGAATTTATAAAGTTAACAGTCAATGAAGTTTTGTTTCCTATGATTAAAACATTAGGTAATTTCTTGGGTTGTCAAAGGAAAAGAAGGAAAGCTACCCCTAAGAGACCATTTATTAAAGACAGGATAGGGATTACTAAGACTCAATAAGAGCTTCTCCTTGATTATTCAGTAGAAAGGGATTCTCTCACTGAACCTCCTACATACTGGGAAAATGAATATAAAGACTCAAGGGAGACCTTGAACCGTAAAAGAGCTAAGTAGGAGAAATCTTTGGGGCCTTATCAATATAGGTCTCATCAAGAAGAACACCATGATAAAATTCACAACAGTAGAATTCAAGCTTTATCAAAGTTGTGAAGTCTAGCCTACATCCAAAAATACCCTTAACCAAGGTGTTTCGTTGATGGGCCGCCATCATATTAAGACACCTTTTGACATAGAGATATGGGAAGAGCTTCCAGAGAAGGTCAACGCACTAAATATAGTGCAATTTGATGGGACTATGACCTTCAGGAGCACCTTAATGATTATTTAACTGAAATTCATATGCAACCATCTCCCTTAGAGATTATGACATGAAGATATTTCCTTCCTACTCTAAAGGGAGCAACACAAGTCTGGTTTAGCAGGCTCCCCCTAAGTTTAATCAAACTTTTTTATGACCATTCTACCTACTTCAGAAGTAGTGTCTATAGGAGTAGAAAGACACCAAAACCAACTGCAAAACTAATGTAGTTGGCGCAAAGAGATCAAGAGGCCCAAGCTGAATATGTGGAAAGATTCCCTTATGGAAAACTCTCTCTAGAGGAGTTTAAGCCAAATATAGGTTTGGCTTCCTTTAGTGAGGGGCTTATCCATGAAGATTTCGATGAAAAGTTCATTATGGAACCGGGAGACACCTTGAATAAGTCCCTAAAGATGGCAAAAGGTATATACTATAGGAGGCTATGATGAGAGTGGCTAGAACTCCTAAACAAGTTTATAAAACGAATGAATAATAGGTAGTCAAAGATAAACAAAAGGAAAAGAAAAAAAGGGCTTTAGAAAAGGATATCTCTTCAACACCTCAAGAGGTGAGATCGTGATGGAGATTAAGAGATGTGTACGCATAGAATCTCTCAAGCCTTTTAAGCAGGGGCCTAAGGACAAAACAAGATAAGTGTTGTGCCATCCACAAGGATTTATCAAATGATACGAAGTATTGCTTGGAGCTAGATAGAGTACTTACTAATATGGTGAATAAGAGGAATCTGGACAAACACCTTAATAATAGGCCTTAAAAGAAGAGGAGATATTTAGATGAAAGGAGTCAGTGAGAACTAACACGCACCCATAAAGAAACTGTATAACTAATATCTAAGAGGACCACCCTGGCAGAATTGTCATGTAGGGCCATTAACCGTCCTCAGGGAATTCTAAACCAGATGGCCCCCAAAGTAAACCATGTAAATAGGATACACCGCTAAAAGTACTTTGTGAATGTATTTGATCCATGTCTAAGTCATATAATGATCCTAAGGTAATCAAGTTGACAATAGCTACCTACAATATTGAAAAGGCAGTGGCACATAGTAAATTGCCTATAAATATCATGTATTATGACTACTTTTCAAGCTTAAACTGAAAGGTGAAGATATGTGTTAGAATGTATAAGGTTTTGATGATAACAAATCCAAGTGTTGTAGTAGTTGTTGTTGTTCCAAACAGGCTTTACCAACAGGGTCTTACTGCTGTTTTTCAATATATTAAAACTGCTTGACTAATGGTTTATCAAGAACAGGTACTCAAGTCAGCGATGTAAGAACAACCATGAGGAACAGGCTCTGTAAGGTGTTTGAAACATGTCCTGTGAAGTATTTGAAGCATAGGATATAAGTGCAGCCGTGAGGAACAGGTTCAGTGAAGTGTTTGCAGCAGATTCGTCTCTCTACAAGATGACTAGTGGTTACAACAAGATGTCTTGATTTAATTTGATTTTATATTTTTAGACTCTTGTTAATATGCCAATCAGAAACTCTTAACTTATCACTTACTTGAAACGGTTTTGTTTTCTTTTGGTAAATATTTCGGATCACCCTTCAGAACAATCCTGGAAACAGGGTGATCAGGGTGTTTCCAGAATAAGCTGCGAAAAAAACTGTTTTGCACGATTTTTATCTTTTGAATTTTGAGCAGCTTCTTCAAGGATTTGCAAGAAAGACTTTTTATGGACTATCTTACCCCTTATCCTAAAAACGGCTATTAAAATCTAAGGGGATTTGCAAAATCTTTTTGGAATAAAAAGAATATCCAATTTTTGGCAAGTGGATAAGGTTGTTGAGAAAAACATGGGCTAGTTGCTGAGAATCACCGCCTTATGCACACGGTTTAGGAAGTGGTTCCAGCTTATGTTTCCTCATCCCTTGTGGCTAAAGAATTCTATATTCTTTAGGGATTTTAGTTTCTAAAAATTTGCGGAATTGTTTTTTCCAAGCACTATATAAAGTCGCTTCTTAGAATGCTAGAAGCATCGGTTTTCAAAGAGAAAAATTTAGTGTTCATGAGCTTAAAAGTTTGAAAAGAAAACCGTGTCTAGTGAGTGAGTTATTTGAGCTTTCAAAGTTGGCATACTAGGACTTCATTGTACCCTATATTAGCTTAGTTGAGAAGCATTGTAATAGGATGTTTTTCTTTATACTCTTCTTTCACAAAAGTGAGTTGAGTGTGTGTCCAAATCAAGGAGATTTTAGACGTGGGGTAACCTGTCTTAGGGAAGACGGTTATGTGGGTTGCAATTTGTAACAAGGTATGTTACTATTGTAACGTGATTAGCCCGTTTGGTGAAGTGTTTAAATCCTACACGAGGTAGGTCGTGGTTTTTAACCTCAGTTGGGCTAGAGGTGTTTTCCATGTAAAAATCCTGTGTCCATTATTTCCGCATTCAATTTTGTTGGATTTTCGCTTCTGCTTATCTCAGGAACAACTTGTGTGAACAGGGTCTCAGACTGTTTGCCAGCAACTTGCGAAAATCGAACACCACAATTCACCCCACTCTTGTGGTTGTGTACTCCCTAAATCAACAATATGTCTCTAGCACCATACCGTATCCTGGGGCTCATAGCGCACACCATGTATCCCAAGGGGATAATTAATTTACCACCCAAGGTAGGGGGACAAAAGGAAAAAATCTTTCAGGTACTAGTGAACTACATAATCATTGACATACGTGCTAACTACAACATAATTATTGGGACACCACTCCCAAAGTCTTTGAGTGGAACACTTTCAACCTATATCTTAGAGATGCACTACCTGGCAAATAATGGTTATGTACGAAAGATAGTGGAAGGGTAGAAGAATACATGAAGTGCTAAATAGCCACCTTGAAAGCCATAATCTTCTATTCATAGGGCAAAAAAGGGGATCCTGTGTAGCAACCAAAAGTTAACGCTATTAATGCCTTAAGCAAGCAACAAAAGAGGCATGAATTTCTTGCCGGCCCAAATCCATCTTAAGAATATAGTATTCGGCATACGAACTTTATTACCTATAGAGGTTGGTGTAACTTAATAAAGGGTATAAGAACATAAAGATAATAGTGCAAGCCAATGCCTTCTATGCTCTGTCAGAAATAAAGAAGAAGCTTCTCCGAGAATCTACCAACTTTTCACTCTGGGGGACAAAGAGCTTCAAAGCACTTGTCATATGGTTAATCTTAGAAGCCTTTATGCATAGATTTCTGCCACAAGATGCTTTTAGTTAAGTTTTGTAACCAAGATGAGAACTGTACATATCCTTGGGGTTGATGCTTTAAATTTCAACAGTAGTAATAAAGTAGCATTTCCTTATATTTAAATTTTTGTATTGTGAATCATTTAATGTAGTGTGAATAATGCAATTGGGTGGAGAAATTGATAAGTCCTTAAAGTGCACGTTATTTTGGGGTCATGTTGTACCGTTTTTAGGGAGAATTATGTGCTTTATGGCATATTATGCACTTATTTTTCTATTTTACACTTGAGTATGGTTCTTTTCTATATTTTTCAGGTTTTTGGACCATTTTACCCCAAATTTGACCTCGAAATTAGTGTAGCTTAATCCCCCTTGGACACCCCCAAGTTACTATGCCCGTGGAAGGAAGGAAGAAAGAATAGAAGAATATCAAGATGGAGCTTACCATGGACGGTATATGATGAGGTGATGGCCACGATCTATGGTGGACCTCTTTCCCCCAAGCCTGTTTGTTTTCTCGCGACTATTCTACTTCCAGCAGTTTCACTATAAAAAGGTTGTTTTCAACCTCATTTCAACGCCATCATTCCATCTTTATATTCCATTCTATTCTACCTAGATTAGGATTTTAGATAGATTAGAGGAAGAGAGAGAGAATTGAAGTGCAGATTTACACGGATTTCATGCTGGGTTTGTAATTGACGAATTCAAGCGTATTAATTGGTTGGGCACTTCTTTTCTCTTCTGCTATGTTCTCTTCTCTTTTCTCATTATCTTTGGATTTATGTTTTGTAATTTTGGTTATTTTTTGTTGTTTTGATTTTGGATTTACACGAACACTAGTTGTGTTCTTGATCTGGGGTTAATCTTTTTAAGCATTTTGGAATTGTTGGATTGTTTTATTGGATCCTAGATGTTTATTTCCTTGTAAGAAATTTGATCACCTTCTTGCATGTTTTGGGTGTTGGATGTGGAACTGAAAGGTGAAATTCAATAGTAGAACCCTAAGATTTGACTTGATTATGTGGAGTCTTGAGAAAGTTACACTGATTGAGAAACCATGAATATGATAATTGCATGCTTAACGAATCTAAACACATTAAGAGCCCTTGAGAAATAATAATTGGTTAGATTTAGGTATTTTACTTCACCTTGAAAGAGGATTTGTGATACTTTGATTGTCGGTTTTAAAATAATCTGTTGAGAAAGAAATGCTTAATTGACACATGAATTTAGAGATTGCTAGTTTTGTATAATTCCTTCATTATTTATCCATTAGATTAGACAGTTGATTAGTTTAATTTCAATGGCAAATTTTGAATTCGCTTGGCCTATCTTGAGGGAATATGACCTAATAGCTCAACCTAGTCCTTGTGGGAGGCAACCTTGATTTGTTACAACACCACGGTGCGCTTGCGACCCTATCAAGTTTTTGGCACTGTTGCTGAGACTACTGTTTGATATTGGGTTCTTCTCTATAGGTTTGACTAAGCATTTGTTTTTCTTTGACAAAAAAATAAATCACAAAAAAAATTAAAAGTTAAAAAAGATAAAAAAAAATTAGGAACAACGACGGTAATTTTTCATTTCCTCCAATTCGAACGTGAATTATTTTAGAGGTATTTTAAGCGTTTGCATGTCTTTCTTGCTCAAAATGGTTATTGTGTTGGTAAATAGGAAATTTTGGACGTTGTTGATGTGGGTGTAAATAATGAAACCTTAGCTTTTTTAGGGTGCTGGGGTTTTCTTTCCTAAAAATGTTGATGAGGCATGATATTTGCTTAAGTTGATTGTTTGGGACTCATTTGAATTTGAGAACGCTAGCTGTGTTTCTAGATATTCATTCTTTGATCCTTGTCGCATTCTATTCTAGATCTTATTATGCCCCCTTTTTGGTGTGACTTGTGTAATTCTTCTAACTATGCTACTAATTCGTGTGCTTGTTATGCATGCTATGCTTAACCTAACTTTGTATCACCTTGGAGCAATACTGATGTTGTTCTAACCTTACATGATTCATCCTCTCCTTTACCTCAGTGCATGGGGCTCAGGTGGGTGAGCCTTTTGGGTTAGTTGCTAGGTTTAGTGTTACTGATGTATGTTTTGAGTCAGAAGATACTTTTCATAAGGTGCATGATCTAGCTGAGAATCTTTCAGAGGGGTCATGTAATGTGATTATGTATGAGGACTCTCCTAACCTTAGTTGTAATATTGTCCTCCCCAATCCTCCTGATCATTCCCATGTTTCCCCTCTTTGTTCACTACCCTCTCAGTCCCCCAAGTATTATCTTGATGAGCCCATTAATAATTTCCTGATCTGTGATACTAATATTGATTTGGGCTATGAGGATAACATGTTGAGTATGCTTGGTGGGGAATGTTGATGGTTATGTGTCCCTCGGTTACTTTAGAGGGTATGATCCCTCCATTGATCCTTATTGTATATGCTTAGAGGACTTACCTAAGAAGGTCATGTTGACTTTGTCCTTTAGTCCTTCCTATGATTTTTCTAAGCCTTTGATAAGGCTAAGAGGATATTTGTTGTCTTCAGTGTGGTTTTCATTATTGCCTCTTAACCTTTATTTTCTAAATTATGGTCCCAGGAGTTTACTAAGCTTCTGCATGCTTTGACGACATCTAATTTTGATGAGCCAAGTCTTGAAGTTGTGATGGAGTGACTGATGCTCCATTTGCCCTGTTTGGGAGGAGGCCTTATCTTAGGTGCACTTAGCACCTAACTTGGTAAGATTGTTCTCTTTTGTTTTCCCTTTCCCTTCTCTTGCTTTCTTTCCTTTGAATAATAGTGCTTTATCTAAGCATGGGGGAAAGGTAGCTTCATGTTTTTCATTTTGGTTTTTAGTTTGCATACTTGTTACAGCATATGGTTTTAGGTTTTTTTGCATTTGCATTAGTGTGTTGCATTGAGTTGATTTTTAGATTTCCATATAGGATTGCATGTAGAGATGGTGAAGGTTGGTTTGAGATAAACTCCAATGATGCTTTTGTTTAAGTAAAATAGCTTTCATAAGCTTGAGTAACTTTTGATGTTAATCCTTTTGGTATGAAAATTTTTGAAGGATTTGTAAATATTTCTTGTTTTGACCCTTGTCTTCCTAAGAACTTTGTTATCCCTTGGAATCGTTAGCACTCATGTTGGTACATGGGAGTCATTTTATGCGCTTAATACGACTTTACTAGATGTCCCATGAGATTTTGAGCCTAATTTGACTAATTCATTATATTTAGTCTCATGTTCTTTCATGTGTGTGACTCTTCCATGTTGCATCTCTATAACTTGCCTTCACTTTTGTTCAAACCCACGTTAGCATGTGCATAGTTGGTGATATGACAGAGGCATTTCTTTCTTTGAACATTTTAGCCACATAGCCAAAAAGCCTACTCCTGTGTTACATATTTTTCCCCTTTGCTAGCCGCTTTGAGCTTATATCTGTTTTTGTTGTAAACCATTCACATTAGCCCTTGGCCAAACACATATTCATACCTTTAAACTAAGTCTACGAAGCATCGCTCCATATATGTAGTGGGTGGTTTTGGGGGTATTTGAGTTTAAGATGGCTTCGATATGTTGGTTTGTTGAGGGGTTGATGTTATTAAGCATTTAGTTGTGTTTCCCTCTTATTTGGGTTGTGCAAATGTATTAGATTCTAATTTGACAAATGGTGGTCTTATGCCTTTTGATAGTTGAAATTCTTATTTCATTTTTCAAAACAAGAGAAAAAAAAGAGAAAAATCATGTAAAAAACATAAAAAAAAAAAGAGGAGAAAAAGAAAACAAAAAAACAAAGGAAAAAGTGAATAAGTGATTGGCATTGGACATATAAGTCGCTTATTTTTTTCCTTTGTCAATGCATTTCCTATTTCATTCATAAGGTATGTTCACTGTATTGTTGAGGTTCGTAGAGTTGGTAAACTTCATAGTCGCTTAGTGGTTTGTTGGTTGCTCCCTAGTCACTTGGGGAAATAACTCCACATTGTCCTAAATGCATTTGTCCACTCTTTCCCCTTAACCCTTCTTGCCCACATTACAACCCATATAAGGTCCTCTTGATTGTCTTGTACAGATTGCATTTTAGTAGTGGAGAATTTGAGAGTCTTGGCAAGCATATGGTAGATTGCGTCTTTGAAATGAGTCCTGAGTGAACCTGTACTATATTTCAAACACATGATTGAGAGTGATTCACATTTCCCGAAAGTGAGGTTCTACTAGTCCATTTGGCTCTATTCAATTCAATGTGCTTGTATCATATGCTTTATGGTTCTTTAGGGGTGATCAAGTTTGATGTCAAGCTTGTGGTCTTATACTTCTTTAAAAACATTCTCCTCCCTCTAATTTTGAAATATGTTGCGTGCTATTTGGGGTTATCGTTGATTGGCGCTCTAGCTTGTGATATGCTATGACTTGCCTACTTTAAGTAGGTTGTTATTTTTTGAGCCATAGATGCATCTTCCCTTGTTGGTTTTCTCTAGTGTTTGCTTGAGGACAAGAACGGTTTAAACATGGGGGAGTTTGAAAAGTCCTTACAGTGCACTTTATTTTTAGGTGATTTTGTACCATTTTTGGGGAGAATTATATGGTTTGTGATATATTATACACTCCTTTTTCTTTTTTATGCTCAGGTATTATTCTTTTCTGTGTTTTGTAGGTTTTTGGACCATTTTGCCCCAAATTTGACCCCTAAATGAGTGTAACTTGACCCCTTATGGATACTCCCAAGTTACTATGCCCGTGGAAGGAAGAAAGAACAGAAGAATATCTAGATTGAGGTCACCACGGACGGTCTGTGGTGAAGACCATGGCTCCTAGTGGACCTCTTTCCCCGAGCCTGCTTGTTTTCTCGCGACTATTCAACTTTCAGGTGGTTTCGCCATGAAAAAGCTGTTTTCAACCTTATTTCAACACCCATCATTCTATCTCCATACTCCATTCTATTCTACCTTGATTATGGTTTTAGATAGATTAGAGGAAGAGAGAGAGATGATTGAAGTAAAGATTTGCAAGAATTCCATGTTGCATTTGCAATTGACGGATTAAAGCGCATTAATTTAGGAGCATTTCTTCTTTCCTTTCTTCTCTTCTTTTCTCTTTTCTCATTATCTTTGGATTTATGTTTTGTAATTTTGATTATCGTTTGCCGTTTTGATTTTGGATTTATGCGATTACTAGTTATGTTCTTGATCTGGTATTAATCTCTTTGAACATTTTGGATTGTTGGATTGTTTTATTGGATCCTAGATGCTTATTTTCTTGCAAGAAATTTAATCACTTTCTTGCATGTTTGGGGTGTTCGATGACGAACGGACAAGTGAAATTCGATATTAGAACCCTCGGATTTGACTTGATTATGTTGCATGTTGAGAAAGTCACATCAATTGAGAAACCGTGAATATGATAATCGTATGTTTAACGAATCTAAACAAAGCAAGAGTCCTTCAGAAACCGTAATTGGTTAGATTTAGGTATATCACTTCACCTTGAAAGAGAGTTGTGATACTTCGACTGTAGGTTTTAAAATTATCTACTGAGGAAGAAATGCTTGATTGATACATGAAGTGAGAGATTGCTAGTTTTCTATAATTCCTTTATTATTTACCCATTAGATTAAATAGTTGATTAGTTTAGTTTTAGTATCAAATTTTGGATTCGCTTAGCCTGTCTTGAGCGAATATAACCAATAGCTCAACCTAGTCCTTGTGGGAGACGACCTTAGTTTGCTACAATGCCACCGTTTGCTTGTGGCCCTATCAAAAATATAAAACATTCCTAAGACAAGTGATTAGGTTCTATCATGGTTAAATTAAGACTTATGATGAATCTAAAACTCTACTAAGATGTACAGTACTCATATCAATAAAACATCTTAAAATGAGTTCAAACATAATAGAAACTTTTGATACAAAAATTACGAAGCTATTCAATCTGTCCTCTTCCTTTTAGATGTTTTAGCATGGCTTTAGCATTACCTTGCCTCCGAAAATTAGGAAGTTGGTGAAACAAGTCATGGTCACACCTTATACATAAAAATCGATCATCTCTTGCTCTTTCTCTAGCTTCTCCTTTAGATCTTCTTTTTTAAGCTGGGCTTTCCTTAAATTCTCCTAAGATTGCTAAAGTTAGGCCTTTGAAAGGGCACTTTCAGCCTTGATACACTCTAACACAAAAAGAAGGGTAACAGGATAAGCTTGCAACTTCTCGATATTCATGTCCCTTTCCTTAGCTTTATCAGCCCCTTTAAGAGCTCTTTAAGCTTCAGGGGAGGGGAACAGTCTATAAAGGGCCTAACCTTCTTCTTCTTGTCTTCCTCGACATTCTCATCCTGAAGGAGTGCTAAGAACTTAACACAAGCTTGTGCCATGAATGGAATAATAGGGTCAGAGAATGTTGAATGTCAAAAGAATAAGAAACTTAAAAAAACACAATTAGTGTTATCCAAGATTTGTGAGTGGCTGAGGAGCTTAATAACCTTCTCTACTTTGTGATCAGCAACATATGACATCCAAATGGCCATTTTTTCTTGAATTTCCTCAAGATTGAGACAATGTCACTTTTTGTCATTCCCCAAGTAAGTCAAATAGCTAGGTACCATGCCAAAAATGGAAAATGTGTACTTTTTCTCAAGATCCTTGACATACACCTAAGTCTCATTCTATTATTGGATACTCTCATCACTTATAGGTTGAAAGTTGTAACTATCAGGGGATTCCTGAACAGGTGAAGTTGTATGAACTTAGCTGTATTCGATTTCCCATTTTGCATAAGATAGAGAAGTTCGTACACAACTGTACTAGCAATACGGTTGGAGGTATGTTGGCAAGGCCGAGCCCTATAGATATCCAAGAGCCATTTGGTAAAGGAAGGAAGGAAAATCCTTAAGCGGAATTTACTCCATAAAAATTGCATAAAACCCGTTCGGAGGGATCCTATACTAAGCCATTAGTCTCTCAAAGGCTAACTTCAAGGTGCCAGGAATACAGATCGAGGCCTTTAGACTTCACATTGTTTTTAAAGCTTTTGGCCCAATGTCATTGACCAGTATCAATTCACATGTACCACTTTTTTTCGAATTCACTCCCAAAGCCATCAAAAGGCCTCTCGTCACAATGGGTTGGCTTTGGCATACTCTTGTATAGTTTAGGGCGGTCTTGTATGTGTTTCCTAAAAATTTAGTGGTCATTCCTCATATAATGAAGAAAGATGGAGATTTTCATTATAAGGTTTTGCAACGGCCCAGAAGCTCTAATTCAGTTTATTACTAGCCTTTGCCCTATTTAATATAGTGGATAATAACCTAATGGGTATCGCTACCATATTTTGCTAAGAAATACACAACAGATAGGAATTCACTGAAATAATCCAACAATATAATCCAAGATCAACAGTCAAATGTCAATAGTCGAGGTCAATCAACTACAAGTCGAACATTTATTCATACTAAGAAAAGCTTATCTAACTACTTCTTTCCGGCCTCACTTAAATGTCGTTGCCATGCAGCACTTTCGTACTTGAAAAAAAAAATTTCAAACAACAAGATGTAGCTCAATAATGCCTACCATGAAATGTCAAACACTTACTTAAACTCATTTCAAAGATTTATGAGGAAAAAGGGGAATATTCAAGTAGTCCAAAACATGATTGATTCCCAACCAATGCAAGATCCATGAACTTCAAATTTTTAACCATTATTCAACCATAAGCATAGCTCAGTTCATGGTAAGCAACCACACCAGAAGGTCTGCTTGGTTACGAGAACCTGAACAATGTCTTGGGTTATAAGAAACCAAATAACCTTATGGGTTACCAGAACCCAAACAACAGTATCCTATAACCTAGGGAGACCACTTGTCTCTTTTTTAATCTAAACCTATCATTACCTTAGGAGGCACCCTTCTGCTAACTCGCCTTAATCTGTCACTTTAAGCTTTAGTATTTCATAAATATGTTTGTTTGGCTCCAAGTAAGTGCACTGTATCTCAATCAAAAATTCTATTAACTTAGTAAAACCACTTAGAAACATAACCTACTCAAGTAGAAATATTCAATCACAAAACCATATTGCACATTCGAAAATTTATAGAATCATATATTGCAGTTATGTTTTACATATAAGGTCCCCTTAGCATACAACATCATACAACAATTCATAAACATCCAAACCACATTTTATAATAGCAACTGAGAGGAGTTATGGCATAAACACTACCTCAAAGAAGCATAAGTTACGTAGCTTAAGCTTGAACCTAAGGTATTGGGCCTAAATGATAAAATGAGAAGTCACAACATAGACTATCTTAAGGAAGTCCATAAACCCAAAAATCAATCTTTTTAAACTGATAAGTCAAGCAAGCCATTAGGACCACATGCATATGTCTAACTCCCTTAGATACTGATTTTTAAGAACTCAAGCAACTTTTAAAGCTTAATTACTTAATAAAAGCAAATATTGAAACTTAAACCCACTAAGGTCTGAGAGTAGTTTCAGGTTAGTTATCTATCCTTATTTACAGTGCCTATAAAATCACCCAGAAAAATCATATTGAGGTGTTTAAGCACAATATGGAAATATGTATTTGCGTAACACAACTTTTGTTTTATAAGCATTCACGACCAACACCAAAAACTGTCTCAAAATCTCACATCTTTCCGCCTAGTCAGTTTCAGGCTAGAATTGCACAGCGCTGAGAGAAAATTTATTTCTCACCCTTTTAAGCCTAAAAATCATGATTTGAAATTCCTAGAAAAATAGAGTCGTAAATATGCATTGCTGAATTTGTTTCATAATTTTTAGCTAGGCACACCAAGCTAATTTATTCTCCAAATTCATGTCTGGTGGAGTTCTGTTTTTTGGTCTTGGCTAAACTCATTTTCGATGATCGAAGTCAACTTATTCGGCCATGAAAATCTATGTGCTGAACTTTGAACCAGTCCCCAACATCTCTTGACACTTATAAGTTCCAAAAAACCCTAATTATGCCCTCTAGAAAGATGAAGGAATGAGAGGTATAGAGGTTTATCTCCTAGGGTTAGAATTGAGGTTCGAGAGAAAGAATTTCTCCTTTAAAACAGCTCTCGATCTAAAATTTAATTTCAAAAGGAGATGTCAGGAAATTAATCCAAAGATTAAAAGGGTTGAAACAAAATTTCTCATCAAAACTCAAGGGCTTAAACAAAACCATAATTATGCTTTCGCTTGCCCAAAAACAAGGAAGAAGGCAAGAGAAGGTGGGTAGGGTGGTAGCCAAAGGTGGTGGGTTCGGCGGTCGCTAGGGAGGGGGAAGAGAGAGAATGATGCTGTGAAGGGGAGAGAAAGTGCGTGTGTGCATTGAGGAAGGGGTTTGTTTTCATGTAGAAAAAGGTGTTTTACAGAATTTTTTTTTCCTGATCATTACAAAAGCAAGTTAAAGGAGGAAAGGGGATATATTTGCCTATTTTAACTAATTAAATGATTTTGGGGGATTTTTAATATCCCTTCCAAAATAATACCAAAAGTGCAAATTTTAAACTTGAAGTTAAAAGGGTAGGCCTGAAATAAAATCTAATTCTTTAATTAAAAATTTATTACTTCCTTTGTTAATAGCTTTAGGCTTGGTTAAATATTAGAATTTGTGGGCTTCACTTAATGTCCTAATATCTATAATGGCAGAAGGATAAAATTACTACATATGAGCTCAACTCGATAGCAATAGTTTCCAAAATTGAAATCATGTTATCATTCTTGGAGAATTATGAATATAAATATTTGGGGTTTCATGCTCTACAATCATTAAAAGAATATTCATCCTCAAAACTTCACAAACAACTCGATCTTGGATGCCTAGATTTTCAAGGTCTTACATCTTACCCTCTTAAAAGAAGCTTCATCCCCGAAACTTACTCATACTTGGTCTGCCAAATAGATCAGGGTATTCAGATTACATTTCTTCTTCCAAGTTCCCATGCTGTCTCCATTATGGTATGGTTAGCCCAAGTGACTTTCATAAGTTGAATCATTTTATTACAAAGCCAATTCTCTTTATGGTCTAAGATGTCGATCGATTGCTTATCATATGTTAAGTCTTTTTAGAGTTACAGATATTCTGCCTAGATCACTTCAATTGGGTCAGGAATGTATTTACGTAGCTAGGACACGTGAAATACATTGTGGACTTTAAAGAGCTCATCTTGTGGTTGTAGTTGATATGCTACTTCTCCTATCTACTCAATGTTAGAGTAATGACTGATAGACCTTCGGGTGAGCCTGCTTGATTGTCCAAATCGCATGACTCCCTAGGTGGGTTAGAGTCCTAGGAAGACTTGGCCTCTAACTCCAAACTCCAAGGGTCTTCGTTACTTATCTGCATAGCTCTTCTGGTGGCTATTGCTCCTTCATCCTCTCTTGGATCAATCATACCTTCTATGGTGTTGCCTGAATCATTTCAGGTCTAATGGTGAGTTCGTCATTGATCTCTTGCCAACATGAGGGAGTTTTGCATTTGCTACCATACAAAGCTTTAAATGGAGACATTCCTATGCTAAAGTGATAGACATTATTATAGGGGAATTTGATCAGTGTCAGTTACTCATCACATACCTTCTTAAAGTACAAAGCACATGCTTGTAGTACGTCCTCTAGTATTTGGATGGTACGCTCTGTCTAACCATCAGTAGCTAGGGTGGAATGTTACACTGAAGTTTAGATTAGTCCCAATTGCTTCTTAGAATTTCTACCAAAATCTTACATGGAGCCTCATGTGTCGATCAAAAACTATAGAGCTAGACACCCCATATAAGTGAACAATGACATTTAGGTTAGCATGAGCAAGTAGATCCAAGGGCCAATTGTGTATCATGATATAAAATGTGAAGATGTCATGAATGTGTCAACAATCATCAAAATGACGTTATTCTCACTGCTTGTTTTCAGTAGCCCTTTCACAAAATCTATGAAAAGAGAATCCCATTTCTACTTTGGGGCCTCCAATGGTTTCAAGAGTACTACGGGGCGCTGATGCTCTGTTTTTACCCATTGCAAGTCGAGCGCTTAGACATGTAAAGCGCTACTTCTTGCTTTATATTACTCCATCAGAAAGTTTGCTTGAGGCCCTTGTATAGTTTATTCCATCTAAGATACAGTAAATGTGGATTTTTTTTACCTTCATTTAGAATCTAACTCTTACGAGCATCCACAACAAGGACATATACTCGGTTTATGGAACCTTAGGGTCCCGTCATCATGGATAACTAATCCTGGTGCTTTGGCTTTTAGCACCTCCATCTTTATTATCATTAGTTGTGGGTCAATTTCTGAAGTAGCTTATATCTCCTTGGTGAGTGTGGATTGCACTTCCATCACAAAAAGCAATAATTTCACTATCGCAACATTTATCTCTAATCTCTTCAACTCCACACATAACTTTGTTGGTATGGAAAACAAATGATTGAACATAGGGTATGGTCCACGACTTAAAGCGTCGATAACTACGTTTACCTTTTTAGGGTGATATTGGAAGTGTACACCATAGTCCCTAAGATATTCTGGCCACCTTGTCTGTATCAAGTTTATGTCCCTTTGAGAGAAGAGGCACTTGAGTCTTTGATGGTAGGTGAAGATCTCACAGTGTACTCCACACAAGTAATGCCTCCAGATTTTGAGGGTAAAGACCAAGTAATAGGTTAGGAAATTCTTCTTGGCTCTTTAGTTGTCGAGATGTATACATTATAACCTATCCATTTTGTATCAATATACGCACTAAACATTGCGAGATGGATCGTTATATACTGCAAACCTTGCAGTGCCGATGGTATGGCCAATTTGATGCGAATGTAAATCCCTTCTTATGTTCTTTGAATGCTTGCTCACATCTTTCTGTCCACTCATCTTTTACCATTTGCCTAGTTAAATTGGTGAGGGCATTCCTATCTTTGAGAAATCCTGAACAAATCATCGATAGTACTCCACCAGCTATAGGAAACTTCGCACCTTAGTAGTATTTTTCGGTGTGAGCCACTTGGTAATTGCCCCTATCTTTTATAGGTCAATTAACACTCATTCCTTAGATACTATATGACCTAATATAGCTATTTTATTTAGCCAAAACTCTTATTTGTTCAACTTAACACAGAGTTCATCTTTCCATTGCATCTCGAGGGCAGTGCTTAAATGCTGAGCATGCTCTTCTGGAGTTTTTAAATACATCAGTATGTCATCAATGAACACTACACAAACTGATATAGGTGTGGTTTAAAGACTTGGCTCATTAGATCCATGAAGACTGTTGGGGGATTTGTGAGTTCAAAGGGCATCACAATAAATTCGAAGTGCCAAAGTCAGGTAAGGAAAGCAACTTTTACTATTGTAAACTCTCAAGTGCGAAGTTGGTGATAGTCGGATCTTAGGTCTATCTTCGAAAGGTTACAGCTCCCAACAGTTAATCAAAGAGATTATCAATTTGAGGTAATCAATTTTTAATGATTATTTTGTTGAACTCCTTGTGGTTTATGGACAACTACAAACTACCATCCTTCCTCTTCACCAATATCACTGGTGCTCCCCAATGTGAGGTGCTTGGCCTAATATACCCCTTTTTCTAGATGGTCATCAAGCTTAGTCTTCAATTCTTTAAGCTCTACTAGAGCAGCTCCAGTGGCTAAATCAATACAGGAATCCACTTCGTTATACAGGGGCTTGCCAATGGTATCTTCAAGTAAAATATTCGAAAATTCACACTCTACTGGTATACTCTCCACTAATCATTTAGTTGCTGTTGAGTCAACCACATTACGCAGTAAGCACCAACATCCCTACTTTAGGAGTTTATATGCCTTCAATGTGGAGATTAGCCTGACCCCCAGTTTCCTGTTTGCCCCTTTATGCATTACCCTATCCACAATCGGACTTCTTAAGTTGACAGGCTGCTTGAGCCACCTTATTTAGGCAATATTACATCTAAGTCAGTCAAGTCATAGTGATATAGGTTAACTATTAATCTTTGGCTAACTATTAGAATCAGGCACTCTTTAAATAGATTCTAACACCATAAGGAGTCTCCTATAGCTACAGTAATAGATAAAGGAGGTGATCCAAGGGAAGTTACTAGCTTTAACTTATCAACTATACTAGATGCCAAAAAAGAGTGGCTAGCACTAGAATCAAATAACACAGTTACTGGAAAAGAGCAGAATAAGAAGGTTCCTGTAAGCACATCAGGTGTGTTATCTCCTTCATCCCTCTTTAGCACATACACCCTGCCTCCTATTTTCCAAGGTGGTGGGCTTGGCAGTCATTGTTTACTCTATTAGGGTGGTAGGGATAGGTTTAATAGGTTCCCTTAAGGCCTCTTCTGCCCCTGGTTGGAAGGTTAGGGCACCACCTCGGTTGCCAATCCTTCTCCGATCAGTTGCCGATGATTGTAGAGGATAATCTCTCACTTGGTGCTGGTAACTTCCGTATCTAAGGCAACCTCTTCTTTGAATGGCCTTATAGTTGTTGGTGTAGTGGTCGTGCTTCCCACATGCCTGACATATCACTCCTCGGTATTAACTGTCTATTTAGCTACTTTTGTAGGCCCTTTTAGCGTAGCTTCATATGCTGGTAACCTTTCCTTATCCTCTTGCTTCTTGAAGAAGGCCTCCCTTTCATTGAGAGCTCACTTTACGTTGATAGTAGTGTCATATATCTCACCAATAAGAGCTATATGTATGTATAAACGTAGCATTCTTCAGTGTTAATTTAGAGAGTACACAACCACAAGAGGGGGGTAAATTGCAGTGTCCGATTTTCGCAAGTTGCTGGCAAACAGTCTTAGGCTCTGTTCGCACAGGTTGTTCCTGAGATAAGCAGAAGCGAAAATCCATCAAAATTGAATGCGGAAGTAATGGACACAGGATTTTTACGTGGAAAACACCTCTAGCCCAACTAAGGTGAAAAACAACGGCCTACCTCGTGTAGGATTTAAACACTTCAATAAACGGGCTAATCACGTTACAATAGTAACACACCTTGTTACAAATTACAACCCACGTAACCGTCTTCCCTAAGACAGGTTACCCCATGTCCAAAATCCCCTTGATTTGGACACACACTCAACTCACTTTTGTGAAAGAAGAGTATAAAGAAAAACACCCTATTACAATGCTTCTCAACTAAGCTAATATAGGGTACAATGAAATCCTAGTATGCCAACTTTGAAAGCTCAAATAACTCACTCACTAGACACGGTTTTCTTTTCAAACTTTTAAGCTCATGAACACTAAATTTTTCTCTTTGAAAACCGATGCTTCTATCGTTCTAAGAAGCGACTTTATATAGTGCTTGGAAAAACAATTCCTCAAATTTTTGGAAACTAAAATCCCTAAAGAATATAGAATTCTTTAGCCACAAGGGATGAGGAAACATGAGCTGGAAACACTTCCTAAACCGTGTGCATAAAGCGGTGATTCTCAGCAACTAGCCCATGTTTTTCTCAACAACCTTATCCACTTGCCAAAAATTGGATATTCTTTTTATTCAAAAAAGATTTTGCAAATCCCCTTAATTTTAATAACCGTTTTTAGGATAAGGGGTAAGATACTCCATAAAAAATCTTTCTTGCAAATCCTTGAAGAAGCTGCTCAAAATCCAAAAGATAAAAATCGTGTAAAACAGTTTTTTTCGCAGCTTATTCTGGAAACACCCTGATCACCCTATTTCCAGGATTGTTCTGAAGGGTGATCCGAAATATTTACCAAAAGAAAACAAAACCGTTTCAAGTAAGTGGTAAGTTAAGAGTTTCTGATTGGCATATTAACAAGAGTCTAAAAATATAAAACCAAATTAAATCAAGACATCTTGTTGTAACCACTAGTCATCTTGTAGAGAGACGAATCTGCTGCAAACACTTCACATAACCTGTTCCTCACGGCTGCACTTATATCCTATGTTTCAAACACTTCACAGGACATGTTTTAAACACCTTACAGAGCCTGTTCCTCATCACTGACTTGAGTACCTGTTCTTGATAAACCATTAGTCAAGCAGTTTTAATATATTGAAAAACAGCAGTAAGGCCCTGTTGGTAAAGCCTGTTTGGAACAACAACAACTACTACAACACTTGGATTTGTTATCATCAAAACCTTATACATTCTAACAAATTCCCCCTTTTTGATGATGACAAACCAAGTGACCATATTGACTTTCAAGGACAATTGAAGTGATTAGTGCCAATTATTTATAGGACCGACAATTCGCATGAAACAGTAAGTATCGAAAAGGTGTAAGAAATTTAACTCGTCCATGGCAAAACTAAAACAATATATTGGTCATCCTATCTTCCCCCTTTTGGCATCATTAAAAAGTAGGGGCGAACAGTCAAACATAGGGTGTTTGCTATCACCACCACTTGGGTAATGGAGGAAAGTCAACAGGCGATACACTCAAATGTGTTGGTACGGTAATGAGATTGGCCATCCTAGTCACACACAAGCAATTCGCAACAAAAAGCAAGCAACGCAAAGCCAATCAAAAATAAGATAACCTGTCATTCACCAAACAAGTGCAACAGAAAGTACAAACTGGCAAGAGAGGATAACCAAGAGAAGTGAGAACAGGCTATGAGAACAACAGATGGGGGGTGATCAGAGAGCAGGAGGGGAAAATTTTGCTAAGAGGGAAGAGAGAAGGGCGAGGATATCTTCATGGCGTTTTACATTGAGAGCCTTTTCCTCGTCCAGGGCAGCCTTTACCGCAGTAAGCTCAGCACTAAGTCGAGAGTTTTCTTCCAAAGCAGCCTCAAGCTTGACTGAGGAACTACCGAGAACAGGAGGACGGGATGTTCTGGTCCCCTGTTCTGAGGCAGACCCTTCAACTAAAGTGTATCCACACCCCACAAGGGTGTTACTCCCAATCTTATCAATGAACTGAGCACCCACCTTCTTCTGCAGAGTCACCCCAAAGTGGTCAAACACACTAGTCAGGAAGAAGTCGTATCACAGGTCATGTTCCCTGGAGGTGTTTGTAATTCTTGCTATGTGGCAAATCATGATGGCAGGAAGGTTGATTTGCTCTTCCTTGTCCATCAGATCCATCAAACGTTGATCCATGGCATCAGCAATATTACAACCCTGGCCCCTGGGGATGACATTCTTGATGATAAACCAGAATATCAATTGATGGAGCGATGTCATGTCCCCTTTTTTCACGGACTTGGGTGTTTGGAGGCTTGATTGCTGGCTAAATTTTTGGGTGAGCTCCAGCAGCCTGGCTGTCCCTAGAATAGTCTTGTCTTCTCTCACATATATATCAAAGCCCGTGGAGGGAATCCCCAGAATTTCCCCTAATATCTTCGCATCAAAGCGAAGCTGTTGCCCATTAACAATACTTGTCACCACTCCTTCGGTGACAGTGCAGTTGGCATAGAACTCTGCCAACTCATGTACAGAACACCCCAGCTGGGTGTTTGTAAACAGCTCATACCACCCCTGTGCACGCAGCTTGTGCGAAAACACCCCCAGATCCTATTCCTCAAAATATTTTACCTTGATAATTTTGCCCCTGACTACCCGTCTCTGAAGCAGTTGGGTCAGTTTGGCTGAGATTGTAGATGGGGTAGACTTCTTGTCTCTTTTAGGTTGAGGCTCAGCAGGAGGGTCTTGGGTGGAGGCGTGTTTGAGAGAGGCTTTTCTCTTGGGAGTTTTGAGGGGTGATGGTTTGGAGGGTAAAGTGGAGGTTGATTTTGGTGCATGCAGAGGCTTATCCTCTGAGGACTCTGAGAACACGGGAGTGCCTTGTTTGAAGGCGGTGTTCTCAGTGTCGCTATCTGATGAAGGCTCAGAGGAGGAATTAGTTTCCTCAACAATAGGGAATGACTGTTTGGCAGGACGAGGTGTGGAGTGGAAAGCAATTTGGGCTGATTTTTGAGTTGGCCTGGTTAGGGGTTTGGCCGAAGAGGGGATTTGTGGTTTTGGTTTGACGGGGGTTTCACTTTTTAAGGGTTCTTCAGTCTGGTCGCTTTTAGGCCTTGATGGTGGTCGTGTTCTTGGCATTCTAGTACGCTAAGCCACAATTTTGTATCGTTTTCATTTCTCACCGGTTGGTGGTACCGGTGTGGCTTGTTCAGGCTTCACAGGAGGCTCCTCCATTTGACCACTACTTCCCCCTTCTTCTTTTGATAAATCCTCCCCTAGGTCATCCCTAAAAACTTCAGGCCCTGTTTCTGGCCGTGTTTCCTACTCTGGAAACAGCCCAAGCGAACTGATGTTATCTAGTCCATGATCGAACAGAAAGATTTCATCTAAAGGCCCAATTTCTCTTTCAGATGCCCCAACAGGTTCTTGGGGTTTACATGCCCCCATTTCTCCAAATAAAATCAATTCCCACCCAAATTTGTAAGGGATGTCTTCCAATTTCAGATTCACTATTCTAAGGTTGATGCTTTTCAAAAACCTAAAAGGTTTATAGACAATGGGTCGAGAAGGTTCAGTAGTTTTACCTTCCATAAGGGCTGTCAGAAATTGTGTAGGCGCAAACAGGGCTGTGGCTGTTTGCAAAGCTGTGCCCTGTGTCTGGTTGCCCTGAGTCAAGGCTAAGGAGCTCTCGGAGCTAATGGGAGACGCCATTTTTCAGAGGAAGGAGAGAGATTAGGGTTTCTTGAACAGAGTTTCAGAGCAAGAGAGTTTCGGTGGAGGTGAGAGATTGAGCAAGAGAGCTTTAAAGAGAGAGAGAGACATGCGAAATCTTTAAAAGATTTTGCCCATTTTGCAACGGGCTTTTGCATTTATTTAGGCCGCACACGCCTCGGAAAGAGATTAGCAATTTTCAATTTGTTGCACATATTTGACAAACAAGAGGTGTACCTGTTTCTGGTGCTTGTTCTTGAGGTTACTTGCTCGGTAACATGGGACAATAAGGGCAATCTCATTAGACCTCAATGAGTGCCAGCAAGTTGCAAACCTCACATATGCTAAACATAGCACAGAAGTTGATTGCAAACAAAAATTTAACATGTTGTGCCCGTAACTTTTAAATTTTGCAAACAGGGAGAGAGAACAGGTTGGTCAGGTTGTTCTAATTAAGCCTAGTTCGAGTCTATTCCTTTCAAATTGTTCTCTACCCAATGCTTTTGTGAATATATCAGCAATTTGATTTTCAGTGGCACAAAAATTCATTGAGATCACTCCTTTTTCAACATTGTCTCTTAGAAAATGATGTCGAATGTCAATATGTTTTGTTCTTTTGTGTTGACATGGATTTTTGGCAATGTTAATTGCACTTGTATTGTCACAATAAATAGGAATGCATCCTATGTCAACACAAAAGTCCTTGAGTTGTTGTCTTATCCATAATAACTGAGCACAACAAGATGCAGCTGCCACATATTCAGCTTCTGCTGTGGACAAGGCAACAGAGAGTTGTTTCTTGGTTACCCAAGATACCAAACAAGGTCCAAGAAAGTGAGCCATACCTGAGGTGCTTTTTCTATCAACCAAGAAACCTGCATAATCAGCATCAGCATACCCAACAAGATCAAAGTTGCAACCTCTAGGATACCATAAGGCTAGATCAGGTGTATGTTTTAGGTATCTTAAAATCCTTTTTACAGCCTTAAGATGAGTTTCTTTAGGGTTAGACTGAAAACGTGCACATAGACCAACACTGAAAACAATGTCAGGTCTACTAGCCGTTAGGTATAGGAGTGACCCTATCATGCCCCTATAGGATTTCTCCTCAACTGAGGGACTACCATCATCCATTACCAGCCTGGTCGAGGGAGAGATGGGAGTATCAATGGGCTTGGCCGACTCCATCCCAAAAGGCTTAAGTAACTCCTTGATATATTTTTGTTGATGGATCATGGTGCCGTTTGAAGTTTGCTTAATTTATAAGCCTAGAAAGAAATTAAGCTCACCCATCATGCTCATTTCAAACTCACTCCTCATCATTTTTGAAAATTCATTGCACAAATCATGATGAGTTGCACCAAATATGATGTCATCGACATATACTTGGACAATCAACAAATGTTCCCCCTTAGATTTTAGAAACAAGGTATTGTCTACCTTGCCTCTTGTAAAACCATTTTCTAATAAAAAGCTTGACAACCTCTCATACCAAGCTCTAGGGGCTTGTTTTAAACCATAAAGTGTTTTGTCAAGTTTGAAAACATGGTTAGGAAATTCATCACTTTCAAAACCAGGGGGTTGTTTGACATACACTTGTTCTTTGAGGTACCCATTTAAAAATGCACTTTTGACATCCATTTGATACAACTTGATCTCCATATGGGCTGCAAAAGCTATCAAAATTCAAATGGCTTCCATCCTTGTAACAGGTGCAAAGGTCTCTTCATAATCAATTCCCTCTTCTTGGTTGTAGCCTTGAACCACCAGCCGGACCTTATTTCTAGTGACTATTCCGCACTCATCCAGCTTGTTACGAAACACCCACTTGGTTCCAATGATTATTCTATCCTTTGGCCGTGGCACAAGGTGCCATACCTTGTTCCTTTCGAACTGATGGAGTTCTTCTTGCATGGCTGTGACCCAATCTGAATCTGCAAGGGCTTCATTAATATTCTTAGGCTCAATTTTTAAGAGAAAAGCATAGAAAGCACAGAAATTTTTAAGTCTAGATCTAGTTTGAACTCCTGCATTAATATCAGACAAAATTTGATCAAGAGGATGTGAACTTTGGTATTTCCATGATCGTGGTGAAATGGGTTCACAGACTCGCTCTCCATCCTAGCTGGAATACTCGGTGAAATAGGTTCAGAACCTGTTCTCAAGCCTGTTTGGGAGCTTGTTCCTAGATTTATCCTTGAAGGATTCAGCTGGTGTTGTCCCAAACAGGGTTCCACCCTATTTCCCCCTGTTTGGTTCACACCTTGCTTACCTTCCTGAAGAATAGCCTCAGACCTTGCTTCCTCCGATTGATCCTTACCTTGTTCACCTTGAAGCAGCACGTCTTTTCTAACAAGACCTAGTTCGAAGTCTTCTTCCTATGCATCATTCTCGCTTAGAGAGTTAGTTTCATCAAAAAGCACATGCACACTTTCCTCAATCACACAAGGTTCTCTTATTAAACACTTTGTATGCCTTACTATGCGAGGAGTAACCAAGGAATGTTGCTTCATCACTCCTTGGATCAAATTTTCCTAAGGCATCCTTTCCATTATTATGCAAAAAACATTTACAACCAAAAACTCTCAAATGCATAATATTAGGTTTTCTTCCCTTGAAAAGTTCATAAGGAGTTTTGTTAGGAATAGGTCTAATCATGCATCTATTTATAATGTAACATGATGTATTCAAAGCTTTAGCCCAAAAGTTTCTAGGAAGACCACTAGCAACAAGCATTGTTCTAGTCATGTCCTCTAGAGTGCGATTTTTGCATTCTACCACCCCGTTCCGTTGGGGTGTTCTTGGAGCTGAAAAATTATGATCAACACCATGCTCATTACAATAATCAATAAAGTTTGAATTTTCAAATTCTGTACCATGGTCAGACCTTAGGCATACCAAAGAGTGTCATACCCTCTTTTTAGTCTTTTTAATGAAAGCAAGAAATTTTTTTAAAAGTTTCATCTTTAGAAGCCAAAAACAGGGTCTAAGTGAAACGAGAGTAGTCATCCACTATCACAAGCACATACCTCTTACCTCCTCTGCTCATGATCCTCATTGGACCACATATATCCGTATGTATCAATTCAAGAGGTCGAGTAGTGCTTACACACCTTTTAGATTTAAATGAATTTCTGATTTGTTTACCTTTGGCACATGCATCACATACCTTGTCATCATTGAATTTGATGGAAGGTAAGCCTACCACTAAGTCTTTGCTTACAAGTTTATTCCAAAGCGAGTGGCTTGCATGACCTAGCCTTTTGTGCCAAAGCATAACATCATCATTTAGGGCACTCAAACAAGTCAAATTATTTTGGGGAAGAGTGGAGATACACACTTTATAAACATTCTTGTGTCGCTTCCCCCTCAACACAACATCTCCTGTGTTCATATTCACAACCAAGCAACGTGTTGGTGAGAACACTACTAGGTTGTCTTTGTCGCACAGTTGGGACACACTTAGCAAGTTGTGTTTTAATCCATCCACAAAATAAACATTGTCAATTGAATGGGAGAGTGACTCACCTATCTTACCTATACCGACAATTGTCCCGGATTTGCCGTTTCCAAATGCCACACTCCCTCCTTCTGAAGCTGTAAGTGAGAGAAAATTGGATTTTTCACCAGTCATATGCCTCGAACACCCACTGTCAACATACCACAACTGCCTGTTCCCTAGGGTGTTCCCGACGCTGTTCGCTGGGTTGTTTGCTGGGTTGTTCTCTCTCACTTCAACCTGCAAAACAGATCATAGGTTAGTTTTGGGAACCCAGATCCACTTGAGTCCCATTCCTTTAGAGGTACAAATCTCATCTTTTCTAACCCATATTTGTTTTACATACACTGAGTTCCTTTTAATGGCATACTTTCTTGAGGGACAAGTATAACGGTAATGACCCGTTTTACCACAGTGATAACATACAATATTCTCAGATAATCCTACATATTTTCTATTCACTGGGTAGGTCATCTTAGGCACAAAACCTAGTCCTCTTCTATTTCGACTATGATGGGTGTTTAACCATTCAAGTGCTTGTAAGAACCTGTTCCAGAGCTTGTTTATAGCAAGGTCTGATTCCATTTGTTTCATTTTCTCAAGCAAGTTTTTATTTTCTACAAGCAAGGACTCGACCTTACCTTTTAAGTCAAGGGATTCTTTTTCCAGCTTAGTCAATTTAGTGGAACAAGTCTATTCTTTCATGAGTAGAGTTTCTTTAAGCACATTGATGTTTTCATGCAAGGCAAGAGTTTCTTTGTCAACTTCAAGTTTTTCTAATTTAAGGGTTTCATTTTCAAGTTCTAGATCTCGAACATCCCTTTTTAATTCAGCACATATATCCATTATAGTGTACACTAATTCCTCAAGAGTTGATTTATTTAGACCACGTACCTTGTTCTTGAGTTGAGTCAGACTATTGTTGATCCATCATCTGAATCAGTGTCACTTCTTACCATGAGTGCTACATCAGCTTCCCCAGCTTCAGACCCTTCCTCATCCTCGCTTGAATCTTCCCAGGCTGCGAGCATAGCTTTTGAGAACCTTTTCGCTGAGCTGCTTACACCCTGTGTTCCTCCCCTGTTTTCTAGGGTGTTCGGGTTCTTGTTCTTCCTTGTGCAGTGGGCAGTTTCTCACAATGTGGTCCAGTTTTCCACACTTGAAACACCCGGAGAACTGTTCCCGAGAGGTGTTTCTGCCCTTGCCAAAGTCCTTCCTTTTGCTGTTTTCTTTAACTTTCTTGAAGAACTTCTTAAATTTTTGAGTTATCATGGCAATCTCCTCCTCATTAGAATCAGAATCATCTTCTAAGGCCTTTAGAGCAAGACCTCGATCTCTCTTTGTCTCATCTTTTTGCTGAGAATTTTTTCTAAGTTCATACGTTTGGAGATTTCCAATCAGCTCATCTAGAGTGATCTTGTTCATGTCCTTAGCTTCTTGGATAGCCGTGACTTTCGCTTCTCAAGAATGACGTAAAATTCTTAGGATTTTCCTCACCAATTCTTCGGTGGTGAAGGATTTTCCCAGGGATTTCAACTCATTCGTTATGTGAGTGAAGCGAGTGTACATGTCTATCACACTTTCATGATCCCCCATCTCAAACAGCTCATATTTTCTCATAAGCAATTCAATCCGGGATTGCTTTACCTGATTGGTCCCTTCGTGAGCTATTTGCAAAGCATCACAGATCTCCTTGGCCGACTCACATTCAGATATGCGAGTATATTCATCAGGACCAAGGCCAAAATACAAGAGTTTTTTGGCCTTTGCATTCTTTTCCATCATCTTGAAATCTTCGGAATTAAACTCTTCAGGCTTTTTGTGAACTTTGCTTCCATCTTCGATCACTTTTGTGGGAATGAGTGGTCCACTCTTGTTAAGCATTCATAACTCGTAGTCCTCAGCTTGAATGTAGTTTTCCATTCAGTTCTTCCACCGACTATAATGTTGACCATTAAAGTATGGTGGTCGAGTTATGGATTGACCTTCAAGCATGCCTTGTGGGGTACTCATCTTCAAGGATCTCTCAAGGTGTTAGCCTTTTAAAGGAGAACCTGCTCTGATACCACTTGTTGATTTAGAGAGTACACAACCACAAGAGGGGGGTGAATTGTGGTGTCCGATTTTCGCAAGTTGCTGGCAAACAGTCTTAGGCCCTGTTCGCACAGGTTGTTCCTGAGATAAGCAGAAGCGAAAATCCAACAAAATTGAATGCGGAAATAATGGACACAGGATTTTTACGTGGAAAACACCTCTAGCCCAACTGAGGTGAAAAACCACGACCTACCTCGTGTAGGATTTAAACACTTCACTAAACGGGCTAATCACGTTACAATAGTAACACACCTTATTACAAATTGCAACCCACGTAACCGTCTTCCCTAAGACAGGTTACCCCACGTCCAAAATCCCCTTAATTTGGACACATACTCAACTCACTTTTGTGAAAGAAGAGTATAAAGAAAAACACCCTATTACAATGCTTCTCAACTAAGCTAATATAGGGTACAATGAAATCCTAGTATGCCAACTTTGAAAGCTCAAATAACTCACTCACTAGACACGGTTTTCTTTCAAACTTTTAAGCTCATGAACACTAAATTTTTCTCTTTGAAAACCGATGCTTCTATCGTTCTAAGAAGCGACTTTATATAGTGCTTGGAAAAACAATTCCTCAAATTTTTGGAAACTAAAATCCCTAAAGAATATAGAATTCTTTAGCCATAAGGGATGAGGAAACATGAGCTGGAAACACTTCCTAAACTGTGTGCATAAGGCGGTGATTCTCAGCAACTAGCCCATGTTTTTCTCAACAACCTTATCCACTTGCCAAAAATTGGATATTCTTTTTATTCAAAAAAGATTTTGCAAATCCCCTTAGATTTTAATAACCGTTTTTAGGATAAGGGGTAAGATACTCCATAAAAAATCTTTCTTACAAATCCTTGAAGAAGCTGCTCAAAATCCAAAAGATAAAAATCGTGCAAAACAGTTTTTTTTTTTGCAGCTTATTCTGGAAACACCCTGATCACCCTATTTCCAGGATTGTTCTGAAGGGTGATCCGAAATATTTACCAAAAGAAAACAAAACCGTTTCAAGTAAGTGGTAAGTTAAGAGTTTCTGATTGGCATATTAACAAGAGTCTAAAAATATAAAACCAAATTAAATCAAGACATCTTGTTGTAACCACTAGTCATCTTGTAGAGAGACGAATCTGCTGCAAACACTTCACAGAACCTGTTCCTCACGGCTGCACTTATATCCTATGCTTCAAACACTTCACAGGACATGTTTCAAACACCTTACAGAGCCTGTTCCTCATCACTGACTTGAGTACCTGTTCTTGATAAACCATTAGTCAAGCAGTTTTAATATATTGAAAAACAGCAGTAAAGCCCTGTTGGTAAAGCCTGTTTGGAACAACAACAACTACTACAACACTTGGATTTGTTATCATCAAAACCTTATGCATTCTAACATTCAGCTTATAGCTTAATCCAAATTTAAATCGGCTCATTTTGGGGGTCTCATTTGCCAGGCTAGGGCAAAGTACGATGGCTCTACAAACTTAGAAGCATATTGCAGAACACTTATCTTTCCATCCTCTAATTCAAGGAACTCTTTTTCCTTAGCCTTATAAAGGAAAATAGGGTAGAGGTGATTCTTTTTGAGCTCTCTGAATTGTGTCCACCAAAATCAAGGCTCATTCTGTTTCTCTTTACAACATCCCACCATAAATCAGCTTCCCCTTTAAGGTATAACCACAACCTGAAAGCTTGAGGATCAACTACTACATTTTAGGCAGGTGGGTATGGTTAGCTTCTTAAATCAATTAGAATTGTCGTCATCATTCTTGTTTTACTTCTTCTCTCTTAACTTACGTAGTTGCTCACCCTGCTTCTCTGGCAGGTCCATGATTTGGCGATTGGTACGCTCAGCCTCAATAGGTGTAAGGTTCTCCCCCATAATGCTAGTCAAGGGTCCTCCATTTCTATAAAGAAGGGCATCTAAATGCTTCCTTAGGTTAGTCATCGTAGGCACATTCCCTTGGTAGTGAGATTCCCCGCTGTTCGCAGATATCCTAAGGAAAATAATGTTAGACTTAAGCTAAACTTTATGAACTTTTTTCCATGCTTGGCTTCAACATTGTAGTTCTCTTTAGTCGGATAAGAAAATTTTTAAGCATCATAATATATATTTATTTTTCTTAACATGGGCCAAGTTGCCTTACTTGCCCTACTTGTAACAATTTGTAACACTTTGCCTTAGACTCATAGGCCCACATATAATGGATAAAAATATCAAACATCTAGCATGCATTAGGTCATAAGGCTAATCCACATAAACAACCAAGCCACTCATTGCCATTCATTGGTCCATAAATCCGGATTTCGTGCACTATTTACTAAGTTTATAAAAATAAATAGGATCTCAACTAATACTCAGAATAATGATAAAGTTCATCACCAAACTTCTCCCTTGTAGGGGTTATTAAGAAAATATTCCAAACTAAATTAGCAAACAACTCAGGTTAAGTTCACTAATCAAATCCCTACCACAAATGCTCTAACAATCTCCACTACGCTTCCTCATATGATCAGAGAGTGAGGTAGGTGTAGGTTATTTAACAGTTGGTTCCCTTGTAGTCTCCTCTTCTTCAGGCTTTTCTTTCTCGGGCTCAAACCCTTTAGTGGGTTCCACTTCCTTAGCTTATGACTCTTCTAAACGGTCTTCCTCTTCAGAGTCAGAGTCCCTTTTTGGCTCCTCCGCTAATTCCTCATTTGGTTCTTTGTCAAACACATTAAGAGGATTATGGTCATCCTCTCTGGGTTCATTAACATTATTAAGCCAAACTGCATTCTCGGCTCTCTGAATTATCTGAGTTGACCTCGATGGGATTGCCTTCAGAGTCCCAGCTACATTCCTATGTAGTGGCAGTTGTTCCTGCTCTACACATCTTCCTCCTTAGCAAGAGTACCCTTGACATCATCCTCATTGAAAGGATGTTGCACGTCCTCTTCAAATAACTCTAATGACTCCAATAACTTATCACTATACCCTCATTATAGTAGGTGGTGAATCAATTCATTAAAGTCCATGACAGGTCTTCAGTGATCACACCAATAGCATCTACCCCAGTTATCAAAAGGGATCTCTAGGGGAAGGAGTTCAACATATTGATAGCGCTATGCATGGTCCTCCTATAGCGTCAGAAGGAAACAAATCACCTTGCTCTCATCATTCGCCAAACAGCTATTTGAAGAAGCCGTTTAAGTGACGATTGATATCATCTTGAATAAGTATAGTGCCCAAGAATGGATTGCATTGGAAGCTTGATTAGCCTCCGATGAAAACAAAATGCGTCGTGTGAGTGACTATGCTCCACACCATTCATCCTTTGACAAAACACACAAGGAACTCATGAGTGCCTAGTGTAACCTTTAAAAAAAAAAAAAAAACATGCAACCTTACTATTTAGCCCCACACTCTTCCTCCATTGAATTCCTACGTCTAAAGATTTTAGACTCTTCCTTGGGGTGTAGTACCCTAAGGGAGCCACTAGGACGAACTTAGAGCGCTAATACCACTCTATGGCATGCCAAAAAGTTATAATTCATTTCATTACTACCCTTTAGCCTATTTAATGCAGCAGATTTTAACCTAATGGTGTACTTCAATTAGAAATACAAGCCAAAAAGGGAATTCATTGAAATAAGTAAAAAGTACAATCCAAGTTCAGCTGTCGAATGTCAATAGTCAAAGTTAATGAACTACAAGACCAACTTTTTTTAATACCAAGAAAAGTTTATCTAGTAACGTCTTTCTAGACTCGCTCATATCCCATCCCAATGCAGTAGTTTGGTACTTAAAAACAAAACATTTTGAACTATAAGACAGAGCTCAGTAATACCTAACCCTAACTGTAAAACAGTTACCTCAATTCATTTCAGACATTTGGGGAGAAAGAGGGAAATATTCAAATAGTTCGAAACATTGATTAATTCCCAACCAATTCGAGATCATTGAACGTCAAATTTTTAACCATTATTTAAACTAAAAGCACAATTCAGTTAATGGGAGCTACCCCACTAGAGTGTCCTATGGATTACTAGAACCCAAACAACCTTATGGTTACCAGAACTCAAACAATAACATGCTATAAGCTGAAGACACCACTTCTTTCTACACCAAGGTAAACCTACCTTGATTTTGTAGGCCACGCTCTTACCAACTTCTCTAATCCTTTAGCTTTAGTATTTTATGAATATGTGCATTTGCCGCCCATTAAACTAAACCTATCTCCATCAAAACTCCTATTAACTTAGCAAAACCACCTTTGCCATATTACATGTTATTACAGTTCACATTTTACACATAAGATCCCCTTGGCATATAACGTAAAAAAGCAACTAAGGGGAATTAGGGCATGGACATTATCTCAAAGAAGCATAGGCGACTTAGCTTGACGTCAAACCTGAGGCATTGGGCATAAACGATAAAATAAGAAGTCACAACATGGACTAACTTAAGCAAGTCCTTAAACCTAAAAACTAATCTTTTTCAATCCAAAAGATTCAATCCAAAAGCAAAGCAAGCCATTAGGACCACATGAATATGACTAATACCCATAGATAGTGATTTTGAAGAACTCAAGTGACATTTAAAAGCCCAATTACTCAATAAAAGCAAATATTAAAATTTAAACCCATTACAAATCCTTTTGAGGTAACTTCATTTCAAATTGAAGCTTGCCAAGATCTTTTCCCCTTTTCAATTTTTGAATTCCATGCTAAAGGCACTTCAAGAGTTTTACATGAACTTGAAAATACCATTTTTAAAAAGGAATTCAAAATGGGGAGCAAGCGTTTCAAAGGAAAGACCAGAATTGAGCTTGAGATCTGACCAAGTTAGTTCAAGTTCTATTAAGTATTGTGTAGCTCTTAATCCTAATGCTAGATACATTCAGGTAGTTGAAAGTTAGCTTTTGATTCATGTAACTTATTTCGAGCTAAGTCAAGTTGTAGTTATCAAAATAAGGTATAGAAGCTGAAGTGTCAGTTCTATCTATATCTCCAGTTTGTTGTGCTAGTTTTGGTGTGAATATTTTCCTTACCTAGGGTGCTTCATTTTGGGTGTATGAGTAATCATGTAAAAGCTTAAGAAGTTTATTTTATTCTTATGTAACTAAATTCAATGGAACACAAGAGTAAGTAGGAGGAAAGGACCATTATTCCCATGCTACCAGTTTCAGCACCAGAAACGACCACCTCCATTCAAGTAGCTGGTTCTCCCTCCTCACAAACTATTTTCATTTGATTCAAACTGAAGAATATAATAGACATATTAACGTTTAGTTTTCATTATGAATCATCCATTTGTAGCAAGTAAACAGAAATTTACAGCATTTAGAAGTTGAAGGGCCCGTAGATAAGCCTAGTAGCACATCAAGTTGACTTTTAATGGCTTGCAACAAGAGGAAGGGAAAGCATGGATTAAGAAAATTTAACGCTAAGACAAATTTCAAGGTCCTATTTCCATAGAATCAAGAATCACTCAAATTAGACATCAAATAGTCACTCAAAGCCCAGAAAAATATCTAAAGGTCAAAATTTCTAGTTTATCCCTGTGCCTAACTGATTGGTTGGATCCTATTTCCTAAATGTATTTTGGGTACAAAAGAAATTCAATTAGCTCATCCTTAATCTCAAGATATTGTATTTCTAATAAAGTAAGTTACATGTAATTCGGAGATCGTTTGGTCCCTCAACTCAGTCCACAAAACCAAGTGTGCAGTACTGCCCGGTTTCTACATGGTTTTGGAAAATGAGCTTATTTTGGGTCCAAAGGTCCTCAACTCATTTGAACATTTTATGGCTTGAAAACAAACTCAAAATATTATCAAGCGCCCATAAAAAATCAAGGCTAAATTATGCATAGGACCAGCTTTTATCTAGCCCAAGATGGAGGAAAATCCTTATTACTTAGGTAATGTTGCTACAAACTGTAGGATGTTATTTTGATCAGATTTGGGCATCTTAAGGGAGCACCTACTTGTATTTCTAATTGGCTACAAGACATCTGATTAGGCCCTAGGGAGTCTTTATTTGACACTAAAGCATCTAAATTAGCAAGATACGAAGTGTCATTTGCTGCTTGCATCAAACCAATATGGTGTTGTTTTGTATTTTCGGTATTGTATTGGGCGAGAGAGGGCAGAATAGAAGGATTATATGTAGCCTCTCATCTTTAACCTATAAAAATCAGATTATTGAGTATTGAATGAGAAGTTTTTGCATAGCTTCTTTCAACCCTTAAATCCTCTACTTGCCTATGTTTACTTTTGGCCAAGTAAAATGGTGATCAAGTGTGTCTTAATCTTCTTTAGGGTGGTATGTATCATCACCAAAGGTAATTAAGAGCCCTAGATTAAACTTGGTGGTGTGTCTTATCCAAGCATTAATCTAGTTCATCCAACCGAATTAATCCTAACTATGTGGTGTTTCTTATCCTAGTTGGTCTTAATTCAATCCTCATTCTCTTGTTTCTAAGTGTCGATTCATTTGGTGAGTTGAATTTATTTGTTTCCTTCCTCTTTTCTTTTTCTTTGTTTGCTCTCAAGTTCCTTATCCTTGCTTTGCCTCAAAAACCCTTAAAAATCAAATTTTCAAGGTCCTTTTTTCGTGTTGTAATGGTTAGCCATATTCACCCCTTGATGTATCCTATCATCTTGATGCTTAAGGTTGTCAAAATATACGTTAGTGATTTTAGATGATTAGGGCAACCAATGTCATTTGCACTGGATGGTGATCTTAGGGGCTGTAGCTGTAGCGAAAAATTTTGATTGGGGCACCATGACCAATGGTCGTCTCCTTAAGAACAAGAAAGCCTTATGTAAGTGGGATAGGGGAATTATCTAGTAGTGACTCTATGATGTTATCAGATTATTTTCCTAAATTGCTCTTAATGCCAAGGATGCCAAAAGGGCCCCTTTCATATCTTGGTGCACTCATGGTAACCACACGAGTAAGGTTCCTGCCCTTGAGGATATCAATCTCTTCTACGAGGCCTTAAATGGCTAGACTATAAAGGATGTGGGTACCTTTTTTATTACTTTACTTGGCTCGTGTTGATGCCTTTGAAGTTCTTATCCTTACTTGATTACAACTGACTCTAGATAGACCCTTGGGCTAGTGTTAGGGGTGCTCTTTCTTCCATATGAGAGTGTGAGTCCTTTCACACTAAAGGGTTCTCCTAGAGTGTCTTGTAAGGTATATCTAGTGCCTTAGGGAGTGGGTAAACAACAGTTAGTCCCTATTTAGTATTGCCTCCAAGACTAGCATCTTCTTATTTAATGGATCATGTTCACCTCTACCTTGGATTTTGCGTAGATCTTGAAATACTTGCAAGGAGTAGATTGTGTCAATCATTTGGTCTAGAGAACTTATGGAAAGTTTGTTCGTGATGATTCCATGCCATCTGTAGCACCAAATGTAATCTCCATGGTTATTTTCATAACTCATTCTTGATTTGCAATCGTGGGTAATGTAAATTTACATTCTATAATATCCAGAGTGTGTCCCGGTGATGGATCCAAGGTGTGGTATATCGATGCTATTGGGGTGGAGCAATCTAAAAGGATTAGTGATGTCATGGGTGTTGCTATCCCCAAATTCTTTCTTTTCTATTTAGTCTAATTTGTTCATTGCTACTTGTTTCCTTTACATGTTCTATCAATACGAGAGCATAGTGATGATCCAAGTAGTGTTTAGCTCAAAACCACCATTTGTCGCATTTGGTAGTGATGCAGTTGTTGTTAGAGTAGCAATGTAGCTGAGGTATGCTCATTGTCCCTTACTTTAACTTCATTCTCTTTTTTTTTTTACTTTAGTTTAAGGAATATTTTAGGCTAATTTGACGTATATTGTTTGGGGCTTCTTGAGATCATTGGCAAGCCCCTGCTACTACTAGACCTAGTCGATCGGGTCATGAGGGTTGGCAGGTAGGATTTTTCTAACCCTCATGCGGGTCAGCATACCCTGACTTTGATCCTAAGCCTGACCCTGTGGGTACCCTCAGGTCATCGGGTCATAACCAACCCTCAAACATTCCCTGTATAGAAAATGAGATTTTTTACTAAGTTTCTTTTAAATTATAAAGTTCAACATTAAACATCCCACTAAACAGAAGGCCAAATGATAATGTAATGTTCCAATGAAATGTGTAGTAATTAGAACCATTCTAATACATAAATTAGTAATTAAATGATTAGTTCATGAAAACAACTACTCCAAACGTTAGAGAGGGAGCATTAGAAGGTTAAGAGGCAATGAGATTTTGAGAGGTGAAAAGGGGAGGCTAAGAGGATGTGAAAGCAGAAAGTGCAAAGGCTTTGAACAAATAAAACCCAAAGTATTTTGTTTTGATTTTAAATTTCATTTTTTTAAAAAAAAAGTAAGGGTCAATGGGTCAAGTCAAAAGGTCAAAACCTCTACTCAAGCTCAATTGTAACACCCGAAGAATTTTGGTTATTAACTTTGATTTATATGATATCATGAATGTGTGATTTATGTGTATATTTTATGAGTTTTACGTTAGACACATATGTATGTTTTAAGTTAGTGCTATCATATTTGGGGAATAATTAGTTTACCTAGAAAAAAGAGGAAAAAGAAAAGAAGAAAGAGAGAGAAAAGAGATATTTAGTCCAAAGAAAAAAAGAAAAAGAAAAAGAACAAAATGGGGGAGATTTTTTTTCTATATCACATAAAGATGGGGTTGTGTTCTTCATTTCTTTTCCCCCCACACAAATGCATGACATAGAGAAGAAGGATAAGGGAAGAAAGAAAAGTAGAAGAAGAATGAAGAGAAGAGGAAGAAGGAGGAGGAGGAGTTAAGCTTGGTCTAAGGACTAAAGGTGAATAATTCTTGCTATTCTTTTACCTAAAATTGATTATAACAATATTATTTTGATAGTTTATAGTTAAATCTGAGCAAACAATTGAAGATCGAAATTATGAATTTGATGTTTTAGTATTTGGTATATTAGAAACCTAAATTCATTTGCTAGAAACCCACCACAAAAATTTTCATGGTTATTTGCAATTTTAGGATTATGTTAATATTGTGAATTGATAGTTATGTTGTGGATTTACTCGTACATATGCTAAACTATGGGTAATCGGTTTCATTAATTGTATTAGAAGAACAAATGGTGGAAAATAAGTTTAATTTTTGGATTTCTACTGAATTCAAACATTGTTTAAATTATTGTGAATTAATGGCTATTATAAACATTTTACTGTAAATTCTCCATATATTTCCTGAGTTAAACATATTTGATTAGAGCTCCTTTGTTAGTGCAGAAATTCGCCCATTGTTTTAATTTCTATGAGTTATTTGCAATTTTCTATAAATTCTCATAAGTTTAGTTAATGAGTTATGAATTTTAGATTGAAATTATCTTGTTTTAATGCATAATCTTCGCCACTATTTTAATTTCGTGAAGCACGTGCCTGGAGGAAAATTATGAGCTTTTACTGTAGATTATTCATGATATTGGGCAATTTCTTATAGTGTTTTGTGAATTTTGGTTGTGCATTCTATAAGTTGCGAATTTTTGAGTTAAATTTCTAGATTTTAGTAATTTTGCCTACTGTTTGAATTTTCAGAAATTATGGGCCTAGTGATAAATTTTGAAAATTTTATCTTATATTATGTATATTAGTTGTCAATTTCTTGAAAAATTTTGTGAAGGTTGGATGTGTGTTCTCTATGTCATGAATTCTTGAGTGAAATTGTCCTGTTTAGTGTAATTACAGAATGTTTCTATATTTAGTCTATAAATTAGATATGGAAGGGCCATTGCTAAGCATTACAAATATTAAGGTGGTGGAATGTAAGTATTGGAAGTTTATGGAAACCATTTGGAGTTGAACTATGCCTTGTTTTGATTATGTTTAGGATAAACTGAATACATTATGAATATAAGTTCTCTGAAAAATAATGTGATGATCTATTTGTGCTCATTAAGTGATGTTTTTATCGGGAAAGTAGTTCATGTCTTACCTGAGGCTATTACGTTGCATTCTAGGGCTACGGCCCTCGTAATAACTGTCGTTATCTTTAGGTCGCCTAGTGAGAGAGGTTCTAGCCAATTCCTTGATACATGAATGTTAGAAGAGATTAATAGGGCCTCTGATAGTATGACTATCGACCTCTCTAAGGTGGCAAGCAATTTCATGCTCAGCCATTAAGGAGAATACTTCAGCGTTAAGACCCATCATGCCAGCATCATTCGCTTATACATCGCTAACTTTTCCATAGCGATAAGAACATAGCACGCTTGACCCATTTTGTACAGTAATTGCTTTCCAAAAAAATTCTTCCATTCTCATGATGTTGGCCAAAACCCTTTTGGATTTAGACGATATGAAAAACGGCTATGAACACCCCCTCTGTAGGGGCTGCCGCCCTCTTGCTTTAGGCACTTAATCCTTTCATTTCTTTCATTTTAATTTTTTTTTGGTGCCATTTCTTGACATTCCAAATTCCACATTACAAATATGGCTCATGCAATATCTAGAGGGTATAGTGTGGCAGTATTCCCGATCTATACCTGGGTGTGGGATCCCAACCAGGGACTATTGGATTTGTTGAATTAGGGCATACTTCAAGCATTTTTCATAATTTCGAGCATACTAGAAGGGTTGTGCTCTATTGTGGTCAATAGTAGCCCTATTCTTATATCCTTTTGGATAATAGATGTCTATTTATGCGGGTTATATAGTATGTTGCATGAATCTCGTCTGTAAAAAATTTTACCTCTTTGGTGTTTACCGATCATAGGTTAAATATAGACATAGTCTTCTTATAAAGTTATCCTCTATGAATTGTGAGACTAATGGCATAGTGTTCTTTGGGCTCTCGAGGAATCAGATGGATATTCCCTTTTTTATGAACGTTAGGAGCTAGGTTTAGACTTCAACGAGGGTGAGGGAGTAGCCAAATGTTGGTTCTAGGTTTGTTATGCATCAGTTCAAGCATTTAGTTTGGTCCTAGTCCACTTTGGTGCTCACATGCAGCTTTGGTATGCATGCCCAGACCAAATGATCCCATGAAACAAACAAGAGGGAACGCTCTTCTCATTTAGTTCATAAAGTATGGGGTTTACTATGTTAAAGTAGGGGCGCTTTTTTTGCCCAATCTGCTTGGACAGGCAAGTAGTAAAGATGTAAGTGAATCCTTCAAAACCTGTCAGAATCATCCGCTCAGACCTCCTACTCGACATCTAAAAACTTGTATGTCCCTATGAGGGAATTATCCATAGTGTCATCTTAAGAGAATGAAAGGTCTCCCACTCCTCGTTGGAGGCAGGCGAACAATGCACCTGTCATAAGAATTTCATAGTTTCCCATTAATGCATGATGAGCAACACATTCTTACATATCCTTTGGAGGTTTAACTAGTTTAAAACACACTCAAAACCAAATTTACAATGGTGGAATGCAAATCATTGGAGGAAAAAATACCAAAGGAGATGAAATCAAAAACCTACAATAAAAGTGGAAGGCCATCACTAAGAATATAATCTCATGACCTAGCAACCTTATCCAAACTAAGGATAGTGTATGCCATAATTAAGGGCACAGGATTATTGCCCTCGATAATTTGAGGAATGTTTTCGCCATGAAGGCAAGGATTTTCGGGCTAACTAAGAGGCAAAGGTTGAGCAAAAAAAGTATGCCCTGTGATTAGTGATGCCACATGTTCCTATGCACCGTGCAAAGCACTGTGCAACGCATAGGAAGTCATCAGAATGGTTGTTTATGCAGATGTTGGTCTCTCCTTAACTTAAAAATAATATGATAACCCTTCCTGCAAGGGAAGTCCTCGAAGATCCTTTCCAAATTTTCTTTTATCGCTTTCGGAATGGCATGACGGCCCTTCCTGCAAGGGAATCCATAACAACACAAAACTCTTCCATGAGAGGGCATGTTTCATTCCTGGGAAATTCGAAAATATAGAGCTATTTCTTCTCATATTATTGCTTAGCAATCATCAATTGTTGTCTCAATTCATGGTGCACAAGGCTATCAAACATGGAAAACCATAAAGAATAATTTTCTTAAGGCTGCAATTTTAATGTTATTAGCCTATCTATTGAATATTTCATCGAAATCAAGAATGAGGGGGAAGCGCTCCAATAAAGGCTAGAAGATAGAAAAGACTAAAAGTGGCAAGGAAGAAAACCCCACAACACGAGCATTTAAAGAAACAGTTGCCTAGAAAGTAGCCCCACAAACAGTATAATTGGAGCTGCTACTGGGAGAAGAGGCATTAGGGGCCAACTTTTGCCACTGGGCCGTAAATTATGTCGCCATGCTAACAGTTCCCATACTGACAGGGTTTCACCATCCTGTTTTGGCTTAGCTGTTTTACTAGGTATTTTCCCCTTATTTCTTGATTTTTAGTAAAAATTCAAATGAAATTCCACTAATTATTTTCTTTGAATATCTTGTTGAGTTCAATTTTCAATTCTATCTCTATAGACAAATTCAAAATTTTCCCATCAAAAATTAGGGTGGAGAATAGTTCCTAATTTTTAACACCTTATTTTTATCTACTTTTTTCTCAACCTTTGTTCTCAAAGATTAAAATATGTTTAGACACTCTTGGATGTTGCTTTGACCTTATTCTAAAGACTACTGCTCTAATTTTGGGTACAACTTGAATAATGCATTCAACATTGAATTGATACATCAACAAATAATAAGGAAAAGTTAAAAAAAAAAAAAACCATTTAAGTCTAAAGACAATGACAACAGAATAAGTAAAGCAATAGCATCACAGGCACTTGCCATAAAGAAACATCAAGATGCCCAAATTGTTTAGAACAAAAACATGATTAACATGAAAAAGGCATTTCCCTAAAGTCATCATTGTGTTGCTCCTATTATTTATGCCTTAACCCTAAAGATCACAAACTTATAAACTCAAATGTGACTCAAAGTCATGTTGGGGGATGGGTCTCTCATGGCGATCTCCCTATTTATGAGCACCACTTATCTTGGATGAATAAAGACTAACACCCCTTGAAAAGTGCATTATGGGAAGAGCTAAGGCTAAAGTCCAATCATGTAATGCAGCATAAAAGCTTACAATGGTGAGCAAAGAAAAAGAAAATAATCAAATAAAAGCTCACAAACTTGCATGGGTTAAAAAGCCCATTGATGGCATCAGTTAGAATGCAAAGGAGAAGACCAATTACAGTTACTTTCTTTGTACACTTACATTATCTTTCAAGTATTTCAAAATGTTGGTACCTAGAACAAATCTGATATGAAGATACTGAGACTTAATTCTAGTACTAAGCGATTAGGTAATGGACTTCCCTTTTTATATTAGTGAAGAGCGTAGTAATATCCATGCATTGGGCATGTTCTATTTTTATTTTGGTTTTCCAGCCTTGTATGGGCCATTTATTTTTCTATTTTCTTTACTCTACAAGAGTGTTTGACCTAGCATGGGTCTTGAGAACAAATTAGAACATTTTAGGGGAGCAAAACATACCGATATTTGTTATGGACCCAGAATTACCGCAAATACGGTCAAATGTCTCTTAAGGCCAGCAGTAGGTCGCTAAATCTAGTGATAGTATAGTTAGCCTTTTTGTTGGGTCTCGTTACGCTACTTTGTAAAAATTTTAGAAGTAAAAATGCTTGAGTTGATCCATATTAAATGAGTTGAGTGAACTCTTGGCAGTCAATGTCCATTAATTTAATAGCAACCCGACTTAGAATTTCCTTAACAAAATAAGGGAATATCCGTCGAGGTGCAAATTTCCTCATGGGTCTGTGATTAGGATTCTAATTTCATTGATGATTAGATCGCCCACTTTTATGTTTCTTAGTTTGATCTTTAAGCTAAATCTAGGGGATACCCTTTGTTAATATTATCATGGGCAATTTATCCCAAGAAGCCTTTATTATCAATACTAATAAACTATTCATGTTGAGATTACCTCCATTATGTTTCTGATCCTTAACCTTTCAATGCGACCCATAGCGGGGAATTTGCATTTCGACTGGTAAGACTGCCTTCATCCAATGCATGAGTGAGAAAAGAGTGGCACTAGTGGATTGCCTAATATATGTTGTATCCCCACAATGTCAACAACAATTTATTGTGCTGGTCTTTAAAAGTTTCAGCCTTATTGATTTGAATGTTTTTGATGATTTTTTTTTATGGCTTCTATTGTATCGTTCTCTTGCAGCCAAAATATGGTGGATTGCCTGTGTCGAATCCTATATTTCTTTAAAAGGGCTATGTTTTCATCCTTGAAGTGGTGTCCATGATCACTTACGATTTCACACGGGAATCCACATCAATAGATTATGTGGTTAGTTTAGAATTTACCCACTATCACAGGATGTTGCTACAACCTATTTAGTGAGATAGTTTATAGCTACCAAGATGTAATCATGCCAATTAGTCCCCTTAGGAGTGATTTTTTCTATGATCTCTATTTCTTATATCAAGACATACTAGGGAGAGCTAAAAGTGTATAAAAAGAAGCTGGGACATGTTGGACATTTGTTTGCTTTTGATATTTTTCACCCGGTTGTACAAATTGAAAGCAATTTTTATCCATGATTATCCAATAATGACTTTACTGTTAGACTTGTGGCTCTTTTGTGTCCACACATCAGAGATTCATCCTAAAGGATGTCTTTTTGTATAATACTATATTGTTCACCGTGAATTGGAATGCAAGTCCTTGTATAGCTCACCGGGACCTCCGTGTGGAGCCTGGAGGGTATTCTCCTATTAGATGATCGGTGATGATGTTTTCATACCAAGGACTATTATCTAGTTCATGGACTTGTATGTTTAAGCAATAGATAGGTACATTTCACCTATATATGGTTATCATTGTTTCTGCTACATCTTTTGGCATGGAGATCATGGATGGTAACTTTGCTAAGGCATCTGCTAATTCCCTTTCTTCTCTTGGAAGATATGTGAACTGTAAATATTTAAAGTGCATTGTTATTTTCTCTGATTGTTCATAATAGAGTGTCATATTTTCATTTCTTATATTCCGTTGCCCAATGATTTTGTTAATGATTATGGTAGAATATCTATAAATGTATTTGATGTGAAATGCATGTGAGGCTTACAATCTATGAAGCATGCTTTATTCTCAGCGGCATTATTTATAACTTCAAAATCTAAATTCAGTGAGATGGGTATGTCAACCCATTTTGGTAAGACTGAGAGTATACCACTGTCGCATCCTTTTTCATTTGAGAGTCCGCCAAAGTACATTGTTAAGCCCCATTTTCAACCAAAAGGATGCTCTCAGTAGGGAAATTGGGTTTTCCTCTTGTTGTTCCATTGGGAAGTCTACTAGAACTTTTAACACTGCGCTTCCTTTTATCATCTTTTGATCTTGGAATGTTAGGCCATATTTTGATAATAATGCAACCTATTGAGAGATTCAACCCTGAAGAACTAGCCACTCGAGAAGATAGTTTAACGTGTTTGCTTTTGCCACTCCCTTAACATGGCAATTAAGTAAGTAGTGCCTTAGTTTCTTAGCCACCCAAACTATTACAACACATTTTTTCTCTACTACCAACTATTGATTTTGATAATCAAGGAATTTCTTGCTTAAGTAGTAACTTTCATTTTCGATCCCTTGATCTTCTCAACACAGCATTGCTTTTATTGCGTTGTCAAGAGGGGGTAATGCACAATAATAACGGTCGTCCAGGTTTAGAAGGATGTGAGCAGGTTAGTAAAGTATTCTTTTATTTTGTGGAAGGCTTCCTAACATGTTGCATCCCATTTGGTTACTTTTTCGTAACTTTCTTAAGATGGGTTCATAGGTCATTGTCAATTATTAATCGACTTATATATTGAACATGGCCCAGACAGTCTCTTACTTCTCTCTCGTGCTTAGGCAATAGCATTTCCACGATTGCCTTCATCTTAGAGGAGTCTACCTCTACTCCACTTGACCTTACTCCTTACCCTAAAAGCTTTCTTGATGTAACTCCAAAGGCATACTTTTGTGGGGTTCAAACACATGTTGTACCTTCTTGATCTTTTCAAGAATTTCTTTAGAGCAAGCATATGCCCACTCCATACTTTAGACTTGACAATCATAACATCCATATAGATCTCACGTTATTATGCATCATGTTGCGAATGAGAGTTTTTTGGTTCTTTGCTATGGAGCTCCGATGTTGATAAGGCCAAATAGTGTGACATTATAATAATAAATCCCCTAATGTGTGATAAATGTGGCCTTTTCTTGATCCTCTTTGGCCATTTTTATTTTATAGTAACTCATATACCTGTCTACGTAGGACAAAAGCTGATGCCCCTTAGTGTTAACTACTCAGAAGTCTATATGGGGTAAAGTGAACTCACCTTTGGGCTAGCTTTATTAAGTTCTCCAAAGTCAATATGCATTCTAACCCTCCCATTGGTCGTGAATATTATTGTACTATTAGCGATCTATTCTGGATACTTAGATACCATAAGGAATCTAACATCTAACTATTTTTGTATTTCTTCTTTTATCTTAAGAGCTCATTTATGGTTTCGTTCTTTTTCGCTTTTTTTTTTAACTGACTCAGCATCAAGGTATACAGGGATTTTATGCTTGGTAATTTCAATGTCTATTCTGAGCATGTCTGTGTATAACCATGCAAACACATCTTTGAATTTTGTCTATAATTGGGTGAATTGTTTTATTTCTTCGTCATTAATGTTTTTCTAAGTTTTGGTTCATTTGGTTCCATTTTGTTCTCACATGTATTGTTATGGTTTCTTTAAAATAGGATTTTTTTATTTTGTTTTTCTCGAATATTTTTGATTAGTTCTCGAGGAAAGTCATCTTTTTATTTGCCCATTTAAGGAAGTGCTCATAGTCATAGTTTGAATATTCATATTATTGATAGAAGAAGCAACTATATAATTGGGTGAATCTTTTTATTTGTTCCTCATAGTCGTACTTTGAATATTCATCTTTGAATTCTGTCTATAATTGGGTGAATTGTTTTACTTCTTCCTCATTAATGTTTTTCTAAGTTTTGGTTCATTTGGTTCTATTTTGTTCTCACATGTATTGTTATGGTTTCTTTAAAAAATTGGATTTTTTATTTTGTTTTTCTCGAATTGTTTTGATTAGTTCTCAAGGAAAGCCATCTTTTTATTTGCCCATTTAAGGAAGTGCTCATAGTCGTAGTTTGAATATTCATATTATTGATAGAAGAGGCAACTATATCAACAGATTCTTGAGTTGCAGCATTCGGTGTAGATTGTTTGACAGACGGGATGGTTTCCTATCCAATGGTAAGCTTGATCTTCTTCAGGCCATCTGATATAGTGAAAATGATGTGGTGGTATCTCCCTTCATCTTCATTGACTATCAACTTGAGGGGGTCAAATCCTTCATTTGTGATGGGCAAAACCAAATCTAATCCTTATAGCTTGATCTACACTAATCCAAAGCGCAACCCCGATCCATTGTTAATCTTTTCAACTAGCTAGTCTGTTGTCAACTCTTCCTCAGGAGGTGTAGATTCTTGCCCTGTGAAGGCATAATGTTAGAATATTGATACCTAGTACAGTTTCCCCAGGATGGAGAAGCCATAGCCAAGGCTATCTTCCCCTTCATGGAAGAATTGTTCATTCAGATTGGAGCATAAGGTGGGGACACAACCCTAAATCATGTCTATTTATTCAATTAAGCCATGGTATTAATTTGATTGCATTCATTTACGGAATTTAATCATTCTGAATGGGATAAATTCATTTGGGCCCGACTTTGTAATTTAGGTTTTAGTTATCGTAAAATTTATGGTGAATTGATAGTAGGCCCTGATAAATATGATTTAAGAGAATAAATTATTTTCATAACATCATAGACATTTGATTTTGAGCTATGCAAAAATTTTATCGCAACGAAGTGTTTTATTTACGAGCCCAATTCATTTGAGTTCAATTTGAGGCTCAATAGGTTAATGCACTTGATTTAGCGAATTATTGTTATTTATACCTAATTATAATTAACAAAAAGTAATTTTGGCGTTTAAATATCAGCTAAGTTATTGAGATAAGCTTTTAAAAAATTCAAGCAAGTCTAGCAACACAATTTTTCTCCTTCCTCTTCTCCTTACCCCCCACATTACTAGTGCTGCTGCTGTGGCTGTTGCCACCTTCTACCACCAGGTCGAGCTACCTCCGGTCACCGAGCCTCACTCCTAACACCACCAGGCACTAAGTCCAACTTCTACCACCACCAAACACCACCTCCGTCTTCTTATATTCAAGCTTGAACTAAGGTAAACTCTAACTCCATCTTGATGCATTTCTTGGATTTTTGTGATTATTTTAGTCATGATTTATGGTCTCATGATCAAAATAAATGCTAGCATGCAAATTTTATTGTTTGCGAAGATGGAGTTGAGCTTGAACTTGATCAAGTGGATTTGAATCAAGAAGGTGTGAGCTTGTATTGTTTATTTGATTATTTTGATTGTTGGTATGAAAGAAAATGAATCTAAGGGTTATAAGCGACCATGTTAAGTCTTTTCTTTGGTGGTTTGGATGTAAACTTAAATTTGGCATAACCTAGGTTTCATGATCATGCAAGGGAAATGTTAATTTTTGAATCGAGTATATTTATTTGGATTGAATTAGAAGGAATTTGGGGGTTGGATATGCTATTGGCTTGAAGAATGATGATGTGTGGCTTTTGTCAAGATTAGTGGTTCATGGAAAATCCCATAAGTGATCAAAAGAAATTGATTGGTTTATTTATGCAAGTAAATGAGTTTATGGGAGCATTTTGAGTGATTATGTAAAGAAAAAGATTGAAAACATATAAGGTATGATCATGATGTGGATTTGGGTGTTATGGCTTAAGTAAGGCGATAATAAGAAGAAAACCAATGTTTGTCAATTTTAGAGGAGGAAATTGGCTTGATTTATGAGAGGAAGAAGGAAATCATGAATCTTAGGAGCTTAAGTAAAAGTTTATAAGTAATTATGGATAATACAAGGCAAACATAAAGTTCAGAGAGCTCAATAATTTTAAGTGTGGTTAAAAACTTAGTTAGGTTGAAAAACCAAGTTCAATGGCATGTGAATGAAATTAGAGAAGTGGGGAGAGTAATGACTCAAGAAAAGGGCTTGTTAGGCCAAGTCAGTGTGATCAAAGCAATTCCAAACCCAATTAAACCTCTTTTGGCCTTAAACCCTTGTTATCCATCTCATAAATATCAAAAATTCATCTTCCATTTATAACCATTAAAGTCTTTTCATTATAATCTCAATTATTTTATTTTGGTCTATTTTGCTCCAATTTATTTTACCTTGAGCTAAATTACCATAATATATTTAGTTTTTGAATCATCTTAGTGTAATCTATCTTATTTTGAAATGTTGAGTTGTGGATGCCATTGAATCAATCAATTTATGTTAAAGTTACAAATTATGAAAGTCAGTGTTGTTAACTAACTACATATACCTACCATTACATTTCTTAAGTAGAATCGAGGCCTAGTTCATTGTTCCTCATTGTGCATATATATTATCAAGTGAGATTACACTTTAAATAACTCAAGTATGTTCATTACCTGTATCTTTAGAAATCAGAATGTATTTATCAAAATTACACTGTCTTGGTAAGTACATCAATGAATCAGTTTACTCAGTAATGTATCACTTAATCAGTGGCCCCATCAGTTATTATTTATAGGGTACTCACCCTTCAGCTACCCGCGTGGCCTTAGGTTAGGTCACCCAATCGGCTTAACAGGCATACACCTATCTTATATCGTAACAGTTACAAGGGGTTCACTAGCAGATAATAACTCACAATACAATTTTACGTTGATCTAATGCACCGTTTAAAGTAAACTGAATTGTAAAGCCGGCGCCTAGCCAATTTTTTAATGATCACTTAACAGTACATGAATGCATGTACTGAGCTTCGGCTCACATTTCAAAAATGCTTGTCATGTTTTATTTTAGGCAAATGGTCAGTGAATAGCCCACATGCTAGCAAATCAGTTGAAGAAAGTGATCAAGGAAATAAGAATGGATCAATAATGATGTTGGTTCAAGAAAAATTTGGGAATTGAATTTTGAGATCTTCAATTGATGAAGTTGTAAACATTATAGAGAATCGCTCTATTTTGATGTGTAAACCTTATGGTGGTTAGCAACTATTTGTATATGATTTGATAATGTCTGAATGTGTATCATTGTGATCTATGCTTACCTATGTCATATCTAGTGCACATGTTTAAAGCGTTGTCGTTCTGGACAGCGATAACACCCTAATCATCAGGTTTATTAGTTTTAATTATGGGTTTAATTAAAGAGTATACAATCAGTGAGACATGCGCATTCGGGGCATTATATTGTACTCCATGGCCAGCAAGATGTTTCCTTTGTTTACCTTATTGGAGTGTAAGATAGTGTTCTTTTTAGGTTGATTTGTGCCCTAACCTAAGGTGAGCAAAACTATTTGGTTTTAAGCATTTAATTCGAGGTTTAGTGTTTTTCCCAATTGCCAGTCCACAAAAATAACCTGTCTTTCGCGCCATTGGGTTGACCCTTTAAATTCGAATATAGGTCAAGGTGAAAGAAAACAAGGCCCTTGATTCAATGACAGCATATTCATTAGAGGTAAACTTAGATATGTCTAAGTCCTTTTTGTCATATTCTACCTCTAATATAGAGGGTTTTTTTCCCCAATGGTGACTATCATAGGATCTACATTAGTAGTCACTACTACGCCTTTGATTACCTTTTTTTTTTTTTTTTTTACTTTCTGCTATAGATTGGTAGGCACCACTTTTACATCATGTAGCCAAAGTCATCCAAGTAGTAGATTAAAGGATTGTTAACTAGTATCATGGGTACATATTAGTGCTTGCAAGATACAGTTAGCTAGAAAGCTTTGTTATGGTTGGCTCCTTTAGGCAGGTAATCAGTATCATCAAAAGAGATAATGGCTTAGGATCCTTCAGTAGTAAAGAATCTACCTAATTTGCAACTCTAGGGTGTCATTATCTTATAGAAATAATTTTAAGACCATATTTTGAGAGAAATACCTAGTATTTAAAGGAAAGTAATTTAAAGTGGCTAGTATTCTACAAGAAATTGGTTTTTAGGGCCTTTTTCATTTCAATTCAACCCCAAAACTTTCTAAACTCTAGGTTTTTCACCCCGAATAGGGTTAAAAGTGCAAATACTATAATTTTAAAGATTTTTAAGAAAATATGCTTGTTTTAATGTCTAAGCTACTTATAACGACTTTACCAGTACTAGTTATCACAATTTACTACTTATGTTATAAACGTTATGTTTTATATGATTATAGACCAACCATGGTTAACAATAATAATAAAGCCTAATTAAGGTTTTAACCATTATCTGAACTTACTCAGCATTAGACTCTAGGATTTCCCTAGCTTCAGGTTTATAAATATTACTAATCTCAATCATGCCCTCCTTAGATTAGATGTAGCACTAATTCCTTTCACTTCCTACCTTGGACCGTAGTTAGTAATCTACTTTTTATCTTTTTAATTATAGTGAAACTTTAAATAAGAAATTACAATATTGAAGACATAAGGTTTAATTGAATAATATTCTCTACAGGGAAACTACTTTTATTGAAAGCTTGAAAGTAGAAATATTACAATAGAAAGATTAAAGATTGACTTAAATAGCTGAGATCAACAGAGATGCTTGCTCATGTAGAACTAGAGAAACCTGACTTCTCTTTTGCTCAAGCATGTTCAAATGATTGTATCCCTTCACAACATTCCGCTTTTGTTTTTCTAGAGGGGATGGAATGCATTGGATACCCTAATGGCTATAATAAATATATTGTTATAGGATACCCTCACAAGGCTGTAGTAGGATGCATTGCTATTCTAACATGATACTCTGACAAGGTAATACATAATGGTGCATCAATTTTTTCAAAGCAGTGAATGCTTGCTTGACAAGATTAGTCATCCATATTGAGATTTTGCATGCTTTCTTCCCCAATTATGTCTTCAAGTACATAATTATCTAGTTAATCATCAAAATCTTCATTAAGTTCATGATTCTTTCGATCATATTTTCTAAATAAATCTCACAGATATCTCTTTCCTTTTTTCATAAGAATTTTTGAGTCAATATCAAAGATATAATTGAAGACATCTTATGAAGTTGCTTCTTCTACCTTCATATCATTATTAAAATCACTATGACAAACAAAACTAGTATTTTCATAATGCATTAGTAGCTTTCCTAGTTCAATAATTGCCCACATTTGATGGTAAATGTTATATAGGTGATGGCTCTTACTAAAGATGGATCACTAACTATTTCTCATCGTACTAAACATGATTCTTGCCTTTTATCATCAGGATTATTTAGATCAATTAATTGAACATGAAATGAGCTAGTTTTGCCTTTTCATTTTCGTACTTCATTAATGCACAATGTACCTCAATATGTAGACTTCTATTTTCAAGATCTCTTTTGAAATGTACACTTTTGAAGCATAGTTAAACTTGAGAAGAATAGATACTCGAAATTAGGGACTTTTATAAGGTAAGCTACCATAATCATCAATAGGGATTAAATTTACTAGAAATCTAGCACCACCAACTCTATATCCATCGAAGAAGTAGACTATAGTACTCTATGATTCTCAAATATCATAGGCGTAATGATTGCAATAGTTGATGCAGGCTGCATGCCAGTGGTTGAACCATTTTTCTTAAAGACAGTCATTTCTTTTTATTTGAACATCATAAGGACACATTAAGTAATTCATTTGTAATTCTTAAAGGTTGAAGCTCTATACTATTAGATATGTAAAAGACAACAACCCAAAGCGTGATCAATTCTTTGTATGAAAATTTTAAAATATCTATAAGAATTCTACTAGAATGAGAGACCTGTTCTAGTAGTAATGGAATTTTGTTTTGGATTCCCGCCTTTTTATGGTAGATAGACCTGTCAATTCGGGCAGGCGGGTCAAATACGAGTCGGGTGTATACGAATTCGGGTAAAATACGGATCGAATATATTTCAGGTTCGGGTAAAATACCGACGGGCGTATTTCGGTTTTACGGGTTTCGGATCAACCCAACGGGTTTGAAGCGCCTTTTTAATAAATTATTTCTTTTTTGTCAAAACCAAAAATTCGGCATATTTATTACTTAAAATTGTCAGCATTTAATGAACAAGCATTGTAATTGTAATTTTTTCAAAGAATATCAAAAATATCCAAACTTTTCAACATGATATATGAAATTCATGTGTAGGTGTACAATGAGTCACGTTTGGATGGGTTGACCCGTATATTAAAATATTAATGTAACACCCCCGACCTCAGGCGGGTCGTGTTACACGCCACAGCCTTCCTCTGGGGAAAGACTGTTAAGGCAACTTGCTTAAACTTATTTGAAACATAACATAAGAGAGACTCAAAATTTAAAACTTAAGCCACTATAATCTAATTGGGCCTTGAGTTTAACCCTAGGGATAGATATGCTAGAGTTTCCTTAATTTCTGGGGCAAAACGGACAGAGTCTCCCCTAAAAACTGACCATTTTCCCAGGCCTAAGCCTTACATTACATCCCTGCAATACATAAAGGTACTAAATAACGCCAACAACTCTACGGCTGCGCGCTGGAGTTTACAACTCTACGGGCCACACGCCCGGAGTCTACAGAGCTTTCTATTTTCATAAACCTTACAAAAGATAAATAATTACATAACTTTACAAACATAATCAATATTACATAGTCACATCATAATCAAACCAAGCAAGTCCATCCTTGTTGCATTCCACACGTCAATCACATACCTGTGGATCTGGGAAAAAGGGGAAAAGTAATGGGAATGAGCAACCACCGCTCAGTGAGTAAACCCTCTCTCCCAAAACATACTTAAAATACATATTAACTTATGCAAGCCTTTCGTAATTCATTTTAGTTGAAGAGCTTTCACATAATACAATATATTCGAACCATAAACCCAGCGAAGGAATACCCATACCAAAAAGCTTAACTTTAGTAGAAACCGTAATATGTTGACCAACCATAATGAAGTCACGTAAGCCCATGAACATAGCATAAATAGGGGTTTTACACATAATCTTTACTTATAGAAAAATATACGTAGTAAATTATTCACGTAAATGAGGAGACTAGACTCTTAGAGGTACTTTGTTACTGCCATCCCGAGTCGGCCAAACTCGAGCGGCAACATACGCCTATCCGGATAGACATCATACTAGGCTGAGACGTAATTTCATACTTAGACTTCAGGCGGGAATCAAACCACCATCCCTTAATCTATCATAACGTAACATATGTGATACCAAGCGGGAACTAAGCCACCATCCCTGGGTCTCAGACTTAAGCTTAAAGTTTCTAGAGTAGCTCCTCTACGTACACATAGACATAAACATAACCATACGTTCACATACATACTCATACTGATTCATATATAGGTCTTAGGAACTTATGAAATTCATGTACATACATACTTAGTAGATAAACATGCTTATACGTATTCATATATAGGTTTTATGAACTTAAAACATAAAAACATAATATACATACATACTTCGTAGACAAACATACTTATACGTATTCATATATAAGTTTTATAAACTCAAAACATGAAAACATAATTCACATACATACTTCGTAGACAAACATACTTATACGTATTCATATATAAGTTTTATGTGCTTAAAACATGAAAACATAATTTCCTTACGACTTTAGTTTTAGGCAAATAACAAGAAATGCCTCTTAACAAAAACATGATGAGTATACTAACTCCCGATTCAAAACTTGGATAGTTACTAGCGTGCACTTCCAGGTTAGGATTCATAAATAATCACCTTCAATTGCCCTTTTTATGCTCATTTCAATGTTTCAAACACAAGGGATGAACATGATACAAGCCAAGTTTACTAATCTCATAATTCGATTTCGTGAATGGTTTCATAGATTTTCATACTCGAATTAAATTTGCCAACGTGTAAACTAACTTTGTAAAAATACGTTTACGAATTCGTAAAACGACTTCGTCTCTAATTTAAAAGCTTCGTATAAACGTAATTAGTTTGCTAAATCGTAAAACGATTTCATTCTCAACTAAAAGGCTTCTTAATGACGTAAAACATTTGTTAATTTGTAAAACGTCTTCGTTTTAAACTTATGAGCTTTTTAGAAACAAAATAAGATTTGTTAACGCATAAATCGGCTTCATAAATAACTTAAAGACTTCTTATAACGTAAATTGTTTACTAAATCATAAAACGACGCAGTTACCAACTTAAATGCTTCGTATAAATGTAAAACGACTGTTAACTCATAAAACGATTTCGCTTGTTAGCTAAACGCTTCTTTTAAATGTAATATGTCTGCTAAATTGTGAATCGAAACTTGTTGAAACATAACATGTTTGGTCAATGCTTAATTCAAACCAAGTTCGAAGCTTAAAAGCTTTTCATGAACGTTATAAGTCTACTAATACATAAATCGACTTCCTTTGAAACTTCAAAGCTTCTTAAAAACGCAATAAGCTTGTTAAGTCGTAAAATGATTTCGTTACTAACTTCAAAGCTTCATATAAACGTATTACGGCTACTAACTTGCAAAATGACCTCGTTTTTAACTTAAGAACTTCCTATAGACGTAAAACATTTGCTAGTTTGTAAAACAACTCCATTATTGACTTAAAAGCTTCGTATAAACGTAATACGTTTATTAACTTGTAAAACGACTTCACTTTAAACTTAAAAGTTTCTTTACTAAATCGTAAAACGACTTATTTTCTAACTTAAATGCTTCGCAAAAACACAATAAATTTACTAAATCGTAAAGCAACTTCGTTTTTAACTAAAAGACTCTTTATAAACATAACAAGGTTGCCTAATCATAAAACAACTTTGATTTTAACTTGAAAGCTTCGTATAAACGTAATAGGGTTGCTAAATCATAAAAACAACTTCGTTTCTAACTTAAATGCTATGATTAGCAATAAATGTAAGCTAGATTCATCGAAAACTCCATTTTAAAACATCTAGCAACCTTTCAAGAATATATTGGTTCTGCCCTAGCATAGCAATGTTTAATTCATTTGCTTGTCCACACATATAATCGAATTCATACAATAACAATCCAATCTACCAATTCAGTAAACTGATTCATATAACTATCATTCGAAATCCTTAAAATAGGAGGGATTAAAGGTCCACCCACCTCGAATCTATGCTATATGCGTGAGAATTGGCTGGATTGAAGTCAAAAATCGGACTCCACACATCTAGAAGGTCCACTGACTTCGCGTGAGGTTCGACCACCACCGAACCCCAAAACCCTAACTCAATTTTTCTGAGAAATTAAGCATGATTTAGATGAATTTTAGATGAGGATTGAATTTATAGAAGAAGAACAGGTTCGAGCTCACCTTGCATGCACCAATTTACCGGGTGTTGGCCGGTTCTACGCCGAGATGGTTCGGCCACAGGCAGGGGGGAGACGCCGGCACTGGTGGCGTCGCTTGGGTCCGGTCAGGCGTGGCATAGCAGCGAGGACAAAGAGGAGATAGCAGGCGTGCAGTGAGGAAGCAGAAGAACGGCAGAGAGAGAAGGGGGGGAGGGGTCGGGCCATGCGAGGAAGAAGAAGGAGGCACGGGGGGGCTTCAGGCGTGTGGTTTTAATTTCAACCCCTTCCCCTTTTTTTGGCTCAAATCTACTGCAAAACTTCAACCTATTGTATTAATAATCGAATACCCGGGCCTCTAATCTTAAACCGAAGTCCTAAATATAATCGTTGGTCAGCTTACTGGCCCTTTGATTATATTAAGGATCGATTTAATAAATTACAGAACTATTACCAGGGTTCAACAATCTGATCGTATTTGGGAATTGCTTTTGTTGGAGTTCAAGGAATCAAAGGCTTGTCTTGTTACATAACTTTAGTAAATTTATTTATGGAATCTAAAGTTGAATAGGTCAATAACTTGGGCGATATGGCAGTTGTAGGGTGGCAGATATGAAAATAAAAGTTTCCAACCCAACAAGCATAATATTTGTTAAGCAAGTACGTCAAAAATGCGGGTCTCCCATTCTTCCCCCTTAAAAGAATTTCGTCCTTGAAATTCGAAATCTAAGTTCGGTCTTTCCTAGAATGCAAGCACACAACTAGAATTTATGCAGCAGGTTTTCAAAGAGGTTTCATTATGCAATCACTGCTTCTTTTAAATCAAAAGAAAAAGGCTAATGGTATCCAGTCTCTTCCTCGCCAATCTCTTCAAGCGTCTACTCGCTCTATTTAGGCGCCGAGGGCAAATTGCATTGAAGAGAGGAAAATGAGTTGGCGTGGAAAACCATATTAAACTGATATGAAAATAAAAGTTTTCAACCCAACAGGTATAATATTTGTTAAGCAAGTACGTCAAAAATGCAGGTCCCACAATTAATAATTGGTCGGGTCATTCATGGATCGGCCCATCTAAAGCATGTTAATAAGTCGGAGTGGTTCGATCTGTTAATAGCTCGTTTAATAATTTGATGTTTCGTTAATTAACTTAGCATTACCTAATAAGGCATATTTTATTAGTGCATCGATCCTAACATGAACATAAGTTGGTCCATTGCCCAACATTGCATTAGATTTGAGACCAATTAGAAGGAATCCAAATGAAAGAATATTATATACGTGTAATATATTATAACTATCTATTAATTATAAAATCAAAATTTTAGATTATTATAGAATAATCTTATTTAAAATGCAATGAGACGTATTCATTTTACGAAGGATATAATGGTCTTACTCGCACATTTGCAATACTTATTTAACTCTAAATTGTTTTTCTTAATATCAGAGTGGTTTCATGGCCATTTTCAAAAACTGTACTATTTATAAGTTGTATATGATGCTGTTATATTAGAAAAAATGGGAACCATTGTCTAATTTGCGAAGGAATGTGGGAATTATATAACGTCTTTCTAAACGATTCGTTATAATGAAAAACTATTATTGTTAAGAGGAAAAATTAAAGAAAATAAAAAATAAGTATATAATATTCGGGTCGAGCAGACGGGTTCGGGTTCAGGTCGAGTCTGACCCAAAAATTTACGGGTTTTTCAGGTTCGATTTATTACGGGTTCGGGTCGAGAAAATCGTGTTCAAAACCCAAAACTTTCGGGTGGGTTCGGGTCGGGTTTTCGGGTCGGGTCATTTTTTGATAGGTCTAGTGGCAGGTGTTCTGCTCTGACGATCATCATTCGTAAGCTCACAATTTAAACTATCTGCTAGAGAATTCTTTGATCTCTGTATATATTTAATAAAGAAAGAAAATCGATTAAGTCATAACTATCAACACAGGAGTCACCTTTGCACTCACATATTTGATAAATTCTTTTTTATAAAACCAAGTACTCCTTTGCAGCCAATCAGAAAAAGAAATGTTGGGCTAAAAAATATTAAGAACTTATGACTACAAGGGTTTCTTCTTCCATTGTAGAATAGTTACATTTTGCTTTATTAAACTTCCACTACTGTATTTATAGATTTTTTTCTCCTTCTTTGATTTTGAGTATTGCACTTCAATGCTTCTAGCTAGCATTTGTCTCAAAAACCAAATCATCTTCTTCATTAGGAAAATTAAGAATAGGAAAATTTTTATGCATCTTTAAAGTCTTAAGCAATCTTTGAGTCACTAAGAGTCCATGTCTAACTTACTTTCTTGAGTTTTCACTGCAATGGTTTTCTTAAATTTGCCAAATCCTTAATAAAATCTGAAGTATAGGTAATACATTAAAGAAGCTTTCTAGCTACTTCCTGTCTTCAATCTTCGTAGGGAAATTTTTTCTTTTTTCTAAACTTTACGTTTGTAGAATGATTTTTCAAACCTTTTTTAGTACAAACCTAAAAACTCTATTTCTTGCTCAGTATAAATGCAGTTGTTCTTACCAAGGACAAAACCATGGCCAATACATCTTTAGATGACAGTTAAAACGTAATTTTTTTTCTTTTTTGCTTTTCTATCATCATAGAAAAGGCCAGAATATCATTAATGTAAACTAGATAATAGTGATTGAGATCTTTGAAGATGTTATCTATTCTTCTTTGGAATATTTGAGATGCTTTTTAAGACCAAATGGAATCATCATCAACAGAAAATGTCCTTGAGGGGCATTGAAAGCAATTATCTGCTAGTATCCACTGTTGCAGTTCATTTTTTAAAACCAAGAGGTTCCTTTAATTCTATTGAAAAGAACCTTTTGTTAAGAATGTAATAATCATGAAAGACATTATTATCATTAATCTTTTGTAATTGATTAATAACATTTCCCCTCTTTTCTTCAGCATGACATTTCACCATGAAAGCAGCACTTGTGTGAGGATGCTTACTAGTTCTAATTAACGCTTTATCCAAATGTTCTTTGATTTGTTTGTGACATTCTTGGATATGCTGGTCTGTGTATGCCATTTGTTTGACTCAGATAATAGGGTTGGGATTTAACAAAGCAATATTTACAAATGTCTTATCTTTATTCCAAAGTTTTATCAAACTATCAAAGTAGAGTTCTTTGCATAATTCATCTTATTGCTCAACAATCTACTTTTTAATTAATAACTCAAGTAGTGAGATTGTTAGTGCTATTTTATATTGTGCAGTAACTACCATCTCACGACATTGGATGTATGTGAACTCAATCTTCTAATGAGTGTCTGCTTTATTTTATTTATCAATAAGAACCAAGTGACTAGTTATTAATATGATTTAGCTTATGCTCTATGACCATGAAGAATATGACCTTTGAAAATTATTTCCAATAATCATATTATGAGATGGTAGATCCATAGCCCACAGAATGGATCTAATGCATTGGCCTTACACTATTTCAAAGGACAACCCTTCTATGGCTTCATTGATGTGCATTATGCTATTATTAACTATTCTTACTTATAAAGAATCCTTTCATTTCTTTTACATAAATTCTATAAATAGAGACCATTTTCCAAAAATAGACAAAATAGCCACTACCAACGTAAGCACACAACTCATATCGATTATATCCCTCTTAGCTTATATTTATTGGGATATAAATACTATGAGAATTAGTAATGATGGCTTCGTAACATATATCCAAACTCATATTTTTTGCTAATTCATCCTCATAAATAGGTTCACTAATGGTGGTTGTTTTCTATTAAAACTCTTGCTTCAATCTACACTATTTCTGGCATATTCAAAACTCATTCTACCCGTTTCACTAGTCATGCTACTTGTATTATCTTCTTTAATTGTTGAAAACCCTTCTCTCCATTCTAATCTAGTACTCATACTTATTAATATTTGGGTTTAACGATAACTTTTCCATTCTCATCGATTTTAACTACATTTTTCTCATTGATTTTATAGAATTAGCAAAGCTAGTTATCTAAGATCTATCAAATTTTATCTCCTATGTAGTGGACTTTATCCTTTGAATTTTTTGAATTTGAGTAGGATTTTCCAATTTTCTACTCTTTTCATTATGACCTTAGTCTTTGAGTTTATGATATTATAGAATTTGTAGATTATTTCAAAAATATCTGTAGTGAGTAGCCTCCTCTCTTCCTATTTATCCCAAATATTTTTTAACTTAGTGGATAAAAAGTCTTTAGCTGATTCATTTTTAGGCTCACAAAATATCAAAGTTAGCAATTGAGTCCTGCTGAACTATATCACGAATTGGTCTTATTCCATGTGATAACTTATTACTAAATTTGGTATGTCTAATATCACTAAGTAAAGCCTAAAGCTCGATATCTTTCCCATACTACTGTAATGATGTAATTTGAACTTAGACACTTCCAACATTAATATACATGTACTTTCATTCCCTATTATTCCTAAGGATGTTTTCCCAGTTGATCATATTAACCTCTCTCACATCAACTTCACAATCTTTAATCTCTAAATTACCTTCCATCATTTCGCATGCATACTTACTTTTTAATTGAAAGATAGTTTTTTTTATAGATCATATCTTTCTATATCATAGGAAGGACCCAATTTCCTTTGCACTGTTCATTCTCATTATCTACTATAAATTCTTTTCCTTAACATCCATATAAACTAATTAAGCTACTTTCCTTCATATGACTACTTTCTTCGGAATCACTTTCTTGGTATTCATCTTACATTACTATCTCAATAATTCCTTTTGTTGTTTTCTAGGGCAAGGTCTAGTGTTTGTTCTTTGCTAAGCCCAAAATAACATAAACTATCCGAAGTTTCAATAAGCGTGTTGTTGTTTCTATTTTTTCTTTCGTTTGCATAATGTCCTACTTCTCCACATGCCAAATAGTTATAATTATTTCTAAAAACCCTTCGCCTTTTAGAACATGGCTTGTTATAATTCTTTCTCTTATATTTTTCTCCCCTCTACTTGTTAAAGCTCTTTCTCTTGTAAAATTTTCACTTTCTTCTCTTCTCATGCCCATTTTCCTATTTATAAGGAGTATCCCATCATCTTAAAAACTATTTCTTCATTTCCCTTTATTTTTAGAGATCAAGACATTGATCATTAACCCATGTTCTTAAATAAGAGATTCTTATGCCAAGGATATGAATGACATTTGCGTTTTTAAGCCATGTGATGTATTTTTCTTTCATTATGAAATTTGTGGGATAAGTCAATTTGTCATTAAAAATGCCAAGATTGGTTTCATTATGCCTAGTTTTATAATAATATTGACTGAATACAGCAATACAATCTTTCATATACCTCATATCTTAGAGTTTGATGTTATTAATCTCTCATTTCCACTCCCTACGTTTTTCGTCAATACAAGGATTAGCCCATATAAATTCAGTCCCAATTTCCTTGCATAATTTCTTGAATATAGTAGCTGCTTTTTCCATCATTCTTAATACATTCTTACTTTGCTCATCTAATGAGTCATGCCAGCCAACTATAATACCCAAAAAACTATATCCAATATAGTGTAGTAAATTTCCAGCAGCCCATAAGGTATTCAAGTGTAGGGCAATACTATTCATACCCTTCTTCCCTTGCTCAAATGTTTCTTCTCTATTACAAGTTCCATCCATGTTCAGGATGTAACACATTGGGCTAATTAGAATAAGGCTAATCTCTTTAAATGATGTGTTGCTCTTTGGGATGAACCTAAAAGAAAACTTGGTTGTTCGTCCTAGTGGAGCATATCTAGTTCTTATAAAATGGGTGCTTCTACTGGATGATTTACCAAACCCTTCATGTTTCAAGATTGCATTATTGTCTAAATTTGATTCAAATTCCTTAATATTGAGTCTTTTGCTAATCTCATTGAGTTCACTTTCAGCCACCAATTTACCATATTTTGTATTCAATTTTCTCCTATCTTCTTCCAAAGGAATCGCTTGTAAATCTTCTAGTTTAATTGGTTTATTTGTTAATGTATTTCTTCTTCTAATTGGGGATTATTTGTCTTTTCATTATCGTCAGATGTTACTCCTTGTTTGTTTACTATTGCACTGATGATTAAGTTTAAAACATCAAAAGTTTGCTCTTTATCAAACACATTTTGTAATTCCTCAAGATTACATAGCTTATATTCCATCCTATTTTTCTTGTTCTTTTTCACCCTTTTTAATGATTATTTGACATATTTTTTAATTTTCATATTTTGCAAAGAAAATGGAATTTCATTTTTTAGGTTTTGGAAGGACATTTATGCTCAAATGGAGTACTAATACCAAGATTAGATTTTCTGCTATATCTAACTTCGTTGATTAAAGAAATATGGATTACATGCAATTGCTTCTTTAATTCCTTAATCTCAGTCTTAATTTTTGCTAATTTCACTTTTAATTTTGGAACTACATCAGTTATATAATTTAATTGTGATGCTTTGAAGTGGATCCCCCTAGGATGTGCACAATATTAGAATAATTTGGACCATGATAAGTGGACGAAGATTCAAGCATTAAATATAATTAATTAGTTTAATTAACTATTAATTAACTTAATTATCTACATTATCCCTTGCTCACATGGAGTTGATATCATACAAAAGAGGACTTCGAGTAGTACTTACAAACATAACATTGCATGTGGAAAATTGAAATTTTTGAAAGTGCGTTTTTAAGAATCAAGGTAGAATACACAAGTATAAAAAGAGTAGGGCCACAGATGAGAACAAGAATAGTGAATTGGCACCTTAAAATAGTTACCACAGAATATATGGCCTTTTAAATCTATTTTAAAAACAAGGAGCCCTAAAAATAGTTTCTCCAAAACAGAGGGTACTTGACAGCAATTATTTTGAATCCCACTAACTCTTTAGGTGTAATTTCGAATAGAATAGGCATTTTTTTAAAAATCATTTAGCAATGTGTATGCATGATTAAAATAAGATGTTAAAAGCTACCACATTGTAAGGTCAACCTTAGTTCATTTGGGGAGGCTTAGGAGTGGATCTCATATTTTCTCTTTGTTAGCGTTAACAGAGACTTATTGTGGGTTCTCTTATGAAGGCTTATTTGGCATAAAGACTCCTCCCAACTAGGTAAAGCAATTAGTGTTTTCTTGGATGTGGTTGTCCCCCTTGACTTAAGCTGTTTCCATCAGGATGATGAAGTCAACCCAAACATATTTTATATGATCACCCCAAATTCCTTTGACTTCATGAGTGATCAGGTCATTAAAAAAAATTATTTCTTTGTTGGTAATGTGTAGGACGTTGGTAAGTGGATTAGCCTAATTATTTGGTTTTGGACCTAATAGTGTTCCATTGTTAATCATATATTGGATTGCAGTCTTAAGGACATAACAATAATTAGTTGGACAACTATATCCACAATAATGGTGGCAATAGGCATTCGGGTCCTAACCCTCAATTCTTTTGTCTTTGGTGGGATCAATAATTAGCCTTATGGGCTTTAGGATGCCTTGACTTTCTAGTCTTTTAAAGGAATCTGATAGTTTTACACCCAAGGGATCTCTAAGGTTAGGGAGGCTAAGATGCCTCCACTACGAGGGCCTCATTTTTAGTGTTAGTAGATATGTTAGCCTTTTATCCTTATTATAGTAGCCTTTGTTATTAGTGTAACTTGGCTTTGAGTCCTATTGCATGTCTTCATCTGTTAGCATGTCAGCCTTATGTAGTTGTTCATATCCCATCCACCAGGGCAAGTAGTTTGTGAAGTTCTCCTTTTCTCATGGTTTGAGGACTTCAAAGTCTCACATGGGGGGAGCAAGTTCAGTATTCTAAGCATATTAAACGAAAAATTCTTTCGTTTCTTTCCCATGTCTTGAACTTTTGTCGATCAAAGGAGTTATACCAATTTTCAAGATCTTCTCCTATGATTAAGGAGAAAATATGAGGGAATCTTCTTTGTGGACAGTGGTAAACTTAAGACATTTAGATAAGGCAAACTTAGGTGGTAATTTCCCTCTAGCGCATGGCACAAATGGACTATTACTGATTAGTGGTTCTCAAATATACAAGAACTCCTAAGTAATTTTTTAACTTTTTCAACCTTTCCTTTGGTGAGGCTTGAACCCTTATTGATCGACTTTGGCTCACTTTTTTCTTTATTTTAAATTAGGTCAACAATAGCCTTTTGTTGCTTGGCAATCATAGTTTGTTGATATTTCAATTTAACGTTAAACCTAGCCTCTAATTAGACCACAGTTCATTCACTATGTAAGGACTATGCTCAAACCTAGTTATAGATTTAAAGACTGAGAGCCTACATACGCTATCTCATGTCAAGGTCAAGCCTGTGTCACTTTAACACTAAAGGAACTCAAAAAAAGAACAAAAAGGAGAAACAATAAAGATTCTGGGAAGAATAGAGCTACCAATTTTTAAAAAGGCTCTCAACAAGGTGAGACCCAAAGAAATGAAAACCCTAATGTCCTAAATCTCCTAAAAAGGAAAATAATAAAATAGAAAAAGGAATGAAAATAAAAGAAGGTCCAGAAGATCCTCCCTAGATGGAATTCACTTTTTAGACTAGCGGGGAAGGCCCTGGGCCACTAGATGCGAACACCACTAAAGTAGTGATCACCAAGTAATAATATGACCAACATACACTTGAAAAGATTTCCTAATCATATGTCTCACATTTGACAAAGATTGAGTTCGGATTAGAATTTTGGTCAAAAATGGCATATGGCCTAAGATGTGGTCTCCTTCTTCAGTATGGGATGACTTTAGATGGTGCTTGATTCTTCCAAAGGGTTACTAAGGACGAATGTCACAAGTAGGATGACTCTTGGAGGTAAAGCTTAACCAAATGGGATGAACCATGCAGCTAAAGTGTTCCCTAGAGTTGAAGTTAAATGCTTAAATCCTATGGGCACTGTGGGAAGGAATGAACATTTTATGACATTGATCAAACCTCTATTGTAATGTAAGAAGCCTATCAAGATATTTTTTAAAATTTTAGAAATCAGTTTTCAGTTGTAACCATTTCAGGTGTCACCTCCTTAAACATCCCAATGGAGTCACGACTGATTAGTTCTCAAGGAAAGTCACCTTTATTATTTGCCCAAACAAGGAAGTGCTCATAGTCATGCTCTAGATATTCATATTATTAATAGATGAAACAACTACATCAACAGATTCCTGAGTTGTAGCATTCTCATTGACCTTTCTGGGGAAAATAAAAAAAGTAGGGATTGGGTCCCTGTTCAGCAGAGAATTTAAACTTAATCTTAGACTCAAAAGATTGCTTGACAGGCAGCATGGATTGCTATCTAATGGTAAGCTCGATCTTCTTGACACCATTTGGTGTAGTTTAAGGGATGTGGTCGTATCTCCCTTCATCTTCATCGACTATTATTTTGGTGGGATTAAATCCCTCATCTGTCATGGGCAAACCCAATCTAATCCTTGTCGCTTGATCTAAACTAATCCAAAGCGCAAGCTCGATCAATTGTTAGCCTCATCAACTAGCTAGTCTATTGTGGACTCTTCCTTAGGAGGTGTAGATTCTTCCTCAATGAAGGCATAATGTTAAAATATTAGCACCTAATACAATTTTCCTCAGATCAAGAAGCCATAGTATGGCTATCCCCTCCTTCATGGAAGAATTGTCCATTACGAGTTGGAGCATAAGGGGGGAACACATAGTCATGTATTCCATTGCTAGGAAGATGTTTCCTTTGTTTATCTTGTTCGAATGCAAGGTGGTGTTCTTTTTAGGTTGGTTCGTGTCCTAACCGAAATAAATGAGTAAACCTATTTGGTTTTAGCATTTAATTTGAGGTTTAGTGTTTTTTCCAAGTGTCAGGCAATAGAAATAACCATCTTTCGCACCATGGCATTGACCTTTAAATTCAAATATAGGTCAAGGTAAAAGAAAGCAAAGTCCTTGAGTCAATGACCACACATTCATCAAAGGTGAAATCATATATGTCTAATTCATTTTTGTCATGTTCCACCTCCAAGATAGAGTTTTTTTCCCCCTCTCCAATGCTCACTATCATAGGATCTACACTAATAGTCACTACTATTCCTTTGATTACCTTTTTTTTTACTTTTTGTTATAGATTAGAAGGCACCGCCATTAGATCATGTAGCTAAGGTCATCCAAGTACTAGATTAAAGGATTGTCTACTAGGGTCGTGGTTACACATTAGTGCTTGCAAGATACAGTTAGCTAGAGAGCTTTGTTATGATTAGCTCCTTTAGATAGAAAGTCAGCATCATTAAAAGAGATAATGGCTTAGGATCTTTCAGTGGTAAAGAATCCCCAATTTGCAACTTTAGGGTGCCATTATCTTATAGAAATAATGTTTTAAACCATATCTTGAGAGAAATACCTAGTATCTAAAAGAAACTAACTTACTGACGTCAGTATTCTATGAGAAATTGTTTTTTGGCACTTTTCTTTTCAATTCAACCCAAAATTTTCTAAACTTTATGTTTTTCAAACCAACTGGGGTAAAAAGTGCAAATACTCTAATTTTCATGGGTTTTAGGAAAATATGCTTGTTTAATGTCTAAGCAACTTATAACAACTTTACTAATACTAGTTATTATGATTGACTACTTATATCATAAACATTATATTTTCTATGATTATAGGCCAACTATGCTTAGCAATATAATAAAGCTTAATTAGAGTTTTAACCAATACCTGAACTTAGCCAGCATTGGACTCTAGTATTTCTCTAGCTTTTAGTTTACAAAGATTACCAATCTCAACTATGCCTTCCTTAAATCAAGTATAGCACTAATCCGTTTCACTTCCTAGCTTGGATCGTAGTCAATAATCTGGTTTGTATCTTTTTAAGTATAGTGAAACATTAAATAAGAAATTATAATATTGAAGACATAAGGTTTAGTTGAATAATATTCCCTACAAGGAACCTTCTTTTATTGAAAGCTTGTAAGTAGAAATATTACAACGAAAAGATGAAAGATGGACTTAAATAACTAAGATAAACAGAGATGCTTGCTCACATAGAACTGGAGAAACCCAACTTCTATTTTGCTCAAGTGTGTTCAAATGATCATATCCTTTCACAGCATTCGGCTTCTACTTTTATAGAGGAGATGGAATACATAGAATACCCTAATGTCTATAATACATATATTGTTGTAGGATACCCTCACAAGGCTATAGAAGGCTGCATTGTTATTCTAACATGATATCATAACAAGATAGCACATAATGGTGCATCAATTTTTTTCGAAGCAATGAATCTTTGACAAGATTAGTCATCCATATTGAAATTTTGCATGTTTTCTTCCCCAATTATGTCTTCGAATCCATCATTAACTAGATAATCATCAAAATCTTCATCAAGTTCAAGATGCTTTGGATCTTATTTTTTAAATAAATCTTACAGATATATCTTTCCTCTTTTAATAAGAATTTTCGAGCCTATAGCAAAGAAATAATCAAAGGCATCTTCTGAAGTTGCTCCTTCTACCTTCATATACTTGTTGAAATCTCTATGATAAACAAAACTAGTGTTTTCACAATGCATTAGTATCTTTCCTTGTTAATAATTGCCCAGATTTGATGCTGAATGATATAAAAGCAATTGCTCTTACTAAAGCGGGATCACTAAGTATTTCTTATCATGCAAAAAATGATTCTTCTCGTTTATCATGAAGATCATTTAGATCAATCGATTGAATAAGAAATGAGTTGGTTTGGCCTTTTCATGTTCATACTCAGTCAATGCACAATGTACCTCAATATGTAGACTTTTATTTTTAGGATCTCTTTTGAAATATACACTTCTGAAATATAGTTAAACTTGAAAAGAATAAATACTCTGAATTAGGGATTTCCGTAAGGCAAGCTACCATCTCATATGCCTAGGCTTTCATGATATAATCATCAATAGGGATTGAATTTGCTGGGAATCTAGCACCACCAACTCTATATCTATTAGGGAAGTAGACTATAGTACTCTATAATTCTCAAATATCATAGAAGTAATGTTTATAGTAGTTGATCCAAGCACATGCCAGTTGTTGAACTATTTTCCTTAAACATAGTAATTTTTTTTTGTTATAACTTCATAATGACACCTTAAGTAATTCATTTATAACTCTTAAAGCTTGAATCCTTGTACTATCAGATATGCAGAAGACAACAATCCAAAGCGTGATTATTTTTTTGCATGAAATTTCAAAATATCTATAAGAATTCTACTAAAAAGAGGGACTTATTCTTGTGGTAATGGAATTTCACTTTGGATTCCCTTCGTTTTTGGGCAGGGGTTCTATTCTGATGATCACCATTGACAAGCTCATAAGTAAAACTATTTGTTAGAGAATTCTTCGATCTCTGTATGTATTCAATAAAGAAAGAAAATTAGTTAAACCATAATCGCCAACGCAGGAGTCACCATTGTGCTTACATATTTGATAATTTTTTTTTACAAAACCAAGTATTCTTTGCAATCAATTTGAAAAAGAAATGATTTTTTGGCTAAAAAATGTTAAGAACTTTTCAATTTCCCTTATGACTATAAAGATTTCTTTTTCCACCATAGGATCGTTACATTTTGCTTTGTTAAACTTCCCCCGCTGTATTTGCAGAGTTTTTTCTCCTTCTTCGATTTTGAATATTGCACTCTAATGCTTATAGCTAGCATTTGTCTCAAAATCAAATCATCTTCTTCATTAGGCAAATTAAGAATAGGATGATTTTTATACATCTTTTTGAAGTCTTGAGCAATCTTTGAATCACTAAAAGTGCACAGTCTAACTTACTTTCTTGAGTTTCTGCTACAATGGTTTACTTAAATTAGCTCAATCTTTAATGAAATTTGAAGGATAGGTAATACATCAAAGAAATCTTTCCAGCTGCTTCCTATCTTCAATCTTTGTAGGAAATTTTTTCCTTTTTTGTAAAATTTACTTTTGTAGAATGATTTGTCCAACTTTTATTTATAAAAAACTAAAACTTTATTTCTTTCTCAGCATAAATGCAGTTGCTCTTACCAACGATAATAACATGGTCAATGCATCTTTAGATGACAGTTAAAACGTCACTTTTTTTCCTATCATCATAGAAATGACAAGAATATCATTGATGTAAACTAGATAATAGTGATTGAGATCTTTAAAGATGTTATCCATTCTTGTTTGGAATATCTAAGGTACTTTTTAAGACCAAATGGCATCATTATCCACTCAAAATGTCCTTAGGGGGCATCAAAAGTGATTATCTACTAGTATCTGCTTTTACAGTTCATTTTTTAGAACCAAGAGGTTCCTTCAATTCTGTTGACAAGAACCTTTCATTAAGAACGTAATAATCGTGGAAGACATTATTATCATTAAGCTTTAGTAATTGATTACCATTCTAACATTCCTTTTTTCCTCAGCATGATGTCTCACCATGAAAGCAGGACTAGTGTGAGGACGCTTACTAGTTCTAATTAACGCTTCATCCAAATGTTCTTTAATTTGTTTGTCAAATTCTTGGATATGCTGGTGTGTGTACGCCATTTGTTTGACTCAAATAATAGTGTCACGATTTGACAAAGCAATCTTTGCTAATGTCTTATCTTTATTCCAAAGTTTTAGCAAACTGTCAAAGTAGAGTTCTGTGCATAGTTCTTCTTGTAGTGAGATTGTTAGTGCTATTTTACATTGTGCAGGAATTACCTTCTCACCACATTAGATGCATATAAACTCAATTTTCTGATAAGTGTATACTTTATTTAATTTATCAATAGGAACGGAGTTACCATCTATTGTTAATACGATTTGGTGTATTGTCTATGAGCATGGAGAGTATAACCTTAAAAATTATTTCCAATAATGATATCATGAGATGGTTGATCCGTAGCTTATAGAATGGGTATAATGCATTGGACTCATACTATTTCAATAGACAACCCTTCTATGGCTTCATTGAGCTCATTATGCTATTATCAACTATTCTCACTTGTAAACAATTCTTTGGGCTTTTTCATTGGAATCCTATAACTAGAGATCTTTTTCCAAAGACAAACAAAACAATCACTATCGATGCAAGCACACAATTCATATTGATTATATCCCTCTTAGCATATATTTGTTGGGATGTAAATACTGTTAAGATTAGTATTAATGGCTTCATAATATATCTCTATAGTCATATTTTTAGCTAATTCATCCTTATAAATTGGTTCATTAATGGTCCTTGTTTTGCACTGAATGGTTTTTCTATTCTTACTCTTACTTCGTTCTACACTATTTCTTGCATATTCAAACCTCATTCTATCTGTTTCCCTAGTTATGCTAATTGTATCATCTTCTTTACCTTCTTCTTCACCGGTTGAAGACCCTTCTCTCCATTCCAATTATGCACTCATACTTCATAATAGTTGGCTTTAATGATAATTTTTCCATGCTCATCGATTTTTATTACATTTTTCTTATTTATTTTATAGGATTGGCAAAGCTAGTTATCTAAGATCTATCAATTTTTATCTCCTATATATTGGGCTTTTCCTTTGAATTTTTTGAATTAGAGTAGGACTTTCAAATTTTCTCTTCTACCATTGTTACCTTAGTCCTTGGGTTTATGATCATATATATATATATATATATATATATATATATATATATATATATATATATATATATATATATATATATATATATATATTAAAAGTTGGATTGGACTCATGTATGAGCGACACATAAACTTGCCATGTAGGATGCTATATAGGAGAGAATAGTCATGTGAAATACTTTAACGCAACATAGGATGCTATAAGATATTTAAAATAAAAAGAAAAGGCTATGTAGGATGGACATAAATTTAATACAATATTAATTCTATTTAACGAGCTAACTTCTCACATACCTTCATATTATTTAATAATAAAATTTAATCATCAAATATATATGATTTAATTATGCAAATACAACAAAAACTGTGAGTTAGATATTAATTAAGAATAAAAAAAGTATGTTATTAGTAGGGAAAAAACTAATGAAAACTCGCTTTACTTTTGCATCAATAAAATAATATAATACATCAATTTGTTGTTTGCTTTTTTAATTAAAAAAATCTATTCTCTTAATAACATATTAAAAATTATTTAACTCACACCCTTACGTCATAAGGGTATAACCCTAATATTATATGATCTGTAGATTATTTTCAAAAATATCCTTAGTGATTAGCCCCCTCTCTTTATATTTATCCCAATTATTTTTTAGTGGATCAAAAGTCTTTAGTAAATTCATGTTTTAGGCTCACATAATATCCAAGTCGGCAATTGAATCCCACTGAACTATATCACGAATTGGTCTTATTTCCTATGATAATTTTATTATTAAATTTGATATGTCTAATAGCACAGGGTAAAGTTTGAAGGTCGATATCTTTATCATACTACTGTAATTGTGTAATTTGAACTTAGACACTTCCAACATCGATATACATGTACTTTCATTCCCTCTTATGCTTAAGCACGCTATATCAGTTGATCATATTAACCTCTCCCGCATTAAATTCAGAATCTTTAATCTCTAAATCACCTTCCACCATTTTGTATACAGACTTACTTTTTGATTGTAAGATAGTTTTTTTTTATAATCATATCATTTTGTATCATATGAAGGACCCATTTTCCTTTGAGCTCTTCATTCTCATTATCTATTGCAAATTTTTTTCCCTAAAGGTCGTGCAGAGTAATTGAGTTATTTTTCATCATATGACTAGTTTTTTCATAATCACTTCCTTCATATTCATATTCTATTACTACCTCAATAATTTCTTTTGTTGTTTTCTAGGGCTAGGTCAAGTGTTTGTTCCTCGCTAAGTTCAGAATAACCTAAACTATTGAAAGTTTCAATAAGCTCATTGTTCTTTCAATTTTTGCTCTCGTATACATAATGTCCTAATTCTTCACATGCCAAACACTTACAATTATGTCTAAAAACCATTCGCCTTTTGGGACATAGCTTGTTATAATACTTTCTCTTATATTTTTCTCCCCTCTAGTTGTTAAAGCCCTTTTTCTTGTAAAATTTTCACTTCCTCTCTTCACAATCCCATTTTCCTATTGATGAGGAGTGGATGAAAAGTATCCCATCAGGCTAAAAACTATTTCTTCAGCTTTCTTTGTTTTTGGAGATGAAGACATTGAACATTAGTCCATGTTCTTAAACAAAAGATTCTTGTACCAAGGATATCAATGGCATCTGTTTTTTAAAGCCATGTGATTTTTCATCTGCTATGGAATTTGTGGGATAAGTCAATTAGCCATTAAACATGCCAAGATTGATTTCATTATACCTAATTTTAATATTAACTTAATTTAGCAATATAATTTTTCATAGACCTCATATGTCAAAGTTCTGAGTTATTAAACTCTCATTTCCACTCTTTGCTTTTTTCGTAAAAATGAGGATTAGCTTATATGAATTCAGTTATGATTTCCTTACATAAATTTGTGAATATAGCAGTTGGTATTTTCATCATTCTTAATACATTCTTACCTTCCTCATCCAATGAGTCATACTAGTCAACTATAGTACTCGAAAAATTGTCTTAAACATAGTGTAGTAAATTTTCATCAGTCCATGTGGTATTCAAGTTAAGGATACTATTCATACCCATCTTCCAATGGTCAAATAATTCTTCTCTATTTCCATTGATGTTTAGGATGTAACCCGTCTGGCTAATTGGAATAAGGCTAATCTCTCAAATGATGTGGTCCTGTAAGAAAAGTTGGTTGTTCAAGATGGAACATATCTAAGTTTCATAAAATAGGTATTTCTTCTGGACGATTCATGAAGCTCTTCAGGTTTCGAAATTACATTATTATTCAAATTTGATTCAAATTCCTCGATATTGAGTTTTTTGCTAATTTCATGGAGTTCACTTTCAGCCACCAACTCACCATATTTTTTATTCAGTTTCCTCCAATCTTCTTCTAAAGGAATAGCATGCAAACATTCTAGTTTAATTGGTTTCATTCGTTGAGGCATTTCTTCTACTAATTGGGCATTATTTGTCGCTTCATTAGCATCAGATATTACTCCTTGTTTATCTACTAGTATGCCCATGATCATGGTTAATTCATCTAGATTTTGCTCTTCATCAAACATATTTTGTAATTCCTCGAGTTACCCTACTTATACTCCACCCTTTTTTTGTTCTTTTTCATCCTTTTTAATGATTATTCGACTTATTTTTTAATTTTTATATTTTGCAAAGGAAATGGAATTTCATTTTTTATGTGTTGGAAAGGACATTTATATGCAAATGGAGTCCTAATGCCAAGATCAGATTTCTGCTATATCTACTTTCGTTGATGAAAGAAGTCACATACAATTACTTCTTTAATTCCTTAACTTCAGTCTTAATTTTTGCTAATTTCGATTTTAATTCTGAAACTATACCAGTTATATAATTTAATTGTGATGCTTTCAGGTGGATCCTCCTGGGGTGTGCACAAGATGAGAATAATTTAGTCCACGAAAAGTGGATGAAGATTTAGGCTTTGGATGCATTTAATTAGCTTAATTAACTATTAATTAATTTAATGATGTACATTATCCTTTGCTCATATGGCTTTGATATCATACAAAAGAGGACTTCCAATACTTATGAACATAACAACACATGCACAAAATTAAAATTTTTGAAAGCATGTTTTCAAGAATTAGGGTAAAATACACAAATATAAAAACTGTAGTGTAATAGACGAGAATAGGAATAGTGAATTAACCTCTTAAAATAGTTACCACAGAATATGGGGACTTTTAAATCTATTTTAAAAACAAGGGGCCCTAAAAATAGTTTTTTGAAAATAGAGGGTACCTAACAACAATTATCCCAAATCTAAAAGTGTGTAAAAAAACCCAAAACTGAAAACTGAACTGAAAACCCGGCAAATAAATTTTTCAAAAAAAAGTTGTTTCAGTTAGCCAAACCGAAACAAATTTTCAATTTTTGGTTTCATTGGGTTTCGGACGATTTGAAAATTCGGTTAACCGATATTAAACCGAACCGAACATAATTTTGGTTTTTAAAAAATTATACATAAAAAACTAAAAACTTAGGTAACAAAGTGCACTTTTTTATTATTTATAAATGTTAACCAAAGTTTAATTTTTATAAAAACAATTAACATAAAAAATGAAAAATTTAGGCAAAAAAGTATACGTTTTTTATTATTTGTGAACGGATAACCGTTAACCAAATCGAAAAATAGGTCAACCGACTTTTTTGGTTCGATTTTGGACTAACCAAGATATTCGGTTCACTGAAAAACTTTTAACCAAAATTTTCTGTTCGGTTGAGGTTCAACATTTTTTTGAATCCAAAAGCTGGTTAACTGATTTTCAGTTAACTAAAACTCCGGTTAACTGGTATTGCACACCTCTATTCGAATCCCACTAACTCTTTAGTTGTAATTTCGAATAAAATAGGCATTTTTTCAAAATCATTTATGCATGGTTAAAATAAGATGTTAAAAGTTGTCATATTATAATGTCAGCCTTAGTTCATCTGAGGAAGCTTAGGTGTCGATCTCCTATTTCCTCTTGTTAGTGTTAACAGAAACCTATTGTGGATTCTCTTGTATAAGCTAGTTTGGCTTAAAGATTCTTTCCAACCAGGTAAAGGAATTAGCATTTTCTTGGACGTGGTTGTCCCCCTTGACTTGAGTTGTTTCCATGGGGATGATTGAGTCAACCAAAACATGTTTTGTATGATCACCCCTAATTCGTTTGGCTTCATGAGTGAGGTCAATCGAATCAAAGTCTATTTCTTTGGTGGTGATGTGTAGGACATTGCTACATGGATTATCCTGATTGTTTACTTTTGGACCTAGTAGTGTTCCATTGTCAATTATCCCTTGGATTGCATTCTTAAGGGCATAACAATTATTAGTTGGACGGCTATAACCACAATGATAGTGGCAATAGGCATTCGGGTCCTTACCTTCAGGTCTTTTATTTTTGGTAGGGTCAATAATTGGCCCTATAGGCTTCAGGATGCTTTGACTTTCTTGTCTTCTAAAGGAATCTGCTAGTTTCATGCCCAAAGGATGTCTTAGGCTAGGATGGTGAAGATGCCTCCACTGGTTTAGTGTTTGCAGATATACCAGTCTTTTTGCCGTTATTATAGTAGCCTTTGTTACTGGTGTAACTTGTCTTTAAGTTTTGTTGCACATCTTATCTATTAGCATGTTAGCCTCATGTAGTTGTGCACATCTCGTCCAGTTGCACGAGTAGTCTATGAAGCTCTCCTTTTCTCCTCGTTTGAGGACCTCAAAGTCTCACAAGGAGGGAGCAGGTTTAGTATTCGAAGCGTATTATATAAAATTTTTTTTTTTATGCTTTCCCATGTCCTAAACTTTTGCGGATCAAAGGACTGATACCATTTCTCAAGATCTTCTCCTATGATTGAGGAGAAAATATGGGGGGATGCTCTTTGTGAGAACTCATAAGTAATTGTTCAAGTTTTTCAACCTTTTCTTTAGTTAGGTTTGAACCATTATTGATCGACTTTGGATCATTGTTTCTTTTATTTTTAATTAGGTCAACAACGGCCTTTTGTTCTTTGGAAATAATAGCTTGTTTTTCTTTCAGTTTAGCCTTAAACCTAGCCTCTACTTGCACCACCATTTCATTCACTATGCAAGGACTATGTTCAGACCTGGTTATGGATTGGATTGGATTGGACTCTTTGAAGAGCGAGAGCCTACCTGCGCTATCTCGTGTCCAGGTTAGGCCCATATCGCTTTAACGCCAAATGAACTCAAAAAAAGGAACAAAAAAGGAGAAAGAATAAGATTTTTAAAAGAATGGAGCTGCTGATTTTTAAAGGGCTCTCGATAAGGTAAGACCGAAAGAAAGGAAAATCCTAATGTCCTACATCTCCTAAAAAGGAAAATAATAAAATAGAAAACAGAAAGAAAATAAAAAAGATAAAAAAGATCATCCCTAGATGGAATTCACTTTTCAGGCTACCGGGGAAAGACCTACGCCACTAGATGCGAACACCGCTAAAGTAGTGATCTCCAAGCAATAATGTGACCAACATGCACATGAAAGGATTTCCTAATCATATGTCCCAGATTTGATAAAGATCAAGTTAGGATTAGGATTTTGCCTCAAAAAGAGGCTTGTGACCTGAGCTGTTTTCTTACTCTTTAGTATAGATGACTTTAGACGGTGCTTGATTCTTCCAGAGGGTTGCTAAGGAAGAATGTCACAAGTAGGATGATCATTGGAGGTAAATCTTGACCAAATGGGACGAACCATGCAGCTAAAGGGTTCCCAAGGGCTAAAGTTGAATGTTCAAATCTTATATGCACTATGGGAGGGACTAAACCTTTCATAACATTGATCAAACCTCTGTTGCATTGCAAAAATCCTATTAAGGTATTGTTTAAAATTTTAGAAATTATTATTCAATTGTAACCCTTTTAGGCATCACCTTCTTAAACATCCCGATGGAGTGACGACTAAAAGCACTATACTGTGGCCCGTAGGACCCGATCCCATTGTCTGAAGTAGGTGATTATTCTTTCAGGTTTGTTGTTGGAAAGTCTAAGCTTTATAAAAGGGAGCAAAGTAGTCAAATATTTTTAAGAAAATATGAAAACATTTTCAATCCACCCAGCAACAAATCGCCCATTCAACAATGACTTCTACTAGGGCTAAATAAGAAAATAGTGAAATCTAAATAATCTTATGGAATTTCCAATTTTGTGACAATTTGTGTTTTTAGCGATTAAAACTCAAAGACATGATCTTTATGGCGCTCTCTTGTATTTCATCATGTTGCATGCCAATTGTAGAAACTTCAAAAAAAAAAAAATAGGAAGTAATTAATTTTGCGACCACTTGATTAATTACAGAGTTTTACATGCAATAAAAAGACTAGGAAATCAAACAAGAATCACAACATGACTAAATAAATAAATCTAGATAATTTGATTATTATCAGGTTTGATAAGAGTAGAATTCCAAAGATCCAACCTTTGTTTTGGTGTGTTAAAGGCTACCCTAAAAGCAATTTTGAGGGACTGGTGATTATGAGAGAAGTAATTAGAGAAGGATTTGTTAGAGGAAAGAATTTCACTTAAAGTAAAGATGTTGCCTAGAGGAATATCAATCTCTCTAACAAAGGGGACAAAGAAAGCTAGGAAGGGCGATCACTACATCAAGGTGGAGAGAATTGCATGTGTGTCCTTTAAGGGAGGACAATACGCTCAGTTTGTGGTGGAGACAGATTGAATTAAACCTCTGGGTTTTGTAAATTCAGTAGAAATTTCTTCCTAACTACGATGACCGAAAAGATCACAAAGATCTTCTCAATCGCCTTAAGTCGTTAGTGCGCTTGGATCTAACAACATGCCTCCTGGATACATTCTTGCAGTGACATGAGCTTAGCAGCCTATCGCTGGGCCTAGTACGGGCTAAATATTTTGACTGGGGAAGCTTGTTTGCGAGTCATATGCCACACCATTGGTTTGTCCCTCATTACTACAGCCACAACATTCTAGGTTCAGATTCCTACACTTGTAATATCCACATGTTTTGCCACCTATGAAGAAACATGGGTATTATCATCGAGTTACTATGCACGTATCATACGATACGTGATTAGTCTGAGTCTAAGAATAGTTTAGGGTGTCTATATTAGTTAGGAAATTCCCCCGATTCCCATCAAGTGTTCGATGAATTGCTTGCTTCCATCTGTGTTTTTTTGTAGTTAACGTATGCCGAAAGGTGAGGTCGATTTACCTGTGTGGGAAGGAAGACTAGTTGGAGTTTTTACATGAAAATAGTTTGAGTCCTAATTAGGTTTGGATTTACTACTCCTATTGTCTAATTAGGCTAATCATATGAAGAAAAGTGGTCAGACTAATTAGACTAGCTTTTGACTCTTGAAAATGGGATTAGGTTAGGGGCCAACCCCGATTAGTTAAATTAGGTGGTGAAATAATGGCCTGAGCCCTTTTTATGTTAATTTAGATTAGCCTATACTTGATATTTACTTTTAGACTGCCTAGCTTGAAACGTTCAAAATAACTTTGGTACTTGAAACATAGCTCCTTGCAAACTACCTATACTTGCTAGCTAGCTATAGCTACGTCATGCATATGCCATAAAATATTAGTAAAACTTCTTCTTATTAGATCCTCTCGATTATTTTATTTCTGCACATAGTCAATTATAGAACTATGTAATTCACAGAAGTGAATACTAAAAACTAAAGTTTATTTTTCGCATTTATTTATTTATCAATTTATTTCTTTTGTTCCTTTCATCTTTCCTTATGTAAATTATTAAACAAGTATGCCTAAATAAGTGATCATACAAACTTGTGCTTGATTCCATCGCTAATTCACAACTAATCTTTCTTAAATCTAATCAATAGCATAGAATTTGCAAAGATTTTGTCGATCTTTTGCTTGTGCCTAGCAGAGGCCATCTTAGAACTGGCAATGCTAATAAATGGATTCCTCCTACCCATCAGTCGTTGGTTCATACTTGCACCCACACTTATAGCTAATGTAATGCTACGACCCCTCCTAGGCAGCAGATAGTTAACATGAATGGCTTTAAGGATCGTCGACTGGTCCCATAAAATACCACAAGCATTTCCGGCGTACTTTGTTCTTACTCACATGATGCCTAGAAAACTTTTCATAAGGTAACCTATCATAAGATTTCTCCATAGCAAGCGCACTTAACTATAGAGTTCTTAAGAGTGGGCTTCTCGAAAAAAAAGGTGCACATTTGGTGATATAAGTAATCACTTGAAATCCTTTTAAGCCACACTTAGGTTGTTACAGCTAGTTAGCCTTGAAGTCAACTCAATCCCACCGACTATTGTAAGGATTTTTTTTTAAAGATCTTTCGTCAAATACAATAGGTTTCTATATTTTTTCCAAATAAAATATTATAACAAATCTACTTTCCATACATAGCTCAAACCTTCCTGTAGTGTTCACCAAAAAAGTAACATTTTTTAAAGCCAATTGGGCATCGAACCATGACACTTTTAGCTCCCAAGAGATACTTCCCAAACATAAAGAATGAAACTTCCAAAGGAGTTAAAGACTTCTAAATAAGGTTGCAAGAAATAACCTATTGTTTGAAAGACATAAAATGGATAGACTGTAGCTTCAACTTTGAAAGTCCCTTGGAATTGACATCATATATCAACTACATAGTCCCCAAGAGTCATCTTGTTAAAAAGGCTACCAAGTCATCAACAACAGAGGCATCATAGAAGAAATATCAGCGACCAAATGCAAATGCTAATGATGTATAACTAAAGCGTAGTCGTTCTATGCAAGAATATAAATAGTGTTGGAAATCTGAGGGAAATAAGAACTTATTGTATATTACATCACTACAATTACAATGGATATATATACATGGTGAGGAAATCCTAAATTAAGAAGGAAATAATTCTAATACTAATTATAATCGATTATACAGCCTAAATTAAGGAGATAAAAATTAGGGATTTGTATACAAATTTAGATACGCTAACATCCCCTCTCAAACTCAAAGTGGCAAGATAGATGACATTTTGAGTTTGGAGGCCAACTGATGAAATATGCCGGGTAAGTGGGACTTAGTGAGAACATTAGCAACTTGGTCAGCAGAAGAGTTAGGAATGAGGGACATATCGTTTTACACAAGATGTCGTCGAATGAAATGGCAATCAACTTCGATATGTTTAGTTCTCTCATGAAAAACATAATTGTGAGCAATTTAAATGGCGCTTCGGTTGTCCCAATAAAGTATTGTTGGTGAATGTTGTTGTACACCCACATATCCTAATAACCAGCGCAGCCACACAAGTTTAGATGTGGTATCAGCAAGTGCTTGATATTCGACTTCGGTGCTCGATCGAGCTTGTACTATTTGTTTCTTACTCCGCCAGGAGATAAGAGAATCACCCAAAACAAAACAATAGCTAGTAGTGGAACATCTATCTGCAGGATCACCGGCCGTCTGAATCTGAATAAGCTTTTAACTCTAGAGAAGAGCTAAAAGGAAAGTGAAGTCCTTTGAATAATGTTCCCTTTATATAGCGAAGAATACAAAGTACAACTGCAAAATGTGTTGTGCGAGGAGCAGCCATGAATTGACTTAACAAGTGGAGAGCATAGGCTATGTCGGGTCTTGTAACAGTGAGATAGACCAGACTACCCACTTGTCGTCTATACAATGTTAGGTCCTTCAAAGGTGAACCATCTTGAGGCAGGAACTTGGCATTAGGTTCAAGTGGAGTCGAGGCAATTTTGTTGTCTGACAATCCAGCACGAGCCATAAGATCACCAGCATACTTACTTTGTGACAAGTAGTAACCTTCTAAGTTAAAAGAGACCTCTAACCTAAGAAATAACTCAGCAAAGCTGGATCCTTCATTTCAAATTCTTCATTAAGAGCCCGTTTCAAGTCTTGTATTCCTTGGATATCATCTCCTATTATGATCATATCATCAACATAAAATAATAGGAGGACATACCCTTTACTAGTGCGATGAATAAAGAGTGCATTATCATATGGGCGGGAGCTAAAGCCAAATTTGTGAATGGTCGAACTAAACTTAGCAAACCAAGCTTGCAGTGCTTGTTTTAAGCCATACAATGCTCGATGAAGTTAACAAACCTTATTGGGTGGATGATTGCATCCCAGTGGAGGTTTCATGTATACTTCCTCATTTAGATCACCATTAAGGAAGGCATTCTTTACATCCATTTGGAAGAGTCCCCAATTTTTTCCTGCCATAACGACTGTCAAACTTCTAACTGAGGTTAGTCAAGCAACTGGTGCATAGGGACGGCAATGGGGCGGAACGGGGACGGGGGTGTATCCCCCGTCCCCGTCCCACCCCATTTCCCACTGCAGGGGAAAAACCTTTCCCCATCCCCGTCGAGGCCCCAATCCCCAATGAGGAATACCCACTGACTTTGCAACCAATTATAGTACATAGTCTAATATGCAATTTCCAATCCCAACCCAATTTAAATATAACACCACATTCAAAAATCCATCAAAAGTCTAATTTCCAAACTACAAATCAAGATTCCAACACAAATATTACAAGTTTACAACCACCAAGGCAACAAGTTCATTAAAACTCTTAATCAAGTCCAAAATGAATTACAAAACCAAAGTAAAATAATTTCTTAACATAGAAGAAGAAGATAGTACTAGTAGCATTCCAGTAGGCAACAGTAGTCTAATCCTGAAGCAAGCACCCTGTCATTACAAGGAAGAACCATTAAAACAAAATTTCCAAGGATCAAACAACACATACTTTCATTTTTCTTCTTTTTTTTTTGGGAGAAGATCTCAACATAATCAATTCTAGAAGCAAATAAACATGAAAAAAAGGGAGTTTAACACTCGGTAATTTACCTAAGATTCTAGGCAACCGGATCATCATCATTCTCAACATCGGCATCATCATCAAAAGAAATACGATGATAAGATGCAACTTCTTCTCCATCTAACAAAAAAATATAGATAAACAATGAACAAATGATCATAAATGATGGAAAATGAATATTAATATGCTAAGAATATAAAAAAAGAAGAAAAGTATGCCTTCCGACTCCATTGAAGACCAAAGCCAATCTCTAGCACACATCAAAGCTTCTAATGTCTTTGGATATAAGCGATTACGATGCAAACTTACAAACCTCCCTCCAGTACTAAATACAGACTCAGATATGACTGTGGAAACTGGTATGGTATAGATGTCTCTAGCAATCCTAGATAATATAGGACACCTCGACTCACATCCCTTCCAATAAGCCAATATATCAAAGGTGTCCACAGGTGGGATCACATCCTCTTCTAAATACAAATTCAACTCAGATTTTTGTGGTGCAGGAGAATCCCTCTTGATCATTTTTTGATATATATCTTCCATACTCCTCTTTTTACTACCTCCACTACCTTCAGAAGTAAGATTAGATACACATGTGGAATCACTATATACACTAGGAATTGGACCATGATCTTCACTTGCTTGCTTAAATTTTTGCTGATATTCATGAAATAAAGCATAACAAGTATCCTTAACCGAATCCACCTTGTCCGACACATCAAAATCATAAATTGTAGTATAACAACACTCTAACATATTCAACTTATATCTAGGATCCAAAACACATGCAACTCCCATAATGTCATTAATTATATCATAATATTTCTCCCATTTGTCAAGCATCTTTTTTGCCATGGTTTTGATAATCAAATCCGAATCAAAAAGCCAATCATCCAAAGCAAGCAGAATATCAAACACTTTCGAAAAATAGACATTTGCAGTGGGGTACTTAGTGCCCGAGACCACTTTAGTCACATCAAAGAAAGTCTCCGACTTCTCATAAATATCTCTAGCTTTATCCCACTCTTCATCGCTAGGTAAACATTTATAGTTACTTTCCCTTTTTGCCAACTTTGGGAAAACTTCTCTATATAATAAAGCCGTTTGAAGTATCAAGTAAGTTGAATTCCATCTTGTCCTCCAATCAAGTTTCAACTTTTTGAAATAAACCACACTTAAGCTATCACAAGCTTGTTTAAAAGTTTCCTCTCTTTTAGGTGTTGCTCTCCAATATGCTACACTATCACGAATCTTTTCAATTGACCCCTCAATGATTCCCAATCCATGCTTAACAACAAGTTAAGTATATGTGCGCAACAAAGCATATGGAAAAACTTACCCTTCAAAGGAAGTGCCCTTATGTCCAACCTGTCTTTAAGGATCCCAATTAAGCATCATCAGAAGAACAATTATCAACCGTGATAGAGGACAATTTGCTATTAAGGTTCCATTCTAAAAAACACTTCAACAGCTCTTTAGCAATTGCCTCCGCGGTATGAGGACATGGAACATATGAAAACCTAGTAAAAAAAAGTGAAAATGAAATGAGTTTTATTACTTTTAAAAAAAATCAAGCATAAGATTAATAATACATAAAATAATAATTAAAGAAACAAGCAATAGCTCAAAATCCGACTTTGGAAGATCCTTGTGTTATTAACCCAATGAGCAGTAATGGCTATAAAATTCTGCTTTTGATTTTGAGAAGTCCACATATCCGTAGTGATAGCCACCTTGCCGCTACCACTTCCTAACAACCTTATTGTTTTGGATTTTTCATATTCAAACACTTTAAGAATATCACTCTTGAGAGTGTCCCTTGATATCATCTTAAAAGAGGAGTTAAGAGCCTTTAAATATCTTCTAAATCCAACATGTTCTACAATATTTAGAGGGTATTCATACATTATAACCATACTAGAAAGCTCCTTCCTCACCTCTTCTTCATCCCAAACATTATTCACAAGAAGAACTTTCCCTTTTTTTTTTCTCTGAAAGTCTCTATCTTCAATTTCTTTTGGGAAAAATCTTGAGCAACATCCCTATGTTTTCTCATAAGGCAAATGTCTTGATGATCTCTCAAATGCGCAGTTCCATTTTTAGATTCACCTCCAAGTGCTTTCTTACAATATTTACAAATAGCTTTCTCTTTACCATCCTTAACCTCAAGACAATAATGTGCCTAAACTTCTGAGATGAATTTCCTTTTCTTTCCTAATTGTAATGTTGTTCCATCATCCTCCATTGCATTCGGAGTTTCACAAGAATCAACATTAGTTCCGGTGTTGGTGACATTAGTGTTGGCATTTAGAGTTGGATTTTCATTTTGTATGTCTTTATTTGTAGAACAAGGCGATGGGTTAGCGAGACCAGTTAGGCTGGGGCCACTAGCCATTTGTTTGTAAACAATGCAACTTTTAGCACTCACAAGATGCTCATTTATACATGTCAGAAAGCTAGTTTGCTCAAACTTTGATCGAACAAACACCATCATCCAGGTAAAGATATCACAAGAACAAGATGCACCAAAAAAGCAAACAAAATTGAACTATGACATAGCATGGCAAATAGGGGTCAACCCTAATCAGTTACACTCATGTGAAATCACACATTTTTCAATCCCCCTCCCCCAAAAAAATTCCAAAAACTAATGAATGCCCACAATTCTTACCCAATTATTATGAGATGGGTCATCCTCAATTTTCACAATTCATTAGCTAATCTCACTCTAATTTCACAATTCAAACAAACCCCAGGAGGGCAAGACAATATTGCATTTTGCATGTCTTTATGAAACAAACAATATTTGTGCTCAAATTTTCTGGGTTTTAATGGCAGTACTTCAAAGTCTTCAATAAATGGTCAAATGGAAGGCTAATATTCCTGAGTTTATATCAATTATCAAACACAACCCATCATTACTATCCAACAAAACAGGTCCCTTTTCTGCGTGTAAGAGAAACTATAAGAAAATTTTCAGAGAAAGAAATCTAGAAACTAAATGTTCCTGTGAAATTAGCCTCAGAAAGTTAACATCTTGGAAATATAAAGTACAAAATCTCAAGTGACTCATTCCTTACATAAACCCATTTTGCCCCAACACAATTCGTCGAAACATAAAGCCCAACAACAAATCCGAAGCGTTTGCAATTTCAGAACATAAATTTGCAATTTGAGAGACCTACGTGATAAGATCGACCAATTATGCTTTACCATTAAAACATTAAATTGATGACTGAAGAAAACAAGCAGACATCCAAGGAGGCAGGGAATATGGAGACAAATCCCATTCTAATGAAAAAAGGGGAAAATAGGTTACTGCCGAGGGGCTGACCGGCGACAGCAGTCTGGGCGAGAGGCAGAGGAGTAGAGGACAGAGGTGGTGGCGTTGACGGATAGCGGTGTGGCACTGTGGGCCTACGGCTAAGGCTGGTAATCGGACTGTGAGGCAGAGGGGTAGAGGGCAAGGCGGTGGCGTTGAGGGAGTCTGGCGAACAGATAGTGGTGTCGTGGTGGTGTTGAGGGCTACAGTTAGGACTAAGGTGGTGCAGTCGTTCGAAGAATCGAAGAAGGTGAGGACTGAGGAGCCTTCGAGCCTGCAGTCGCCACTCGCCAGTGAGCCAGTAGTTCGAACTTCGAACAATCGAAGGTGAGGTGAGGACTGAGGCTGAGGAAGGCAGGAAGCTTGAGGAAATCAGGAAAGGTTGAAAACTTGAAATGTGCGTTGAATAAATTTCTTTCAATAATTAGTTTATATATCTAGGGTTTCTATTGTTAAAATTACATAGACAACCCCACATATTTTTTTTAAAAAATTTTAAGTTGAGGTTGTTTTTATAATTTTAATTGGGCATGGGGACGGGGACAGGGATTTTTCACCAATCGGATTATCGGGGATGGGGGTATAGTCGAGGATAAATCCCCGAACGGGGAAACGGGGACGGCGACGGGGCCGATGTATGGCCCCATCCTCGTCCCCGTCCCCGCGCAAGGATTGATTTTTCGCCCCATCCCCGTCCCCATCCCTGTTGGGGGCAGGGATTTTTCCCCACTTCGGAATAGGGCCCCGACGGGGACGGGGATTCCCCGCCCAATTGCCATCCCTGGTGGTCCACATGTCTCTTCATAATCAATTCCATATTCTTGATTGCACCCTTTTACCACAAGCCGAGCTTTATACCTCTCAATTGAGCCATCGGAATGAGTCTTCACTTTATAAACCCATCTACAACGAATGGCAATTTTCCTAGGTGAAAGATCAACCATGTCCCAGGTGTTTGCCTTGTGTAATGCATCAAGTTCTTCTTGCATAGCTTTCTGCCACTTTGGATCATTCTGAGCTTCGCGAAATGTATTAGGTTCATGTTAGAAGCAACAATTGAATAACAATAATAGTCCTTCAAGTAGGTAGGCTGTTCGCTGACCCGAGAAGAACGTCGTAATGCTATTGTAGATGACTCATTGTCATGCGTATTTGATCTTGTTGATGTTGATGGCTCAATTATACGATCATCAGAAGCATCTGACACTGGTGTAGAGAAGGTTGCACCTCCACGTTAGAGAAAACACCCTCCGTGGATGTATCTTTAGCATCTGGAAAGAAGTTAATGGCAGCATTAATGAAATAACATGATTCGGGCCTTGACAAGCGGAAGGTAGATAGAGAGGAAAACATCTTGTGTTCCTAAAAAACAACATGGGGAGAGATTCGGAGTCGTTTAAAGATTGGATACCAACAACTCTATCCTTTATGTTCAATTCTATATCCAAGAAAACAACATAACCGTGCTCATGGCTTTAATTTTGTTCGCTCATGCGGGAGCAACATTACAAAACAAGCACAACCAAAGACCCGAAGAAGATCATAATTTGGAGTAGCATACAACCATTCATATGGACATTTATTGCCAATAATCGAAGAAGGGATGCAGTTGATGGTATACACAGCTGCAAGAGCAGCTCCCCCCCATAAAGTTTTTGGGCAAGAAGTAGAGATAAGTAGAGCACGAATACTATCAAGAATATGCCTATGCTTTCTCTCTGCACGAGCATTCTATTGTGACATCCCAGGGCATAAATGTGGAAGAATAGTTCCATGCTGTGTAAGAAAATTGAGAAAATTATGCTCCCTGTATTCTTATGCATTATCTGAGTGAAAAAAACTTAATCTTAGCAGAGAATTGAGTATCAATCATGGATGCAAAATTGTAATAAGTCTGAGGCAATTCAGATCTATTCTTAAGAAGATAAATCCATGTATACCATGAGAAATCATCAATAAAAATCACAAAGTAACATGAGCCTCCCATAGTAGCATTAGGGGAAGAACCCCATACATCAGAGTGAATTAGATCAAAAGGTGCTTTTGAAATTGATTCACTATTATAAAATGACAAAGCATGAAATTTACCTGGCTGATAGGTTTGACAATTAACAGTAGTGCCTTCAATATGACCCAAAATTCCACTAGACACCAAAGAACGTAAACGAGAATTAGAAACATGACCAAGTCTAGAATGCCATAACTCCCGTTTTTGGTTCTTGTACAACACAACCAGCATCCGAAAAATGCACTAAAAGACCAAGCTCACACAATTGACCAACAGATATAAGATTCAATATCAATCGAGGAACTAAGAAAGCATCACGCTGGGACAGATTCGGGGTAGATATGTTGCCAATATGACTTGCTTGCAATTCAAAACCATCTACTATATAGGCAATCGATTCTTTTCCAAGAACATTTGTCAAAGTAAATACACCAGATTTAGATGTCATATGATTGCCACAACCAGAGTCAAAGAACCATGAGGCTGAAGGGACTGATGAAAGTACTGCTAGTGTGGAATCAACCTATGCTAAAAGGAGGATGCAGCTTGGTTTGGACTTAGACTTGTGGAAAATTGTCTCAACATGGCTTCAATATCATTTAGAGGGAATGTTGGAGATGATTCATCAGCCACTAACCCCACAATCTGAGGATGTCGATAGTATTGTTGGCCTTTGTAGAGAGTATTGCCTTGACCTTTGTCATTCTTGAATTTCAATTTTCTACATTCTGAGATAACATAACCAGAGCGTCTACAGTAGTTGGAAAACTTTTCTAAGTTTGTAATTTTGGAGGAAACTGCTAGAATATTTTTGGTGGCAATAGTGGTGGTCAATTGAGCCTTTAATATATTGAGTCGAGTTTCTTCAGACAGTAATTCAGACATGAAACCTTCAAGAGTAGGTAAAGATCCTCTATGTAGTATAGATGCACGAATAGGTTCATATGAAGAGGTAAGTGATGATATTTGGTAAGCTTTTCTGCATCCTTAGCATTTTCCCATAAAGGCTCAGACATGGCCAATTGATCCCATATAGCTTGCACTTAAGATAGGAATTCATTAATGGTTTGCCTTTAAACATGTTTCAGATTGTGAAGGGCCTCATGAAGCTGATACTGATGAACAATATTGGTGGTAAGTAACGTGTGCTCAACAATTGCCAAACTTCTTTTGCAATTTCAAATTCAGCAAATTGAAGTTTGATGGATGCAATAGAGGTGTTGCGGATCCAAGTGAAGATTAGATGATTTTTGCTATCCTAGTCCTCAAGTCTGTCAAGATATTTGTTATCATCCTCATCTTTTTGCTTTGTGGGTTTGGAAAAATAACCAGCAACAAAACGCCAAAGTTTTCTTCCTTTCAGGATACTTGACATTTCTTGGGACCATATTGCATAATTCAGGCCATCTAGAGTGGTTTTAATAGGTTGGATAACTTCCACCTTTCCATCTCAAGACTATCAACAATAACACCAGTAGAGCAAGAGGAATGCATTAGCAGTAAATCACCAGAGACAAGCAAATCCCAAAAATACCAGAAAATCACCAAACCAAACTAGATAATTGCTTTCAAAAGCATGTGACAATAATTTTAGAAATAATATAAGAGATGAGAAACAATCAATTGGAGATAAAGATGGATCTGACCTGTCCAAAAATCGACTTGATATCAAGATACTAGAAAACCCCAAAAAAAATAATATTGACCACTGGATGAGTCAATTGTAGACGCAGCAATGAGTTGATGAATCCTCCATAAATTTGACAGCAAGGAGGCTTGATGAATGTGTAATAAATGCCTTGAATGAATTACAAGTGCCAATTTGGTGGAGCAATCTATGAGCTCGAACAATGGGAAATACAGATTGGAAATTCCTTCCTAAGTGCTATGTAAAGCAAAGTGAATAAAGGACAAAGGATTGGCAACTTAATTGAGGTGCAGCCACACACTTGTCGACTTCTTGGTGAATGATAGACAAAGGATTGACTACTTGATTAAAGTTGCTGTATGAGTGAACCTCTCTCTCCCCCTTTTTTTTTAACTAGTATGTTCTGATACCATGTTAGAAATATGAGAGGAATAAGACCTTATTGTATATTGCATCAATAGGATTACAATGGATACATATACATGGTGAGGAAATCCTAAATTAAGAAGGAAAATAGTTATAATATTAATTATAATCAATTATATAGCCTAAATCAAGGAGACCGTAAAATTAGGGATTTGTATATAAATTTAGATATGCTAACAAGTAGGGGAAAAAAAGTTTATCTAAGAGAGCACCATCATGCTAACGTCATGCCAAAAAAAGAAGAATGAACCAGCACCAACTTAAGAGAAGACGGATACGTAACTTCAAAATGTTTTTAACTGCTACAGCAACAGGCACAGCAAAAGAGGTTGAAGAGATGCATTGATGAATCAAATCAGTCCACTACTCTCTAAATCTTATTCTTCTCATCACATAACGAAGGGACTTTATTGACATGGTGGTAGCCCATCTTGATATCTAACTTACAAAGTTATAAATCACTCTTACTTCTCTAGCTTAATCATAGAATCTACAAGTTCGTAGATATAGGCACAACATCTAGAATTGGACACCTAAAATGCATTTTGGCTCCTAAAAATGAGACCCCCTGTGACGTTGTTAATCTGCGAAATTTGTAGGCCAAAACATAGAAGCGACCTATCAACTCACAAAAGTGATAGATAGGATTGATCGGTAGTCTCTACTACTATTGACATATACTTTCATAGGGTCCCAATTAATTGGATTCAATTCCATTCAAATACGAAGGGTCTTTAACAAAAACTATAACAGACACTCACATTCAATCCGAGCTATAAATAAACCTTCCTAACTCTATTTCTGTTATTGTAGGTTCCCATATTTGAGATTAGAAACCCAATTTTTGGGATCAAATGTGGGCAACCCAAAGGATAAAAGAGGGTTGCATGCGAATTGCAATTTGCAAGCATAACTAATAATGGTGGCTTTTTAGGTATTATGCAGTTTACATGTAGTCCAATATACTGTTGCATTATTGTGGGTTTGAGAACCTTTTTGAGTGTCAATTAGAGTGTGATTTTTTACTATTAATTTGATGATGCAGAATAAAAAAGAATGGGGTATGGATGCTACTATTGTGGATGCTATAACGGATTTGGGTTTGAGATGCATTTTCATTCTTTGTCTTTTTATAGAATTGACCAATAAATTTTATACTGCAGCAACTCTTAGCGTGGATTTTGCTTTCGCAAAATCTGGGGAGATATCGGATATAGGCGGCCTTAACCCTACAAGCATTCGTCTAAGAAGAGAGACCGATTTGAAAAGGCTCATAAAAAACTTTTCAAAAAGCATTTTATTGAGAGGAATTTTTTTTTTGTGAAACACATTTGAAAATAGAAACATTAGATATAAGCTATCAAGCAACATTGATATGGAAATAAGTAAACGATATAAGAAATTAGTCGCATCAAATAAAAACAAAAACAAAATAATAATAATAGTAGTAGTAGCAATAATAATAATAATAATAATAATAATAATAATAACAACAATTTTAGAAACCAATAGGACCACATCATTACCTAGGTATACAGGATAGGCAGCTTGTTAATTTGTTTGAAGCTAAAGTGAAAACAACTAACTAAAAATCTACTACTTTAATTCTAATCCTCCTAAAAACTATTTATATCAAGTAATGTACTCTGTAAGTCTCAAGTATTCATATCTTATCATACTAGTTCATTATAATTCTTCTCTAGTCTGTGTCTACTCCTCTTACATACGATGAAATCAGTTATTTTACATCCCCTGTGTGTATTTATGATACGCTTAAACTATTTAAGTTTTGCTTTCCTTCTGTTATCTTTTCTGAATACCAATAAAACTTAATTTTAAAAAAAATGAAATACACAGGTATAGACGTAAGCAAAAGTCTTGTCAAGTGAGATGAGTCTTCTTGATGCTTCACGGCAAATACAGACGAGCCCACCATGGCAATCATCTTTATGACTGAAGAATTCGAGTACTGCAATGGCAAAAGCATTAGCATTCTCTCCGCAATCACAGAATTTCAAGAATCATATTCTGGGTGGTCGAATAATTCGGCAGGGAGATAGCTCAATTCTCCAACGTATTCGTCGCCCAATTCTTTATGACAGACCAAAAAACTTTATTCACAGAAGTACTATAAATAGGAATTTCGAGAATGTCCTACATGGTGGAAGACTCCCCAGTGTTTCTGCTACTCCGTTGCCTTCTATTCCTGATTATCGTCAATCTCTTCGCTCGCCTCGCCGTTGTCTTTGTCTTCTTTCTCCTTCTGTACTTTATCTGCGTCGATCTGGTTCACCTTATCTTCAGTTTTTTCTGATGTCGTCTCAATCGGAGAGCGATATGTCCATCGACCCACCGCAAGAATCTACCAAAACGGTGAGAGTCGTTTCCTCATCTTTCGGCGGATTTTTATGTTCTTCTCAGCTCTTAGTTTTTTGAGCGTGATTCCATGATTATTTGGTTGTTTCCTCAGAATCCAGATGATTTTGGTACTCGTTGAACTTTGTTCAGTCGGTAGAAACCGGTGGATAATGAGCGAAACTTTGTACAAATTCTGTTGATAATGCGTCAAATTAGTCTGTTTTCTGGAATGCTTGTGTGGTATAAATGCTATTGGGTACGACTAGGCAGAATTCTTTTTATGGGGGATCACTGGGGTTTATCGTCAATGGCATCTGGGTTTTCGTTGAGCTTTGCTTAATTGGTAAATGGGAGGAAGAATGCGTAAATCTTACTTTAACCATGTGATATTCCAACAAATTAGTCATTTTCCTAGAATTCTTGTGTGGTTAATGGATGTTATTTGGCAGCTGAGGATCTTCTGTGGATCGGGGACTACTGGGCAGGCAAAATTAGTAATGGGGTTCATTGGGGGTTCATCGTCAATCACATCATGAATCGGACCAATTTGCATCTGGATAAATTTTTGCTTTAATTGCTGAAAGTGGGAAGAAGAATGGTTATAGCCATCCGTAACCCAATTGGTATTCCATCTGATTAGTCTGTTTTCTGGAGTTTTTGTGGTGCTTATGAGTGCTATTGTATACTATTGGGTAGGAAAAATCGCTATCGATGTTTATGGGGCTTATTTAAATCACATCCACGGATTCAGATGATTCTGCTTGTGGGTCTTCATTGTTGTTCTTAATTGGTAAAAGTGGTAGAAATAATGGCTAAAACCTTGCATTATCAAGATGATATTGCATTGACTTTGTAGGTTTTGTGAAAGTCCTCTGTCGCGTTGAAATGCTATTCGCTACTGAAACTGTTGGGCGGAAATGTTATCGGGGACCAGAAAAGTCCTCTGAGGGTCAAAGTGCTATTGGGTACTATTGGGCGGAATTGTTATTGGGGATCATTGGTGTTCAGCATGATTTAATTTTTGGCTGGAAATTCTCACAAACGGTGATTTATTCGCTGCTGGGGCTGTTAAGATGTAGATTGTTTAGGAACTTCACTGACTTTCGAGACTTCAGAGAAGGACAAGGAGAAACATGGTAGAAATGATGGCTGCTGGCCTTATTGCATTGATATTGCCTCTGGCCGGTATTTTTAATAACAATTTGTTGTGGGGTATCTGTTCTGACCAGAGAGCTGCAAGAATCACCATTCCACACTCCCAGTGTTGGCTATGGTGGACTGCATACTTCATGCGACTGCAGGGGTAGAACTTCGTGAATTTAATACCTCGGATCTTGTCCACTCAAAATACAGATAATCCCTAAAAGTTTTTTGATGGCATCAAGGTCAACATATACGTCAAGGAATCAATCTACTGACATGTTCAAGCTGATGGTCGAGATATCACGAATAGGTGTTAATACGCATGTGGATTGTTGATATTTGAGCCAATCTCTTTGTCGAAGGGGCTTTTGTACCATGTTTAGAGTGATCATGATCTGGCAGTCATGATTATTAAACTAGTTCATTGGATGTCCATTGCAATCAAGTTGTAATCGAAATATAGGTTTTTTAAAGAATCTTTCCCCACAGAACTGTTAGCAACTTTGAAGTCTGATCTCTTCAGGGTTTTCTTTTTGGTGTTTTAAAATTTGGCAGGTGAAATGTATGATCAAGGGTAGAGTTCAAGGTGTGTTCTACCGGAACTGGACTGTGGAAAATGCAACCCAGTTGGGCTTGAAGGGTTGGGTAAGGAATAGAAGAGATGGATCTGTGGAAGCGTTGTTATCGGGCAACCCCAAGGCTGTGGATGAAATGCTGCAGCGCTGCCGTCGAGGCCCACCAGATGCCCTGGTGACTGCTCTTGAAGCTGTGCCGTGCAACGAGGACGCTGGGAAAGGCTTTCAACGCAAACCAACTGTATAAGCTGTCACTGTTATTGGTATCATACGCTTAAGATTTTATTCGTCTGCTTTTCTAGGGTTGTTAATAATGTGGCTTTACTGAATAATATCATACTGGAGTACATGTAATTTTAACTGCTCAGTCATATGCTATAGTGCTATTGAATCTTAGATCATGATCTGAACTTCATAAAGCATGAACTACTTTAAGTTTCTTCTGGACTTCCGGGTTGAATAATAGAAGAATGAAAGCAAAGTAAAGAAACCGAGCGGCTGTTGCTGATGTTAGTCTTGCATATAATGAATGATACAAGAACTATGTTATTCTTACTTGGGATCGATTTACTAACCGTTTCAGTAGGTCTACAGTGGGTCTTCTTTGTTTATAACTTTGTTGGCTGTTACTCTTCACAGTTTACTTATCTAACACTTCATGGTCCCATTACTTCCTCTTGGGGAAACACCTTGTTTACATTCCAATGACAAGCAATGGTATCACCCTAGATGTAAATACAATTTGTTTGCGAACATATGAAACGCCATTTCTTTTGTGAAATGGTAATTAAGTGTTATAGCTGAGTTTGTGGTGATCATTCCCTCCCCCCCCCCCCCCCCCCTTTCTGACTACTGTAATCAAATCATGGGCTTATTGATTACGCATATGTAGATTCTCAGCCGTTAATACGGTAGTGTACCTGTTGTACAGCTCACCTATTACTTGTAAAATTTTCATTTTTCATTTTCGTTTTTCCTTTCTACGCGTTAATTACCAATTCCATTCTTTGTGGGATTCGCTCTCCCATGCTGCTTTCTTTCGTCCTCCAACGACAAGAAGTTTAACGCTGGTGTCGATTTGTCAATTCTATATCATGTGGCTTTTAATAACTAGTGATAGACCACTCACTTTCCATCTTTCGTCCTTAATTCCTTCCTCTCCTTTCGCGGCTGCCAATCCCACCTGTAATTTTTGTTAATTCTCACAATCCTCTGGTGCTCTGTGATCTGTCATCAATTCATGCCCATTTCTCTTCAATCCAATTGTCTATTAACCATTGCTATATATTTTGTGAGATTATGAGGCTCCTATCTCCAATAGAAGGGGGTGGGTGCCTATTAATAGTACAAATTAGGTTACAAGGATTCTAGTCACAAGGCCCATACAATAAACAAGTAACATATGATATACATATATATACACACGCACATATATATATTTATATATATACACACACATATACATATATATACACACACATATATATATATACACACACACACACACACACACACACACACATATATATATATATATATATATATATATATATATATGCACAAACACA